>JAWWMU010000180.1:32190781-32233923 GCA_035048155.1 Cinnycerthia olivascens
ACCGCCCCCAGCGCCGGGCGGGCTCCCAAACTTGCGCTCCGCTACCGACCGCCTCCCGCTTGTGGTTTGCTGCCTTTCTCGGCGGGGCAGCGGGCTGGAGCGCCTCGTGTTGCCCCGGTCCTTCTGGCCGAGGGGTTCCCTGCCCGCGTAGGGGGTGTTACCCCGGCCGAGGTCACCGAATCCCTCCTTGGGCTCGCCATCCGCGGGGCCATGGCCCCGCTCCCCGCTGCGGCGGCACCCAGCGCCCGGGCAGATGGCAGTGCTGGCGCCGGCAGCAAGAAGAGCAACTGCTGTGAAACAGCGAGGAACTCCCCCCTGGAGCACAGAGGGGTGTTGTGCCGGCGTGTTTCAAGCAGGGGGGATGTTATGCAATATTCATAATCTTTAATATATCAAGGGGCTGTCTGTATGGGCTCAAGGATGCTGGAGGCTCTGCACACCTGTCTCGGTAATCCCTAGCGTCCACACCAGATTGAGGTGCTTGAGTGCCAGGGTAGAGGTCCCTGGTAGCCCTTGCCAGAAACATGGATATGTGACTGGGAATCTTATTTAGTTATGCAAAACATAAGGGGGAAAAAAATCACCTTGAGATAAAACCATTAATTACATGCTTCATTTATAAGCAGTAGAAGTGGTATCTTTGGATGAGCAGCAACAATCAAAATAAAAAATCCAACTAGAAACTAATCATCTAAAAACTTAGGGATATCATTATGTGAATAAAGCAGAGAAACAGTATTTTGAAGTCTCACTTGAATCTGCTTTATTGTAAGATAACAGGTTTAGTTATCTGATTTATTACTTTTAAATTAATTTACTATCCATTCCGCTGCTTTTAAAGTCTAGCTCTTTCATCTTCAATGTGAAATCATTATGAAAATTAAATATCTACTCCTCATGCCATTATAGGTTACCTGTTTCGTGCCTTTTGGGAAAATACATTACAGATTAAAGTATTAAACTGTCTTTAAATCACCCATGGCTAGGGTAAAGCCAGACAGAGGTCAGCTGCTCTGACGTACATCAGCTTTCTAGGTTAATTACACTTGTGTCTACATGTGGAATGAACACATAGTGAGAAACAAAACTAGTTAAACACCACGCCTAAAAACTGAACTAGTTAACATAGGAAATAATAAAACAGGACGGGTTGGATTGCATTAGCTTATTCCTATTTTGTGAAGGAGTTCTTACTGGACTGATAATTAGGTAATGGCACTGCAAGAAGGAACATGATTAACTTTGACACACAGAGTGTGGAGTATAAAGCCAAATAAACCAGACCTTCATTGACCCAACCCTTTCTAATTGCCAGTTATCATGAAGGCAGCTTGTCTGGCATCTGGGTTGTGTTTCTGAAACCCTATTATTTTACTTCTCATTTTTCTCTTTAGCCTTCTAGATTTTTTGCAAAGTAAAGGCAATATAATTGCACTACTTAAGGACAATTTTTGCAGTGCAAAATTGACACTGAGTCTACTAGCACAGCTGCACCAGAAAGGGACAAAGGTAAACCCCAAACTGGCTTATTCAAAACTGAGGAGAAATTGAATTGTTGTGAGGGTGAATAGGGACCTTGTTTATCCATTCTCCTTTGCCATTGTGAAAGTACATGAAACAAACATTCAATAATTATGTAGATGTTTTATATAACCCAATTATTGAAGTAGTTGGGAAATCGATCAAACTATGCAAGGTCTGGTGTATCATAACTTAATGCTTAGTTTTGCAAATTAGCAGACAGTGAATCCTCAAACTAGTATATGGCAAACCCTCAAAACTCCTGAAATCTCTATCTTGTGAGAACTTGCACTCCTAAATTTCAGTGTGAATAATGATACAGTCATGTAATGCATTAAGATATCTTGGCATTCTTGCATTTTTGAGTGTTTTCATCTGATCATACGTATCTTCATTCTTTGTAAACTTGCTGAGGTATTTGATTTGAAAGCTCATATTTAATTAAAATTAATTTAATGTATTTTTAGCACATACATATTTTCTATTTTTTCCTCTAATTTAGATCTGTATCAGCTACAGACCATAGCTGGAAAATAAGTCTTGCTCATTTGCTCATTCATATCCTGATATCTTTCTGTCTTCTGCATAATGAATATTATTTGTGAGCTCCATTTTTTACATTGTTGGATCTGTTTTTACACACACACAAAAAGGATGTGAATGAATTTTTTTTACTGTTATTGTTTTGTGTCCCATACATTACATCATCACTTTGCAGTTCAAATATTTTCATCCCCAGAGTGACTGGGATATTACTTTATTTGATTTAATGCAGACCAATATACATTATTGCAATGAAGAACTTACTCTGTGCCTAACAATTAATTACTAGTCTAGAGAGACTGTTGCTGCTTAGTAGTATATTTCTGATTTCCATAACCTTAATTTGGATACTTTATGATCATATCTGGCAAATCCCACATGATATGCCAGACCATTTTCAGTTTGGTATACTCCTGAGCCCCATGTGCTTGACAATCATTTATGCCTGGTTTTTATATTTTCTACCCCAATTACTACATTTGAAGCATTTGCCATTGGGCAGGAGAACACATGCAGTAATTACTGGCATTTTCTTGTAAAGATGAGAAACACAGAAGAACTTCAAAGCTAGTTCATGCTTATTTAGACTGTAAATATTAATAATAAAGATTCTCTATTTTGTATTTATGAGATGCTGCTTAATACAATATCTGATACAGCAGGAAGTTTAATGCAAGACAAAGAGAAGACCGAAGTCTCAGTATATTAAAGGGAAGTCAATGCAAATAATAGATGATAAAAGTTGTTTTAACAACCTATGCAGCACTGTCCATGCTGTGGTTTAGCTCCAGTTAGCAGTCAAAAACCAGGACAGCCCAGAACATTTGCTCTTACACTTTACAGCCTGTCCATAACTCACTGAAGTTAGAACAATGCCACTTTCTTTGATTAGTTTGTATCTCCTTTTCTACTGCAAAAAATTCTGGAGAAGGGGTTATATTCCTTGTAAACAGCATTGCACCCAAAATGAATGCAGAATTAGAGAGTAAGTGTAGTTTTTCAGAAGTGACTATTTTTCTTCTCTTGGCTTTTCTACCACTAGCATTTCTAACACAATTAATTCAATTTTTTTTTTTTTAATTTGTGCTTAAAATTTTATGTTAATAATCAGTAAGGGACAAAAATAGGGCATTTCAAAAACATGTGTTGTTACTTACTCTTTGTTACTGTCCTTGTTACTTACTTCAGTGACTTCTGTGTGGCTTGGTACCCTTCACCACCTGCAAGTTCAATAACAAAATCTTATTTTTCTGTGATCTATCTTTAAATATTTGAATTGAAAAGCATTCCCATTAATAGTTACCAAAAAAATTAGGATATTAATATCTGATACTACTAAATGTTAATTAATTTGTTGTCCCAAACTGCACAACAATTACAAGATGGTAAATATGACAAAAAAACAAAAAAATAATTATTTTTGTCTTTGAATGAAGACTATGCAACACCTCAAACACAATTATATTTGTTGCTTAATATCAAAAATAGTTTTAGGCATAATAAACTCTAACAATAAAGAAATCTTATTTCAAAATGTGCAATCCAAAGTACTGTCCTTTGTAGGATTCAATTTCCATTTCTTCTTAATAAATTATTCTTCTTTTTTGTGAAGACAACAGCTGCCCCTTCAGTGCAGCTGTGACTAGTGCAGATCATTGATTAGCTTGAAGTCAATGACAGCAAAGGAACTCTCTGGATGCTCTGATATGAGATAGCTTGAATGAATAATCCTCCAAATCCCTCTCTCTCTCACACACACACACGCAGCGTGAAGTTTGGACACATACATCTTTCCCTCATTTTCCACCAGTCTAATTCTCTCAATGTCTGTTCAATGTTTTAATGAAAGGTGATAGTGCATGCACTATAAACTGAGTCCTGGACAAAAAGCACAAGAAATGCTTGGAGACTTGGACTGGTGCTTTGATAACAGCAGGGCATCGTGAGCACCAGAATGACACTGGCAAACAGCACAGAGGAAAATTAGCTTACTCATGGATTGGAGAAAGGTTGTGCCAACCATCTGTCACAGGAGATCTCCCAAATGACAGCAAGGATCATAAAGGCACTTGAAGATTTTCCCCATATCACCTCAAAGCCAGTTCTCCCAAAGGGACACAAATAAAAGAAATATTGTTCACACACAAGAAACCTACCTTTGAAATTCATCAAAATAATTCAAATGCATGCCAAAAAATAACAGATGTAGACTTAGAGTGTGTGTGTGTGGAAGCCTAGGCTCTGAGGTAAGATCTGTAGATTTTTTCATTATGTCTAATAAAATAAATGCTATAAATTCATTTCAGTGCGCAGCAGATTTGCAATGATGGTGATTCTGACAAGAAGACATGTCCCAATTCTCATCTTGTGAAAATAAAGTAACAACTGATTAAACAGGAAGGAGATAATACACTACAGAATTAATATCCACATTAAAAATTACAATTGGAAAAGAATTAGGCAATGAGGATAAATATTTAATTTCATATCATCTAGCTTTTTTCAACTTCATTTGGGATCAAATAGTTTCATTATTCATTATCGTTGAAATCTGAAAGCATGCTACCATTCGATAGTAGATAATATAGATTCTATTAAAAAAGAAAAAAACTCCTCACTAAAAGAAAGCTGCAGATACTCAATTTCAGTGCCTAGTGATAATATTTATAAGAGATCTCTTAGGGCACCTACTGGGGAACCTTAGCATTGCATGCCAAAGAAAGCCTGTAAAAAGGGTGAAAATCTAACAGATTTAAACCAGAACATTAATTCAGCCTTTTTTTTCCCTACTCTGGACAGTCCTCGTTCTATTGACTGTAGTACTTAAAGCAAATAACCAAATGAGAAAACTTCTCAGCTGAAAGTATTCACTTTCATTTTGATGGAGGGGAAAGATGTAATACTCTACATTTCAGAATCTGGCAGCTTTTGACTATTTAAATGTGTATTAAGATAAACATATAATGTTGTGTTTATATAGAAAAAATATTTTGTATTAAAAATTTTTCTAAAACCACAATGAGAAATTTAATTCATAAGAATTATGTATTGACAAGAATGTCAAAGTCTTTGGATTATGCTTGCTTAGCCTTTAAGTTAGTTTTTCAAAGTATTTAGATATTTTGATTTTTGATTTTTTTACCTATGAAATTCTGTGGTATTAAACCTGATATCTGTAAACATTTGCCATATCATTTTCATTTGCCATTTGATTTCAATACAGAATATTCTCTATTTTATAGCTTATTTCCACAAGGTCCCTCACAGGTGATTTCTGGAGACATATGGTGTGTAGCTAGGAGTTTAGCTAGCCTGTGACAGAAAACGGTTGTTTAACTTATTTTACAGAAAAGATAGTTGTTGAAATTTTATCAATAAAGTCGCAAGTATCTCATAACAGCCTCTTAAAGCTGGATTTATTTTCAAGCAAAAGTTCTGTAAGGGCTTCTCTCAGTTCCTTTAACATTTTTTTGTGTTTTCCAGGAGTCTGTGACCTGTAACAGTCAGTTACAAACTCTAGGGAGAGCTTCCTGATACCCTTGTTAAAAAACAGCAGAACAATAAAAAAGCCAGAACAATAACATACCTTAACCTGCTGCTGAGGCACAATGGCAAGCTGTTAATATCCACTATCACTGCAGTTTGGGTAACCTATTCCAAACCAATAAAAATCTCCTTGAGCACGGGATAAGTATAGTCCTTATGTTCATTTTATGCATTACTATAGGAATTACACTTCGCCAAAAATTTTGAGAAGACATGCAGATTTTTTCCTATGTTTTTCCTAAATTTCAGTGACAGAGATGAAGCACAATCACTTATTTTCAAGAGGGTTTTCCTAGGGAATAAGCCAATAAAAATATTGATTGCATGTCTGGGAAAAAAGTCTAAATTTGTATACAGTACTGTGTAGCTTAATGCACTCCTAGTCAGGTATCTCATCATGCATCTGATCCAATCCCAAGCTGTACTAAGAATATAAAGGAACCAGTTCTTCAAAGAGTACATTTACTGACTTTGAAGCAAGTAGGTCTGTGAACTCTGATATCTGTACAGGGTAAGACACATTTCCTACAGTTCTAGAGAACAAGAGGAGAATATAATAAGATATGTAGAGACATCTTACCCTGTCTCCTTGACACCAATCAGCTTGTCCCAGAAGAGCACAAGGAATATTAAATAGAATGAGTATTCTGGCTTATTGTCTTTGTGATTTTGATAGAGCAGAATTTCTCAGTTCTTTAAGAGACAAATCTCATCAAAAGTTCATACACATATTACAATAACTACATATGGTAAAGAATGCAGCGAATTTTTCAGCTGGGAGACGATGTCATTACTCTACATATCAGTTAGTTCACAGCTCTACGCAGCCAGAATCCTTCTCTGTCTTCCCAGACAACATTCTAATAGTCTGAATAAGAACAAAAAAATAAAGCTAAGCAGTTGAGGAAAAATGGAAATTTCATCCTCTCCAACTAATTCCTAACCACTTTGCCACTGCTTTTGCACAGAGGAATGATGTGATGTAGAAGGGCTTAGGATGTGCCAACATGATAGCTTCATGTTGGCACATCCTAAAAGAAAAAGGATATATTCATACTTCTTACTCATAAAGTAGTTCCTGGGATGAAATGAAAGCTGTAGTCTTCTCTTCTGCACATATTTTATTAATTTTATTTTTCTTTTCTTTTTCATAGGTCACTCTATAAACTCTGACATTCACAAGAAACCAACTTACTCCTGCCACTAATATAGAGTTAAATATTAATAAGAACATATTTTTAAATAATATGAGGGATGTGAAATGGTTACTTGAGACTCCTCAGTTTTTATACCTCTCAATGACCTCAGTTCAGGAATCAGCCATCTCTACTCCAGAATTTATCTAATTTAAAGTGACAGACCTTTAATTACAGATGACATACTATCCAATTATATGTAGAAAAATCTATTTTCACGAGTACAGAACTATTTGAGAAGTTGAGGTTTGATTTGCCAAAAAAATCAGATTTTCTCCAAGTGCTTTACTCAAGAAGGAAAAAAAAAGTGTATTAGAGCTTGTCAAATATTCTGTTCAAAGACCTCCTTCCCCGTAGTTCATCCTACCCTTCACATAATTTCTATTGAAGTTAAAATAGGCCAAGTAGGTTCTTGTTCATCATTTTTGTGAATTTTTAGAAATTTGAGAAGGATTATCCAGTCACACATGAATATAATAAAATTTGGAAGGAAAAGCTAGGAAAAAATAATATCTTATTTTGGTTTTAAAAGAAATTACAAAAAGTTGTTGAAATTAATTACAAAAGAAATTTTTGTGAAAGAAGTTTATCCTTAGCACGTCTGATTATTTTACTACTATTCACAAATACAGATCACATTACTTCCATATGCTTCCACAAGAAAAGAAAACACAGATGCCCTCTTTTTGCGTAAATGGGAAAAATACTTAGAGGCTAAGCTGTTTAAGCAGTTACAAAAGAAATCTGGGGCACTGCTGGGAACAGAAGTTTCCTATTTCTTCTTCATTCTTAATCACATGATAATCCTGCCTTATCAATCCACATGTCAATTTAAAAGCAGTGATTACAAGTCATCAATAGTGATGATCCAATATTTTAGTACAATCGAAAAAGACACACAACTGAACTTTAAAGAGAGTTCAGAAAATCACAGCAGCCTGCCTTTTAGCATAAAATGGTACTGCTTGCCTGATATAATCCAATACTGTTGATTCAGGAAAAATACTTAGAGTCACTGTAAAAATGTCTGCTGTGCTCATTTTTGCTTAGTGTGTGCTACAGAATATACACACACTATTATTTCACTAAAAACCCCCAGAGATGCAGACAGTAGAGTTACACTGTCAACATTTTGAAGCAGGGTCAGAATATGTACAACATTTCTGCATTTGCTTCTCTGCTAAATCAGTTACTTATTTTTAGTTAGGAAGCCAACATCATTCTCAAATTTCAGAATTCAGGGATTTACACAGTTCATAGCACACATTATAAAAGTATATTAGGGGCTACTCACAAGTGCAGATATTTAAGACATCAAATGACATTCACGTAAATTTACATTAGAAAGCTTTAATAAAAGGCTACTAAGTTGCTAAATAAATCATTATATTTGAAATGCAGGTACAACATGCATACTCAATTTGCACTTATCTATAAGCATATGTATTCTAGTATGATTTCTGTCCACACACCACCACCAGTGGTTTTCTCCAGCAGCTCTTCATTCAGTGAAGAGATATGAGTGAGATAACGTCTACTTGCAAAAGCTGTTTTCTTCAGGCACAGGTAATTGCTAATCACCTATGAGGTGTTTGTTCTTAGTGGTTTACTGAGCACCAGAGGCAGGAGTCAAGTTTCAAGGCAATAACCAGGTGAATAAACCCAGAAAGCCTCTCCTTACTCCACCTGCCATCATGCACAATATAAACTTCGTGTTCTGCAACTGGTAACATGCTGCATATGGGAGGTATTTTACCATGTGTGTTTCACAGTTTTGAAGGGTGATAAGAGAAAAAAACTAAAGCTGAGATCTAGACAGAGCAGGGTGGAATAGGTAAAGTGACTAACAACCAGTGTGGAATTGGCAACTTTAAAACAGGAACAGAACACAAGGATTTGAAGGACAGTTAGATTTTCAGGAAAGGGTATTTCCTGAGAGAAACATCACTGGAACAACCAAAGAGGTTAAATGGCAAGACAGGCTCATAGACAAAAAGATTCTCTAGACAGCTGAGCACAGGAAGTAGAAATAACAAGAAATGACTGAGACCAAAGAAAGGGTTGCAGAATAGAAGAAAAAGCAGATGAAGTGGAGAAAGAACAAAATTAAATTCCTGGAATAAGTGAAATGGCAAGAGATGGAAAATGGATAAGAAAACTCAGTACATACAATACTGAGGAAAGGGAAAAGAAATATAATGAGATCACCTTATGTTTCACCTGATATTTTTTTTGTAATGGAAAGCACTCAGCAAGATTGTTCAAAATGAAAGAAGCAAAGAGAGATTTCAGAGGGATGAATCAGTACTTGTTTCATCCAAAAAATAGCAAACTGTAAACAAAAACTGTCACTCTGCATTGCAGAACTAAGAAACCTCAGTTCAGTATCTGCTTGAAAATAACAATCTACATGCCATGTAAGAATCTCCGTATCTATTACAGAAAAGAATAAACCAAATGTAAATTTCATAATCATCTATTAAAAATTGTCTACAGATGAAAATATATGCACTTAATAAATTCACAGATAAAGTTGAATAATGAACGTATTTCAGAAACAGTGACTTGGCAAATACAGAAATGGCAAAATGAATGAGATATCCATGGAATATATTTGCTAATTTTTTTTTAGATAACACTCTCAAAATGCAAGTGATAAAAAGACATGAAAAGGACAATGCATGTGCACTATGTATAGGCTACAGTAATGCAGCTTTTGGTAGAATTAGTAATAATATGACTGTATAGCAAATAATTACCCAAAGCTCTTCAAAATAAAGTCCCATTGCACTCAAACCTTTTATAAGTGCCAAGCAGTACAAAGGCCTTTTAGGAGAATTGCTTAGACTAGCCATAAAAGCATAACAAAACTGCATTCTCTTATTTAAAACTGCTGTTCACATAGGATCGTATTTTAGTCTAAGTGTCTGTGGATGCAAATCAAAAATAATAAGAGTGAAGTTTTAACTATCTCAGCTGTGGCTGCTAAGCCCATTGTGCAACAGAGAAATAACTCAGTAGGTAGTTTAACACTAAGTCAGGTACAAGTGTCACAGAACCACATTTTTAGAGGTGGAAGGCACCTCTGGAGATCATCTAGACCAACCTCCCTGCCAAGACAGGGCTGTAGTAGCAAAGTAAGCTACGATAATAGAAAACCTACTGGTAGTGCAGCTTTGGTGCAAATATCCTTTGAAATACTGTTTTAAAATAAAATACAGTTTAATAATTGTGGCAATTATGCTCTCACTCTTATCTAATTTGGTGGTACAGTTATAGTCAATGGACTAGCCTCACTCTAAAACTAGATATGCAGAAAAAAAGCCAAGTTGATCACGCTGTGACTATGCTAAAGCATTCTAACAAAGCTATAAGAAGAGAAAGAGTTAAACAAACAGTTCAGAAAAATGAAACTGATACAACATATTTTCAAACATTAAGAGCACTATTATAGGAGGTGCTTTGATTTTCAGCCTTTGGATCTATTCAACAAAGAGTGCAGCCAGTTCAGTGGATCTCTTTGACAATGTATGAAACAATGAGTTACTACATATGAAACAGAGTGATGGCTGCAAAATTATATCATAGCTGGGATAGGATGAAAAAGCACATTGTCATATAAACAAAATAGGAAAATAATATTGATTATTTCTACATATTTGGATGCATAGATTTTATTTCTATCCAATTCTGTGGAATGTTTACCAACTACAGTTTCATCAGACCAATCCTGCATGTTAGGATGCAGAAGTGTCATTTCAAATCTATAATGACTGTTCAATAAACAAAAATCAATGACTGTTTAGTAAACTTTACCTCAATGTAAAGCCAACCTACTTTAAATTCTATCCTAGCTTTCCGATATTTCTTCAAACCCCTCATTCATACCCATCTGAAACATATAATTGATTGCAATTAAACCCAAAATAAGGTCACTATACAACTTGCCTTATCCTTTATACATACATCAATCCAACAGGTCTTAACATACTAATGACTAGTCTGTAGTTTACTGTACACAGGCCAGTTCATAAAGCCTGTTTTGGGTAGACAAATTTTTGTGTGCTATTAGAAAAATTATCATTAAGTTGTGCTTCAGTTTCTATTGATTCTTTCTGCATGTCTTTGAAGGAATTAAGTAAAATTTGGACTGTAATTGGCTTCTCCAATTGATTCTATCTTGTAGCTTTTGGAACTGTTGTCTGTTTTAGAATTCAACTTTGTACAGTCTATAGATATATAATCAACCAAACATTTCTCTTTTTATGAGTAGTCGTTATTATTTTCTTCCTGATCCAGCTTTCAAAATCTCCTAGAAAGGACAGCTCTGGTGATTTTAAATTTAGGGCAATTTTGTTTGTTATTTAGTATATGATTAAGACTATTCTTATATTGTTTCCTTCAATGAACTCTAAAGCAATGAGACAGTAATTTTTGATACATTCCCTTAGAGCCTAACTGAAAATTTAGATACCTAATTGTAAGCATCAAGACTTGAAGAGTAATCATCCTTGTTCTACTTGAGTTCTTCCAGCAGTGTTTGTTTTGATTAGATAAACATGAAATAATTAGGAAACTCTCAATATGAATGTTTGGTTGATTTTGGCACACCTTCCCATGGTCTATTTTGTCATCCCACATACAGCTCAAAATTTCATGCTGGCATTAGCAGCTGTGCTTTTTGTTTCCATTATCTTTTGTGCCTTTTTCATCAAACAAGAAAGGAGAAACGAGAAACTCCTTGGTGTGCTACATCGTATCTGTCACATGCAGTGTTCTGAAGAGGAAATGGAGAAGTGTAGAAGTGTAATCTGTGTTACTGAAAAAATTAACAAGTGGAACGATCTGTAGAACATCAAACATTCACTCTACGTTGCTTTCCTCCCTTCCTTGTAAGTTTATATGACTCAGAAGTGAACAGCATACCTAAAAGCACCCTATGGAGCTCTGTGGACTACACTGCACAATGTAGATCAGAATTTTTAGAAGAGTGCTTTCCTGACATGTGGGCTTTTCAAATGTTATACTTCATCCTAACTAAGATGAAAAAGGGCAGTTGTTTTCTTTTTAGAATTTGACATATACCTAAAAAGAAAATCTAATCACGTATTCTTTCCTTGCAGAGGATGATTCATTCTTCTGATTTTGTGGACTGTGGCTGTACTGTGCTATAAAAACCACTGATGACTTTAATGGACTCATGGTAATAATAATTAAATTATTAAAATGGTAATAAAATCACAAATAAGGAAAGCATCACATTTTCATAATACTGAAAAACAAATCACTGATATAGTCTTTAATTGCATAGTCTTTATCCTATTTTATTTATATTTTTACTTCATGTGAGCCACATAATCTTTTTTTCTAAATTCAATATACACCTCAAAATTATACTTCTTCACTTAATCACTTCCTTAATTTCCAGGTTCTTAATCCCTTTTAATATATGATTACACCAGGTGTTATTCCTTTAGGCTTCATCAATATCACTGAGGTTTTGCCTATATTTTCTTCTAGGAAACAAATTCACATGAATTCTCCTGTAGCACCTAATCCAAAGGATGTTGGATGTTTTATGATGGAACATTGGTACATCCAGTATTTTAGGTTGATTTCCTGATTTCTTGAAAATAATCAGAGGATTTCTCAAAAACAATCAGAAAATTCCTCTTATGTTCAGTAAATCAGACTAAAGATACCATGTCCAAACAGACATTTATTCATCATAAAAGAATTCAAATCAAATATGACCAAACATACTAAAACCCAAGAATCTGATTATCCATAAAATTTGTGCTACATACTTTATATTGTTTTGGTTCATTAATTTTGTGGGGAGTTTTAGTCAAAGTATAACCAAAAATAAAAATTATAAGCATAAAGATTTGCTTCATAGTCAGTGCCAAAATTGAAGGGGAAAGATGCAAGGCAGCATTCAAACTAACCTATAGTGACTGTGATTTTGGTTAAAATGCCCATGATGACAATCACCAATTTTGGTAGTCACAGTTTAGCATGTTGTTTTATTTCTTATGTAGAGGTATACAGAAAATTGTATGGAGGTTTAAATCTGAATTGAGAACAAAGTATGTGTGGAAACCCTTGAATACAGTTTTACAGAAATGTGTGTGATAACTATTCTATATCCTACTCCCCTTATATTCTCCAAGAGTAGCAGATGTTTATTAACTGCCAGTGCCTTAACACAAAGACTGAAGAATATCTAGCAGTTATCAAAAGAGCAGCCAAAGGTATAAACATGAATGTTATTGTTTGAAACATATTTAGAGGAAAAAAAATACATGCTGTGGTGACGTTAACTTCTGTATCCTGCTACAAAAATTGCATGTTTTCACTAAATGCTACTTCTAATTATTCAGAGTTGTGCTCTTTTGTTTTATTTGCTAGTCTTTTGCTTTCTAGATAAACCAACTGAGGTATTGTTATGATCATGAACAGATCTAAGTTCTGTTTGTTACTGTGTTGTTGTATTACCTGGAGACCATATTAAAAGAAAAGTGTCTCTTTCCTTTCTTACATTAGTCCCTGTTGTAGCAACGCTGAGAAAAACAAAGGCCTGACAAAGGGAGCAGAAGAATCGGAGCATTGAGGAGGTCTCTACAACCAGATCAAAAGGTAAAATTAGTAATAATACTTCCAAATATGTAATCTATTGAACTTGTCCACCTTGCTCTTGTGAGATCATAATCATTTGCAACCTCCAACTTGCCTGTGATATCACAAATCCATAGAACAGGCAGCCTGAGTCTTTGATTATCAATTCTTCCTTATGAAATATGAACTTTCTCTGCTGTCAAATTGATTTAAGAGTGATGCTTTTGGTATCCTGGTTTTTAATGCAACTACCTGGGGAACTAATTTGAGAAAGAAACGGAACACTTTCATTTTGAAGGAGAACTCCTTGAATCTAAAGATTTCGTAATTTGCACTGATTTTGTTAATGTTTAAATTATTTTAGAGCAAATTAACTTTAGAGTTAATACATGGAAACTTTCATCAGCCACGAGTGTTCTACAAGACCAAGTCTTCAGTCTCCCAGCTTCACTAATGCCATTCATTCTCCTGATCCTTTTCAGAATATTTGATGTCTCATACTAGCGAAGTCATTAAATCAATAAGAATGTTGAAAAATACTTTTTCTGTATTTCAACTTAGGAGAATCCAGAATTACACTTTGACACTGGTTTTACATGCATGCTTACCAGTAGCTGGTTTGAGTGCCTCTGTCAACCTCCCCCTCTCTGTAAGCTCTTTTCAGCAAAATAGTCATGTGTCTCTTATTTTTATCCCATATTTTTAACTCTCTTCACTCTTATTAAATCCTCTGCAAGGGAATATAATGGCCAGATGATTCAGTGGTTCCCATCTGTACAGGAAAGGCTCTGGTAGCATCAGTGAGGATTTTTATGTAAAATCCTCTCATCTGGGCAACATTATTGTGCAGTCTATCTGGGAGATTTTATGAAATCATAATTCTTTCAAATTCAGAGGAAAAATAAAACACCATGCATTCAAGAGGGTAGGATTTTACCCATTCCAAGACTTGCCCTGCCCTTCTTGTGAAATAAGGACCTTCTAATTCAAAAGTCTGCTAATTCAGAGTGGCATTTTTTAAAAGGGAAAATTATCCTTTTTTCCCTCACATTTTCTAGTCCTACATCTCTAGAGAAGTATGATAAATTTGGATTCTATGTATTTGTACCAAAAGGGCTTATTCAGAGAGTTTTCTGTCTCGTATTTCTGTTATTCTTCTGAAGTATGCACTTGATATGCCTTAACATGCTGAGATTGCTCCTCCATTGCCCTTTATTTTATTGGCTTAATTTTAAGACTGTTGACCAGAAAACAATACAGCTGCTACAGAATCCTCATACATCTCAGCACTCTCCTATTTACCACTTCAGAGCATCATGTTTTCTCTTTCCATCATGACTTCTAGATCTCCAAGGACGTATCTTTTTTTTTTCTTATATTTGCTTCCTGTGGTATTATTTGTGCTCACAAATGATCTCTGCTATAAGAACTCTAATTAGACTAGTGTGCTTCAGCCTTCAGGCAGCTTTGAGTAAATATGAGAACTGTGCTATTTGGATCCCTGAAAATGAGTGCTGCTTCTTTCATTTGGTCTCACACATAACCTGGGGTCTGGAACACTGGAAAAATAAACATAGATTTATTGCTGTCAGTCCCCTGCCCCTGCAACACAGTAAATCTAGATACTATAAACTTAAATTACAGCACATTTTATCTGAGGTTTTAACTTGATGGCACCCACATGATCTGCGATATTCTCTAGGGGATTGGCAGATGCAGCTTTAGAACATGAGGCCCAAGAGAAAACATCCCCTTACCCAGCCGTGCTTCCCTCTGCTCATCTCCAAACCCTCACAATCTGCAGCCTTCTCCTGCCATCTCCTCCTCTCAAAACAATAGTACTTCGTAGAGATATACTGGTTTCAAATTTTTCACCATTTCAGGTTTTATTTCTCTCCTAATATCTGTCTTTAGGGTTTTTCCTGAGCTATGGATTTTTGTTGAAGCATACACTCTTAAAATAATATTATGACGGAAAGAAAAAAAAAAAAGAAAAAATTCTTACTGGGAGAAAATTAGGAAACAGAAAGCCACATTTCAATTGGATGCATAAAACAGTAAATTGATGTCCTCCATAAGAAGAAAGAAGGATATGTAGTTGATTATATGGCACAAAGAGAGAAAAATATCAGTAGAGATACTAGAGTGTAGAAGGATACAACATTACATTTGGCAGAAGAGCACAGCTTCAGTGGTAAATACTTACAAATGTTTATTAAATATAAGAATAAACTGAGTTAATTCAACAAAGAAAACAGGCAAGGAGGCACAGTTATACCTGGTAGCTACTTACTTAAGTGACATCATGAAATTGATGGGGGGTTCAAATGCATGATTTAAACTGGGGGAAGTGAGCTATAACCACTTTGCTTGTTTTTTTTTTTTCCACAAATTGGGAGATACTACACTAATCTCTGACAATATCAGACTGTTAAATAATGTCTAGTTAATGTCATAACCAGTTTTTATCTCTCCTTGATTGATAGTGAATTCTTAGGCTATTTTTAATACCAAGTCACTGATTAAATTGTCAAATCTAGTTAAATTAGTTAGCTAATTTTACACACATATCTAGACCATCAATGTCTATACCAATGCTACTTTCATATCCAAAACTGCAGTGTAAATGTGATGAGTGCATCTAATTACTAGCAACCTCAGCTTTAAAGGCATCCCTGGCATCACAGCTGAAAGTCTTCTCTGTGTCAGGGAAACATCCACAGCCCTCAGCTTGCCATCTTACATACCCATGAACACACAGTGACAGCAGTCACATTGTCATACAGCTATTCTTGCATTCTTAGTACTGCTTTGCCATAACACAACAGCAAGAGTTCACACATTCCACTGAATATGGAACATCACAAAATAACACAGATGGAGAAAAAGCCAGCTGGGTAGCCCAGGCTACTACATCTATTGGTTTTATAATAGGTTTTAAAACACTTAAAAATTTTTTATCACTACTGGAGCTCTGAAGTGCTGCAAGAATTTTGCTACTTAAGGCAGACAAACCCAAAACAGAAAACACAGGTTGCCACTACTCAGACCAGTTTTGATTCAGAGCTTCTCGTGTGCACATCTACATCCCCAGCTCAGGCTGCCATTCCATCACCACACAACCACTTTAAACAGACCCCTGAGCATTTTGCTTTGCCTTATGCACATCTTGCTCCTGGTCATTAAATTTTTCTCCATAACTCCATACATGATAATAATGAAGCTAGCATGGACTTGATAGAAGAGCTGGCTGTCACAGTAAATAGGCACTGCCTTAACAAAAGACAATACTCAAGTGTCTCAGAGGACTTGAACGAATTTTCTTGGTTACTAGTACATTTTAGTTTGCGACTGTTTTTAAAAAGACAATGTGTTGTATTTTTCCAAGCTTATCAGTTTTTATCAAGAGACTAAAGATTTGTATCAATGCCTACAACATTACTCTGGGTCCTATTATTAAAATTTCCCAGTGTTTTTCCTTTGAGTTGAACAACATTTAGCAATGTGTAAATAATGATATAAAAAGCCAATCAAGGGAAAACTTTGCTAATTTATTCTATTGGTAAGTCTAAAGAAACAAAAAAGTTAATCATGCTTTTATTTGTAAGAAAAGGTCAAGGTTTTCGTTCAGCACTGATCCTCGTTTGCCTACTATTGTCCTTTTTGCATATAGATGAGAGCATCAGAGCTCTGGGCCATGAAAAGGAAGCTCTAGAAGAGAAGAGAAATGAAGAAAATGAAAACTAAAAGAGATGCTAGGGTGTCCTGTTTCACAGCAGCAGATTTATCCTCTGATTGTCCAACAAGTACCTGCTTCAGTGATATAATGTTTTTGTAATTGTTTTCAAAATGTATTTCTCAAACAATTTGCTTTCAAGAAGCTCAATACAATTGATAAGACAGTTTATTAGAGAAATACCTACTTAGTTTTCTATAAACCAGAATACTCCAGTTTTATCTCACTATTCTTTCTTCTTCCTTTTAACACCTACATGTGTTCATGTCATCCTATACTCTATGAATAGATAACTAAAAAGTCAAACACCCCAAAATAATCCCACACTAAGTAAGAAGACAAAAGATATTTAAAAACTATCATTTAAGTATTTACTGTTTAAAAATTATTAAATAACAGGTCACAAAATACAAATAGTGTCATGAGCCAATGATCAACCGATACTGTCCCTTCACTTGACTTTGTCTGAAAGATTTTCCACTTTCACCTCAGTCAGTGCAACAAAGGGAAAGTGATCTTTATGAACTTAAAGTATGACTCTACCTTACAATGGGAAATAGAAGTGATTTGTTCATAGATTTATATACATAAAAGTGATAATGAAAAGTGTGCAGTTTGCTATAAATACTTCCACTTGCACTATCTACTTCTGTATAGAGGTGCCCAGATTTTTATGTGTATATGTATATATGTACATTTGTATATATGTACATACAAATGTATCTTACTCCTCAGAGTGGTAAATGCATATTTATTCTCCAATCTATGTATGGAGGTTCACTATTGAAAAGACATATAACATAACATTTTATTCAAAATATTTAATGGTATTTCTTTCATAAAAGATAAAACATCATATTTTAAAAGTAAAAAAATTAAAAGCTCAAAAGGCAGAAAATTATCTCAGAAAAATAATCAGTGATAGTTATTCATAATAAAATAATTTTTAAAAAGGTAAGATAAGTATAAAAAACACCATTTGAAATCTGTTTGGGAGGTTCGTAATAACACTTTAGAGGGATTTACATTGCAGGGTAATTTTTTTTTTTAAAGTTACTGATTTTCAGTTGTTGAACCTGATATTCCTCAGATCACTACTCATTTGTGTACATGCCCAATAGTTTCTAATCAAATACAGCAAACCCTATCAATTATCTTTTATTTTCAAAAGTGATGGATGACTTACCTCTGTTCAAGAATGTGAAAATCTACAAGTTTTCTTTGAAAGAAATTTAGATGCAAGGCCAAATTACTTTTATTTTTCATGTAGTACATAATCCCCAGTCAGTGATAAATTTCCCATCTTCTCATTCTCACACAGACATGATTGCCCAGGAAATGTCTACATAATTGATCTACATAATTTCTTAAGTGCTGTTTCCAGCTTTGGATCTCTTAAATTTCTTTTATTATCACTTGAAAATTCAACACTTACCCTATGATTTTTTTTTTTATTATATTGAAAAGGCCCATATTTTACTTAGAAATCATACTTTGTATGATAAAGGAAGACTTTAGTAAAGACAGACTGTGAACTACATTACTGGAAGTAAAATACAAATAAAAAGGTCACTAGAAACAAGCTACGTGGATATGTTTTTTGATCAAAACAAAACCATTGATGGTTTCTTGTTCCCTTCAAGCAAACAAATACATGCTTACAAAATATTTTCAAGGTTCATATTTGTTTAATCAATATAGAAGCTATTTTTTCTTGCAAATATGTGCAAAAAGCATTACAATATTAATATTTGAGCCAATTGAAACTGATATTGCAGTTCCATGAGGTAACATACTAAATGCCTTAAAAAACAATAATTCTTATTGTCATGTTCCTTGCTCACCCTTCACCTCTTTGTAGGCTTATAAGCAAAAATAACTGTTATCCAAACAATTCCAAAACTTGACATATCACAAAATCAGAGAATATTCTGAGTTGCAAGGGACTCACAAGAATCCATAAAATTTTCTGAGTCAGAAGGGATCCACAAAGATCATTAAATCCAACTTTTATAAAAATGTTTCCTTATAATTTATGACTCTCCCTTAAATCACAGACATTCTTTGCTTAGAATTAACTAGAATTTACGTGTTGAAAATATTGTCACAACTTGCCTTTATCTTTTTCTTGGCAAACGTTTTTGACCTGTGTGAACATATATTTTAGTAAAAATTTAAGTGCTCTGATTAAAAACAGCCCTACACTTACCACTTCCATTTGGTGTTGTGCTTAGACATTCACTACTCCGTGACTGTCCAACTTCATTTCAATTAACTTTTGTTTAAAGAGTGGTTTAAAGCACAGCTTAAGTACCACTTTTTTGTGTGTTGCTTCTCACTATATTCACTGTGTTAGTTTCAAGGACTTTATTTAGACAACAATGGATAACTAGAGGGAGGATTGCCTCTCCCATGAGGAGTAAGAGACTCCAAGGTGGGCTCAGCAGGAGCAAGGAATTGGGAATACAGAGCTGCTGCACAATTTAAGAAACAGTTAAAAGAACAGGAGTGATAGAGAACCTTTCTTCTAGGATAAAAAGGGCACAGTCCTACAGACCAAACTACTCAAAAAAGACTGATAATCAAAAAGCTATAGAGATGCCAGAAACCAAGTCTGGAATTGATGAGTTGTTCACTATGAAAGGGTCTATAAGACCTTAGTCCTGTACTTCTCTTAGCAAATCACGTAATTTTTAATGTAAAAAAAAAAAAAATTAAAAAATAGTCTGTTTTGAAAATAAAGCACTTAACCTTAACTTCCTTTTTCAAATTCCTTCAGAATTAGGGAGAGCTGTGAGGCTTTGCTTTAATACTCAGGTTGTCTTTGCACTAACCTCAAGACCAATGCTAGTAGAAGATTAAGAGCAAGTAGAAAAATAAATGCTTTTTTGTGAAATACAGAACTGCAGGCAGAAACTTTTGTAGAATACTTTGAAGGAACCAGTGAGAAGAATTTGGGGAGTCATATATAAAAAATGTAAATATAAACATAAATAAAAGAAAAAGAGACAAAGGCCTGGAGAAAATACCAGCAGATTTTATTCTTGTACCAGAAGTTTCTGGAACAAAGAAGGAAACTGTAGCTCTGTGTGAAAATAAGTTTCATTCTGCACAACAAACCCCAGGCAGTAGCACACACAGGCTCACCTGAAGGCTGCATAATCACTTGTTTTCAAGGAAGATGAATTCACACTACAACTGAAACAAATAAATGAAGCCTGGTTTGGAGAGTAGTGAGGCTCATTGGTGAAATTAGAGGTTCTTGGTTTATTCACCTTTGCCAAGAAACAGAATAACTGGGAATGTAACACAAGTTCACAAAAAAAGCCTTGTGTGAAAAACAAGGCTAACAAAATTTTATTTTTGTGTTAAAGCAAAGATAATACTGGAATAAACAGTAAATATTATATACTTGTCAGGTCAAAGAAACAATCCCAGGAGTATTGAATGTATATTTAGGCAAAGGCCTCCTGACCCCTACTTTGAAATGTTATTTGGCTGCCCTATGAGAGGGATTAGGATGTCTTTCAGTAAATCTTTGAAGGAACTACCTTTTTTTTTCCCGTGTTCCTATTTTCTGGTGTTCTGTGCTAGTGTTTAGGAAATTTCAAGAAAAACAAGTAAATTCATCTTTTAAGAACTTTTTAACATTTCTTTGAAAGCAATGAAATATAATAGTTAATGCTACTTTTTCTTCATGGGATGTAACCCTTAAATTAATATTTCAGCCTTCAATATGTGTGCAGAAAAACCCTGACACAGGAAGAAGAAATTCCCCTATTTGGGCCCCATAAGAATGTGAAATTCTGCAATGTTATGTTCTATAACCAACTTAAAGCCACTTTTTTTCCTTTTCCCTTGTCTTTATTTATTTCTGCCATTAAAAAGTGGCATCAGACTGTATTCCAGCAGGTCTGTCAAAGGAACAGGGTAGAGACTGCCCCACTTCCATACCCTCTCAGACCTTGTAAAGTGGAGTTAAGAAAGATGGGTCTGAGGTCAGAAGTTCAGGGAATCTTTAATTGCTGTCTCTGACTGCCTAACAAGGATCCAGAGAGAAGATAGACTTGGTCTCTTCTGGAACTGCTAGGTGGAATGAATGAGAGGCAACAAATAGAAATTGTAGGACAAACTCCTGACTACTTGCAAGAAAACTATCCTCAGAGTAATCCTAATGTGTGGCAGGTATAAGAACTGATATGCTGGATCCTCAGGGTAGTGTTATGTCTTCATATTAGGAGAAGTAACAGTTAATTGACATTCTGTCAAACAATTGTTTTTTCTTATCTTCATTTAAAAAAAAAAAGAAAATTAATAATTTGATATTCATAAAGTGTTTTGCAAATACTGAAACGTGACATTTATTTTTTCCCAAATCTTAGCTATTGCTATTAGGCATGTCAACACAAAAATTATGTAAAATGATATTTTTTGCAATAAACAGGACCTCCTTGACATAGCTGTCTGAAAGTCTAACAATTTGTTTGGACTAGAAATGTGCATCATTCAAATGGTGTCAATATTTGCACTGACTACCAATAATGTCCTCTTTCTTTGTGTCATTAAAATGAGAGGTTAATACTTTACTAAAAGATACACTCGCCCAGTAGCAGCATTGTTCATTTGTCCCTTCAGAAGCAAATGAACATAACTGTGTAGCTCTGTGGTCCTATGAATACAGTCCTGCCATCAACACTGGGAGGTCACAGAATTCCTATCGGGTTTGCAAGCCCTAAGGACTAAAGCTTATCAGTTTGCTTTCTTTGCCTTGAGCTTGTCTTCACCTGCTCCAGCCTTCCTTTTGCTGTGTTTGGCTCTAACAGGGATTTAGCAACCAGATGGGCTCGTTTGGTTTATGCATCCTTACCTCGGTGTGGTACATGCATAGCTTTAATGTGTAGTAGCAGCAGGTAGCTATTCTGTGTAGAGTGGGGGATTTATGGCTTTATTAAAACAAAATATTTCCGAGAAATAGAGGCCTAGAATGACAGCAAAGGCTTCCAGAAGGGACAGTGCCAGGATAGAAGTGCACTTGTTGAGTGGGAGCCTGGCCTGGCAATGGAAATCCCTGGATTTACAGGCTCCTCACTAATGGGAAGAAACAACAATCCCATTTCAGACAAAACTATGGGGTTTGCATCTAACATGTAACTGCACCACAGAGCACACTTGTGTCGCTGTTAGTCACAAACAGAAACACCTAGACTTTAGCTGCAGTGCATCAGAAGGCTAACAAGAGAGATGTTATTTAACAAAATGAAACACCTTATACAAGGCACTTGGCTAAGTAAAAAGTGATTGGTGAGTAGGAACACCACCTTCTCTATTACCATTGGCTAAGTAAGAGAAACAATGTATTCTATGTAATGAAAAACAGGGATAAAAACACCGACTGTTGTTTTGAGAAAGAATATTGTTTAGAGTGTTTACCTACAGGATTTCTCTTGGGAAAGTGAGATGATTTCCCTTAGGAAGAAAATATTCTGACAGGCCTTCAGCTATGAAGTTTCAGAGACACAGAGTTGTCAGCTCCACACAGTTGCGAACGGTGAAGAAACTAGGTGGAAAAATATCCTAGCAACATATTAAAATTCCTAAAATTTTATATGCTCTAGCCCAAGGAAAAAGAAAACATCACAAACAAACTTCTTGAACCCAAAGGATGCTGGCAGCTTGCTATATTTTCTACCTTGTTCCTACTCACTACTCCTTGCAACAGTGAAATATTAAGAATTATTATGAAGAGTGTTTAACTTTGTGATTACTTTATGTCTTATTCCTGTACTATTATTTACATTATTATTATTTCTCTTCCTGTAATAATTAAATATTAACTGCTAAATATAATTCTGAGATTAATCTGTTAAAGTGTCAATTAAGAAAAATAAAAAATTCTGACTTTCCTTAAAAGATCTTTGCCTGTTTTGTCTGTAACAAGATACTAAGGAGAGCATTTGTTTAATCTTTGTTAAGAGTCGTGACAATAATAATATGGCCAACAGTTGAATGATGCCTAGAACAAAATTTAATTACAATTTAAATATTAATCTAGGTATTTATCCAAGAATGGAAGCTAGTAAGCAGACTTTACATTGTATTTAAGCATAAGTGATCCTGTATATTTCAATATGCATATTTTAGCACCTCACTTCTAGGTGAATCTTGACAGGCCCTACCCAGTTTTCATTGGTTTTCTTTTGTTTCACAATACTCTAGAGTGCAATTTTATGATAAGAACATAACACTTTTTTTTCTTCTTCCATGCAAACCCATAAAAATCACAAAATTATTACTTTTTCTGGAAATCGGGCTCTTATTTGCAGCCATCTATACTCATAAAATTGCCCAAAAATAGAAATATACTTTATAGCTGAATTTATATTTAAAGTAAAAACATGAGGTACTTCCCCCTCCACACCCCATCCCCACTCCCATCCCCTCAGAATACTTGATGAGTACCTCATGGAATTGTTAGCTATGTATAAACAAACAAAATTCTTAGAAAGATATTCCCTTTATATAATATGCATTAAGAAAAATTTTTATTGCTTTTGATTATGGCTTTCAATTGCTACATATTTTAGTGATCCTGCACAGGGCATTTTTTTTAACATAATCTGCACTACACAAAATAAGTTAGTTGCCTGTCTCAAATACCTCAGATCAATTCCTCTCACTCCAGTGAGTTCTTTCTTAACTAAATTCCACTATGCCCTAATTAGCACAGAATGAAATATATATGCACCCAACAGGGAGTGCTAGAGATTTTGCCTGTAAAATGTAACAGCCCAAAGTGAGCATACTCAGAGTTTTGGAAGATTTCATTTTCTCTTCAATATGCAGAAACTTATGCTTTCTTCCAAAAAATTGCAAAGTGCTATCATGCTACACGTTTCTGGAAGTCTCTTTTACAGCATCTCCAGAGGGGATTGAATAAAGAGTATTTTTAATGTACATTGAGCTCATTAAAGTGTTTCTTCCCTAAAGTCCTGTTTCAACCCAGTTTCTGGAACAGATGAGTTAAAGTTGAGGGAAGACATTTTCCCCCATATAGAAATTTTAGAAATGTCAGATGACTACTAATTTATTCTTGAATGCTAATTGTGTGACCGGGAAGGAGTTAGAGGGATTTGGAGATATTGTGGTCACAGCAAGTACATTGTACCTCAGAATCTCTGAGGTAAAAGTTTTGTGGTTTTTGATCGGATTATTTTTTGCTAATGATCGGATTATTTTTTGCTAATGAGTGCCTTGACATCTTGGAAATCATTACTCTAAAAATACCCTGTTTATGTCACTACTGTATGAAATATATGAAGATTCTAAGAAATCAGTATACATAATGGATCTTTCTCATAGTGTCAGATCAAGAATAAAAGTGACTTTCATGACCCTAGTTACAAATTTCTGACGTTCAGTGACTGCATGAGCAACATTTACTGCACTTTGAACTATGCACAATTATTCTCATATACAGAAACAAGAGCCTATTCCTGTAAAATGTGTGATGAGTTCAAATATAGCAAAGCATTTGCTGCATTCTTTGGCTTAGAACAAGACTTCAATCCCAGAGAGTTCAAAAAGTCTCAAATAGAATTTAATGTATCTATTCTGACAGCTGCAAAGCTCCAAGCTAGAAGCATTTAATGAAGACCCCAGCATAAGCTCGGACAGCACTGGGATGGTTTCAGATAGCAGCAATTTCACATAAATTAGCTTGACCTGATCCACTAGCCTAGTTAGTGGGTATGATTTCACAGGTACACTGAATGCTGCTGATACCTGGGCTGAGTCTACACTAGGATGCAATCCAAGACAAGCAGACACACCAAGAGCAGGAATAATCCAGCTGCAGCTCTGTACAGATCGGTTCCAAGATGATAAATTGCTCTGTACAGAGCAACTCTTAATGATTCTGGTATACAGAGGGGACCCAAGAGGCTTCACTACACAAAACTGCATAGAGTCAAATCAAATAGCTGCAAGAAAACTATTACCCCATGTACATCAGTTATAATATAATAATTATTGTTCTTATCCCTAATACACTTTGAATAAGATCACATTAGATATAACAACAAATGGAAGAGGGCAAGAAATCTTTAGTTTTAAAAGTAAGGTATCTGCTAGTAAAACACAGAAAGCACTGCTTATTTTATCGTTTACCTTGCATATGAGCACTTGATACCACTTGTCTACTGTAATGTAAATGATAATAATTTGCCCTGGCACTGGCAAATATCACTATTGACATTTTCTCTGGGGAAAAAAAACCAAACACACACACACACCCCAAAATCCCCAAAGAGAACAAAACAACAGCCTTCCAGCAAATTTCCATATATTTTTAGTTTGTATTTGGAATTATTTTATGCATAAATATGGGCTTTAAATAAGGTTTTATTAATTGCTTATGAATCATTTTTCTGCACAATTTAATCAGATTATTTCTGCTGTATTCACTGAAAATAATATTAAGCTGAAATAGATAACATTTATCTGAAGTCTCACCATAAAAATAACAAATAAAATATTAATAGATAGCTTTACATATTACTGAAAGATCAGTAATCACTGAAAACTCCCAAATGTTACTCATAAGTAAGGCTTTATAAAGCCTACTGTTATAGACATCTAAACTATTGACTTCATTTATTGCCTCTTAAATGTGACACAGATGTCCCACCAAGCAAGGCACAAACACCATTAAAATGCTTGATGTAAGGTAACAACAGGGATTAGTCAAAATATTGCAATAAATAAGACACGTATTCCTGCATAACTGCATAACATTTTTTACTTGTTTTCACTTCCTTTCTGTCTAAAGAGAATTGTTTCAACTAAGAGATAAGTGACTTTACTCTTCAAAATGAGGAATAGAAATGTCTTGGAAAAAATAATGAATGCCAAGTTGTATAACGTGGAGAAATTTAGACTATTACAGTTAATAGAAATGAAGGAACAGAGGAAAAATCTAGTACTCAATTGAGGCTTGCTGGGGAAATAACTTCATATATTTCCCCTGAATGGATGGACTCCTCTAGTATTAATAGTTAAAAAATGGAAGGGCCTGCCATCTTTATGAATAGAAGGCTATAAATCTGAAATACTGAGGAAATGATAGCTCCCCTCTCTTTTGTCCAGCTGCTCTCAAGGTGCTAGATAAGTGCAAGATCCCTTCTCCTTCAAGGCAACACACACCCTGGCACTGGGCCAGGGACAGCCTGGAAAGAGCTCAAGGATCCAGCAGCCACCTAAACAGCATCCAAGAGAAAAGGGGTTAGATGTGAAAGGGACAAGGCAGAATTTGCAATCTACTGCAAATAGCATCTGTTTCATAAATCACTTTCATAAACCACAAAAGCACTACCCTTAAATGCAGAGTTAGTGCTAATTAGGGACCTTTGTTTCCCACTCTAGCCTCTGCCAGATAGATTCTGTCTTATGCATCACCATGCTTTATTTATTTTTTTTTAATGTATGTCCAGGAATGGATATTCCACAGCTTCTCTTAACAATGTAACCAGTCTTGCTTAATGATGTAAAACTTGCTTTAGACCAAAGTAACTAAAAGTTAAGCATCAATCCAACCATGTAGAAGGACACCTACATTAGCCCATGATTTATAGA
Organism: Cinnycerthia olivascens; assembly: GCA_035048155.1. Lineage (NCBI taxonomy): Eukaryota > Metazoa > Chordata > Aves > Passeriformes > Certhiidae > Cinnycerthia > Cinnycerthia olivascens. The sequence continues at coordinate 32,217,572 of JAWWMU010000180.1, forward strand.
CTGTTTACATTACATCTCATTAGGGAAATCACTTTCCAGTCAAAGTCTTTAATCCCCTACTACCTATAATGCTTTATCTAGGCACATTTTTTACACAAGTTCCATGAAATGGTTGTTCAAGGAAGTCTTTCTTAAAGAATATTTTCTGTAATGAAACCTCAAACTACATTTGAGAGAGTAGAAAATGCTATTTTGTTGCTATTGCTGAGATTATAACTTTTATGTCAAGTATCAACTTCTTGAAGCCAGCAGTACTTGAATATTTTAAATGAGCATTGCTTTAATCTTGGATATCTCTTTTCTCAGCTGCTGAGATTTTTATTTTAGGTTCATGGAAAAGTTCGACAGTGACAGCATTTCCTCCATATTCCAATTGCTCTTCTGGCGATAATTGCTCAATACTTCCTTTTTGGGTGCAGTAATTAAAGGTGCTTAGTCATTGCCCTGTCACCACAAGAAGAGATCTTTGCAGAACATCAGCACTACCACTCTCAGAAGGCATGAGAAAAAAATTAGGTCATAAAAAGGAGGATAATTTCCTATCATTTCTGTACTATATACGTAATTTTGTCATTGCCTTAATATCTTTTAAGGTACCAAGGATATCAGTCTTCATGATACTCTCTTCTCTAGGAAGAATTATTTTTCCGCAGGCAGTGTGACTCAGTTGCTAAAAGAATATAATATGCATAAAATAAAAAGGAATGCTATTCAAAATGCTCAAGAATTAACCTTTTGAGTTACCCTTGAGAACAATTTACTCTTCAGTTAAGCATTATCCTTTTAAACTAGAAACAATTCTATAATACTTCAGTAAATAAAATTTATTTTTTTTAGCTATGCCACACTTATTTCTTTTTTACCTCATGAAAAAAAGACTTTTTACCTTTAAATTGCTGTTGAAATTGCACTGTTCCCGGAGATTAGCTCTGTTGATTAGAGCATGGCACCAGTAACAACATGGTTGAGGATTTGATCCCCATATCACTTAAGATTTGCACCCAATGATCCTTGTGGGGAACAAAAAAAAAAATCTTAATCTTTCCAAAACAAACAAAAAGCCAAAAACTTTATAATCGTACTGAAACATACATCTCAAACTTTTCAAACCTGTCAAGCAACAGAAATCAATGTCTATTCTCACTATCTGCAAATTCACGTTATTTGTATGGGTTTCACATATATATGGATTTGAAAACCTCTCACCAAATATGGAAACTAAAGGACTGATCCAATTTCTGCTACAAGCGATGAGGAAAAAAAAAACCAAAAAACCAAAAAAGGTTCTTATCTACTTATTATGATGCCAGGCATAATTGTAAAGTTTAAAAAAAAATAGCAAATTTCAAAATAGGAATTTTGAAATAAAGAGTTTCCTTCAAAAATAGCAACACTATGTACATTATACCTTTACTAGATATTACTAATTATGACCAGATTTATCGCTCGTGGCACTTGGGAAACAAATACACGTGATTGTAGCTGGTGACTGCACCCAATTCACTGGTGCACCCATTCACTGCTGTGTCCATGGGGCTGCCCTTCCCCTGGGAATGAGGTTCATCCACTCTTGCCTTGAGGGGCCACGCTTCCCTCAGACCAAGGGCACTGACAGCCAAATGGGCTCAGTGCTCTACTCTGCCACAGTGCTCCAGGAAACACTTCCTCTGCTTCCATCTGCTTGGGAATGCACTGCAGGAGGCACCCAGAGCCCCAGTGAAGAAATGCCAGTTCTTTAGCGTGAAATGATGCCTGTGCATTGACTTGCATAACTTCCAAATAACTCAGAGATGAACACAGAACATATAAAACTGAGCTGCTGTACAGCAATTTTGCAATTACAGCTTTACAGCTTCTTATCCCAGCAATATTTACAATATGCACTCAGACCTTCAGTCTTTTTACAATCTAGGATTAACAATGTCCTGATGGGTACAAAATGTTATCAATCAAGTTTAAAAAAAAAAAAGTATCAAGCTAGAGGTGGTTGAGTTTTGTGTCTGAGTGTTTTCTGATTTTTTAACAAGATATATATTCCTGGTAAGCTGATAAAATTTTTAAATTGCTATTATGCCAGCCTGTGGTTAAAATATTGTTGCTGAAGCAGAGTATCTCCATTGATATCCTTTTCTCAATTATGTGAATTCACTCAAAAGAAGAAGAGTGGAAAGAGTACCAAGATGTTATACACACTGAAAGGAATGCAGAAATCTGATCAGTCCTCTGCACTTCAGACAGCAAAAAGATCACAGTAATAAAATATGGACAGTATTTAATAAATCTAACAATGCAGCCCATTCTGACTCAAAATCATTAATATTAATCACTTGCATTACTGAAATATCAGTTTTGATAGAATCAGAAGGGTTAGTGACTTCCTTCCCCTTCTTCAAAATTTATATTTTTTGCCGTATTCAGCATTCTTTTCCCTTCTCTCCTGGTTCTGTGGGTCTGCCAACACTGCTTTACAAATTTCAAATTAAACTACAAATTAAAGAGCAGAACAAGAGGTGATTAAACATGGTAAAATGTATTTTTGTGCTGCTCCGACAGTTTCAGCAGAGATTCAAACCAAGCAATATAGGAAAAATTTAAAGATGGTCATCACAATTTCATAAGCATGTATTAGGATGTCTTAAAACTATTGTCCTCTATAATCCTACAAAGTATAGTCCTTTTACACTTATCAATACATTTTGCAGGTTGCAGTGCTGCAAATGGAATGACTTCTCAAAAGACTGGAAAATAATTTTTCTAAACTAATAGCAATGTTTGTTTAAGTATAGGTACTTCTCTGCAATCCCACTTTGCAGGGACAATCCTGTCTCTGAAAAAGTTACCCAGAATCTTGTGTGATGTGTTCTAGGACAGCCCTGCTCAGTCAGGGTGGTTGGAGCAGATGGAACACTGTGGTCTCTTCCAAACTGACCCATTCTGTGATTCTAGGATCCAGGGTTTCATAGAAGTGAAACTTTCAAATTTTCTCTACATCATTACAGCAGTTATTAACCTAATGCTTTGGACTACTACACATCCCCTATCCCCATCACAAGTGAACATTAAAGTCCTGTTCTTGAGGTTGGGAAAGTATACAATCCACAGTAGCAGCATGACAGCAGATGCATGCTTAGGGCATTGAAATGTCACACAGCACCAGAGCAGTGTTGCAGGGTAGGCTAGAAGCCATGAGCAAACAGCACAGGACAGAGTTTTCCTGCCCTTCCAGGCAAAACCACAGAGGTCAGTTGTTATTTCTTCCAGATACTGTGGTGATGGAGCACATTTTGCTTTACATGAAGATTTCATTGCCAAGGCAACAATGGCAATCCTTAGACCAAGGAAAATTTGATATTTAAATAACATTTCCTTTTTCATCTTTATTATGAGTGTTTGAATATTGTTTTATATAGCAAGCATATAAAAATACAACTATTTGCTAGATCTTTAGGTTTTATTTCACCAAACATTTCGATGATTTATTCAGACTGAATAATACACAATTACACCCTCTCTGCAAATTATGTATTAATCAGGAACAAATATAGCTAAAATACGTGTTAAAAATATGACAAAAATCACTGATTAACTGAGGTTCTTATAAGAATACATATGCAGCTAGTTCTCTGAACACTGTAGGCCAATATATCCTGGGCTCAGACCAATGACTCAAGTTTCATGGACTGTTAGGCTGACAGAGGCCAAGCAGATCTCAGTGTGTGAGGTGATTCCACAATTCTGGCTCCAACACATTATGGGCAAAATGAGGATATTACTGAAGGGTGATTCAACAGCTTACTCAGCAAATCAGTCCATGGCTCAGACACTTGAAATAAGGCAATGTGCACCAAAGAAAAAAAACAAATAAATGCAGATCCTTTTCACTTTGCTATTCCTGTGCCAAACTGCATCGGCAGCCTTGGTAAGGCACAGGTTTGCTGGTTTTAGTGTTTGATCATGAACACACTTTTTTTGAGGGCCAGAAAAAAAAGAAGTAAAATAATAAAAGGGAATTATGAAAAACATGCAAGCATTTAAAAATGATATTTTGTTACTTTGCATTCGGAACAAGAATTCTCATCTAGCATAACATCTACTAGCTAGGACACAAAACCAAAACAAATATATGTCATTATCCAGTAGTCAAGACCCCTTAAAATATGAATGCATGAAGGGTGCAAAATTTTATACTCAATTCTGAAATTTAATCTCCTTATGAATCTATTTTAAAGTTCTGGCACTGAGATTGTTCTCAGCCCTTCATCTGAACTATGCTGTTAGAAGCAAGACATGTAGAAGCATTCAGTTCAAGTTCTGTGACATATATGCCCTTGTAAAAATTATAAATAAATAAGACAGCTTGGCTAACGAGAAATATTGTGGAAGCAACTTCAAGTTCAAATTATCGTCTGGAAAATTTAATACACAGCTAGACATATGACAGCTCCTTCTTCCTTTACTTATATTGGGTATCCAAAAATAATAGCCTCTTAAAATGATCATGTAATTAGACCATACAGAAATCAGCCAATTTTACTCTTCAAGATATAGATAACTGTTAGCTTGAGTTAGGTGCTAGCAGTGACAAATATTGTGTTATACATAAACAAAAAAAAACTGCATGTACTGTTTTTCTTGGTCCTCATAAGAATGCCATAAAAATAATAATGTGATAGGAATTATTTGTTAGATTCAACTATTTTCAAGACAATGAAGATGATGTTCACTAAAATAATGAGGAAAAGCAAAATAATTCTAAGATATTTGTGAAAGATATTTTTAATAAGGGATGAGGTAGTCTAACAGATGACAAGCTTGCCTCTTGCTAGTCTCAACACGATAGTATTTTGACATTTAAACTGAAGAGAGTCTGTATTTAAAAAATGGGCTTCTTCATTTCTACAAATATTACTCTATTTTGTGTTCATTAGAGTTACATATTAGGATTATCATGCTCATGAACAGTGCATGAAAGTTTAATTAAAAGACCACTAAATTATTCATTTTTAATGAAACTACCAGGAATTCTGCAGAGAAGTTCAACAACATTTATCATATCATTACTCTAATGAACTTCTTTCTAGATAATGAATAAAAGCTTGTGAGAATTCATAGAAACTCCTTAAAGGTTGAACTATCTTCAGATGCATAAGGAAAAACACACCTAAATATGTTCCCAGACCTTAAAAATATAAGCTTTAAAAACACATTCATGAAAGCAATACAATGAACAAGACTTGTACTTTTCAATGGGAAATGGGTCAGATGTGGAAAAGTAATGAAGAGTACTTTTAGAAGAGTACACAGGGAAAAAAACAGCATGTAAAAAGATGCAACAGGTAGTACAGATAAACTAGAGAGCCACTTAGAAGGATGAATTTTAATAATTGAAAAGTAAATTATCCTATAACTGATAAAATAAAACCAAAAAAACCATACCATATGTTGAGAACAGAATAGGAAGGATACAAGCTCTGGCCTTCACCCTAAGAAATAAACTAAACAGAGTAAAAACAGTGAATATATCTTTATATTTCTAACAACTTGTATTGTACACAATGACTAGCATGTTAAAGGTGATGGAAGTAGTCAGAAAAACACAGTAGTAGTTCAAATAGGATTAGAATTTGTTTCTGTGATAGGCCTTGTCCTGATTTCAGTTAGGATAGTTCTTTTTTTCTCAGTAGCTGTTACAGTGCTGTGTTTTAGATTCAGAATGAGAATGGTGTTGATAACACACTGGTGTTTTGGGGTTTTGTGAAGTACATTTATCCTAAGTCAAATACTTCTTTTTTACTTGTCTCATGCCCTGTCAGTGAGGAGGTACACAAGAAAAACAAGCTGGGAGGGAGCATAGCTGGGACAGGTAACCCAAACAGACCCAAGGGGTATTCCACACCACAGATTATCATGCCTGGTATATAAACTGGGTGAGTTCCCCAGAAGGGGTGGCTGATTTAGGTCTGTGGTGAGTGATTGCCTTGTGCAGTACTCACTGGAATTTTTTCCTTGTTATTGTAATTATTATTATAATTTACCATTATTATCATATTTTAACTTTCTTTTCAGTTATTAAACTGTTCTTATCTCAACCTACAAGTTTTACTCTGATTCTCCTCTCCGTTCCCCCAGACTGGGGCATGGGGAAATGGGGGGCTGAGTGAGCGGCTGTGTGGTGTTTCATCTCCAGCTGGGCTTTAACCATGACAAGCCTATTAAAGCATTAACAGGATTTATTCCTTCTTGACCCTCAATAAATCTAAACTCTGAAAAGACAAGAAACAGTTTTGAAGCGGAGTTGTAGCACTTCTGATCCCCTTGGTAAGCCATGTGAAAGTACTGTACTCCTGCACAAGTGCTTCCCCCTAGACAAGCTCTCCTGTATGTGGTCAGAATTGCATATGAAAGAAAACTAACTGAAAACCACACACTCCCAGTCTCTCAGGAGTACAATTCAAGGTAGATAAGGAATGGACAAAATCACAAGGAAAACTAATGGAGGAAGAGGGGACCTTGCTTGTATTTTCCCTTCATGTAGTGGTATGATTGCAACCCGTTGAGATGGTGAATAACCATCTTTCTTTCACTCTAATTGTGAAGCCTACATCATAGAATTGGGAAGATTAGAGATACTTAAGGAAAGCAAAAAAGCAAGATTCTCACTACCACTGAGACATAACAGAGACAAATTTAACTTCCACAGAAGAGAGCTGGTATTTTACAGTCTACTTTTTAGCAAGACATGTGTTTTGTGCTGAGCCATGGTTAAACCAAAATCACCAATGTCAATAAGCAACTACTCTCCAGCTTACATTTTTTCAAGAGGCTTACTTTGTCTTAGTGTAAAATTTTACAGAGACTTGATCTTTCCCTAGGTTTCCATTAACCTTAAATGCTGTAGTGTGGGGTGTGAGGAGCATTTTATTGGAGCACCACATCACATTCAGAATTGGTGCTGTTTCCTAGACACAAGCTGCCCACCACTACCAAAGACAAGGTATCTGATTCAGCAAAACTTTTGGTCAGGCTCCATATAGTCATTCTCATTTGAAGAAAGTCTATGATTCCTCCTTAAACACACAACCTAAATGGTCATGGCAGAAATGTTTCACTTCCAGGACAAGGACCAGCCAAGTATTGTGTTAGTTAAATAAAAAAGCAGTTAATCACCTCTATCCAGAAACTACATGTTTTTCAGAGGAATAGGGCCAGATCTGTTATGCCCCCAATTGCAAACTGCAGCAAGACACACAGACAAAGAGCACATGTGTACATGTACACAGTTTGCAACACAGAACTCTAACACACCCTTGTATGTGGGGAGCAGCACCTTAGCTCATCTTACAGATTGCTTTAGGCTTACACATCCAAGCTAATCCCTTTCGCCCACTGAAGCACTTTGTGCTTTTTTTCCAGCATATCCATGCATTATGTTAACCAATATAAATTTTATTTGTAAGAATAGATAAATAAAAATGGGTTCTACCCCCAACCGTTTTCATGGGGCAAATTAGTCTTCTGTTTAACCTACCCACCTCCAGTCCTGAAAGTTCTCTTCCAACGTGGTAGTGGAATTCCAAGTTCTGAACTGAACAATTTATCCTACAACTTTTATAAAATATACCAGAGTATTCTGCATTTTATTGCCTCAGTTACAAATGCCTATTACTTGCATTCAAGTCTCTATAAATAAGGACATTCAATTATATTTCTGCAACTCTTAGCAAACTGCTTTATGGCTCTATACAAATAAATAAAAGCAACAGTTTTTGCACAAGATATTAACCCAAATCTGAGCTGCTACAAAATCTCATTTGATATTCCCTGTTTTGGAGGGAGTGGTAGGATGGCATGAGAGCCTTAAGCCTATCCCTTATTAATGACGTCAGTAGAGCTAAATCCTTTATTTTCTACTTTAGAAACACCACAACTGTGTTTCCCCCTCCCAGCACCATGGTTTTCTGATTTCTGACTTTTCATTTTTGCTATCACTGAAGCTGTAGAAAGCAATTAAAAAAATTAAGTTAAATAAAAGACAGCAGTCATGATTTTGCATGAGTGTTAGCACTTGTGAATTTCTGCCACTGTTTTTCCACAATCTGCTTTGTTTCAAAGCCAAAACAACTGCCATTACAGGGAATGAGCTGTGCACAAGTAAAACACTTGTCAAGAATGTGGGCTTTTAAAAAAACTCACCAAATGTGTGGCTATTTATGGGATTCCCTAGAATGTTAGAGCAGCTTCATATCTGCAATCACCAAGTCTGACATAAATATTTATTAAGCTAACATTTATTTGAATTTTTTTTAACCCTCAAGCTTGTCTAGGAGCTAATATAGTTCTTAAAACAGTATGAAATAAGAAAAGCTGAGAGGATAGATGAGCACGTGCTTAGAGACAAGGGAGAACAGAAAAAAGATTACATAAGGCTGCAACAAAAGCTTAAGGTAGAAGACATGGGAATCTATAGCCATAAGGAAAGGGAAGGATACCAAACTCACTTCTCTCCAATTTGAACACATTTACATTAGGCAGAGGCACAGAAATAGCTGAAAACCTCATCCTAAATTATTTCCATTTCTTGTTGTCATCTGACAGACATTTGAAATTTCAGATACATAGTAGAAAGAGTAATAATTCCTCCAAATAACTTTAGTAAGCTATAGAGTCATGTCTCACCCCTGACCTCAGCAGAAGCTTGAGAAACCTTGGAAATCATAAAATGCATTATTTTATCATCTGAAGTCTTCCCTTGCATTTTTTTTTCTCCCTTGAGTTTGGATCATAATTAATTTTGTCAAAGGTAATAACATTTTAATTGGCATATTATACTCCTAGTGAATAATCTCTTAAGAACATAAAATACAAAATTAACAGTTACAGTTTATAACAAATCAAGTGTTTAAATAAAGAGGCAGCTTATTATCAGGAAAAAAAACCTATACAATACAAGAAACAAGCCAAATTTTAAAAGCTAGAACTTCAAGTTTTTATACACATCTACATTTAGCAGGAAAAGAAAAAAGAACTTATTTAGCAAATCACAAAAATATCTTTAGTGATTAGCAAAGGAAACAGTATTAAAAAGACAAAAATATTTCATTACAAGTTACTCCAGAATTGTGAAAACTTCTTCCAACAGTAGCAGTAACTTTGAAGTATTTCTTTACTTTTCTTTGAATTCTTAAATTGTGTACTTTACTTTTTCCTGCACGTCTTCCTTAGCAACACAAGGAAGCTGAGTCTTTAAGCTGTCTAACTACAGAAAGCACAAAAGCATTGCAAAGCTTACATCAATTTCTCAAACTGTGCAGCTGAAATTCATTAATAAAAAAACCTCAACACTTACAGATGACTTTCCAAGTGTATATGTATTTACTGGTTCTCAACAAAATGGCAGCATTTGCCTTGGTACTCACAAGTTGTACAGCTGTGAGAAGCTCAAGGAGTTCACTGTTAAAATCCTGTTGATCCTTTGGAAAAACATCACAGATTTATAAAAAGGGGGGGCATTATTGTGCCCTGGGGGAAGGAACTTGGTTTCTTGATTGGGCGAATGCAATGGAGAGGGGCAGCAGCAGGTGCCTCTAACACCAATTAGCAGGTTCTGAGCTCCCCAGGGACTACTCCAGCAGTTAACTACTCAGTGTTAATTCTGTGGCTTCAGTCAGCCTCATGCCCTCCAGAAGAGAGCTTGAGAGCTTCTCTTGCCCCTTGGCCACTGCTGCAGGGCCTCCTGCCATCCTACCTGAATGTACGCACCTCCGGTGCCAGCACACAGGGAGCTGACAGGACACATAGCCTGAGACTGACAAAGCCAATAATCCTACCTACTCATATTTCTCCCTGCAGGCTTCTAAAAGCAGTCCTCAAGCTGCCTCATGCATTTAAGTGCAGTAATGAAATCAGAAGCTTAAAGACAACTGAATAAAATTGCCACACATTAGCATACCACATATGATGCCTTTCCCAGATTTTTAAGGCAAATGAAAGAGTGAAAGCAATTTATTATTCATGTTGCAAACCACTTCTTTTTAACAAGTAGTTCTGAAAGCATTACATATATATGTATAGATAGGTATATTTCCTAAGAGCATCTAGTCTCTCTTCATGGAGTCAATTAATCAATGACTCCAGGACAGAAATACATGCAAACAGGCTATGTGAAATATCTGCAAACAGGCTGTGCTAAAAGAATTATTTTTACATTATTAAATATTAGATAAAATAAATATAGATATTACAGTTTGACCACTGAAGAAAATAACATGTGACCTTAACAGGAGACCCCAGCAGTACAAGCAACTACGATCACAGAGGCCCTTTGAGCACAAAACTTTAAGGCTCTGCACCTGTTCCTGCAGGGCTGCAACCTTGGTAGCAGGGAAAAAAATATTTTCAGGGTAACAGATAAAAAGGGAATTTATACACCAAGAATTAAATATACCACAGATTATCAGACTCAGATACACTCGCAGACCAATGAAAAAAACCCCAAGTATACGAATTGTGTTAGTAGATGCACAGACATAAAAAACCAGCTGCACCCAAGGATGAGGAGTAAGAAACCCTCCAAACCATACACTCCTTGTTCACCAATTCCCCATTCTTCAACAAGTAGGCTAATAACCAATTTATAGCTCTGTGGGTAGGTGCATTTCTGTAGCCCACTTAATTGTCTGTGATTTTTGGTTTCAGGAACTGCCCTAGAGATTTCGTAACAGTATTTATCCATCACACAGAATCACATCAGAATGTGAACCAGACAAGCCTAAATTTGCAAGGCCGCACTTCACTACCATTTTTCCAATTGAAAATGGAAAGATGCAGCTAAAATCTTCCATGTTGATGACAATTAACAATTTTTACCATTACAGAATTATGCATGAGTAATTTCCATTCACATAAAGACATCGACTTCTTCCAAGAGACCTTGCATTCTCCCCTCACTGTACATCTGGCTTTCATTCTGTTTTTACATTATTAAGTTGAAATGAATTTTTCTCTTCACTGCTTTATTGCAGTACTGATTTTTGTTTGTTTAAGTCTCTTTAAATGTTTACCTAACATCTCTAGCACTATTTTAAGGGAATGATGCATTTGGAATAGTTGTATTATGTTTTTGATGTGATTTTCCAATGGCATATCTCAGCCGCACATGTTGGACAGCTGGAAACTATCTAATTAGAACAGGGAGGAAAAAAGAAAAAGGTTGTTTGAGATGAATAATAATCACATCCATCACACTCATAGTTTTTTTTATTTATGTAGCACACACCTGTGTCTAATTGTCAACGAAAATGATAGTAGGATAAAACACTGAGCTGACCTTATGTTTCTCCTTCTCTGAGCTTTAAATGGATTTTGTATGTTCCTTTAATTATATAGGTAGATTTGTTTGCTGAAGCCTTCATGTTAAAACTCATTTCATGCAAACGGGCAAATTACATTTTTAATTATGTTTCTTTGGGAAGGCTACATAGTTGAGTTGCTGCCTGCTATCCTCTCCATAGACAATAATCATGGCAACTCAATGCAAAACACCTTCAGTGGCATTAATTTTTCACAAAGTAAATATGAACACATTTCTAGTAAAAAACCACAATTGAAAGATTACTATTAACTTCAGAGAAATTAACTCAAGCAGAGGTATTATGTGGATAGTATTAAATAGGAAAACAGAAATGCTACACCTCTTCTGTTTCTTCTGTATTTTTCTTAATAACTTTAAAAACTCCCTTTGTAAAATTTATCTTAGTGTAAAAACTCTTCTCTGATTACAGAATATATCTCGGAATTTTTTCTGAGCATGTCAATGTAAGAACAAAAGAAAAAAACCAGAATTAGGAAAAAAACATTAAACATCTATTTTTTTTTTTATCTCGAAAACTACTCTAGGATTTTTAAGGAAATCTCTTTGCTTTCTTACCATAACAGACTTATGGTCAGTATTTCTAATTTTACAACTGTATTAAAAATGGCTGGAATGAGTTATAATCTTGAAATTACCAAACTCAATGTTCTATAATTTCAAATTCAGTTAAAACTTTCCAGCTAAATTTGAGACAAGATGTTATTAAAATTAAAACGTACACATTAATTGCTAATAACGGTTTTAATTAAATAGCTAGCTAGGAGCCAACTATTGTCTTAAAGGATATAGAAGCATAATCTACTTTGAAAATAGCAAAACAAAGCAGACAACACACTGAAAACCAGCCTGTAGTGAGTGCACAAAGAAACAAGCCATGATATAGAACAGAGGGTTCTCTTTCAAGCATAGCTCCTAGCTTGATCAGGTACATCAGTAATTTTAAATATCCATTTTTCTGCTGATATTGTAATGGTTTGGGGCTTCAGCAGCACTATTCATTTGATTCACTAATATACACTGCAATATTGAATGAATTACAAAAACATAAGTTCACTGTCTAAGAAATAATATACGGAACATGTACTATACATCTAGGTACATGTACATCTCTTTAAATGTTAATTGCAACTTTCTATAACATTTATATTCCATGATCTATCACTACTGAATCTTCTAATGGCAACAAAAATCCAAACCCATTTCCATTTTCGGGGTAGTGGAGTGGTCAGAGAGGGCTCCCAGTTGGAAGTTTTTTGCAACCTGAGAAACTAGTTAGATTTTCTCTCCTTTTAGCAGAAATGCATGTAATTCAACTGCCATAACTATTCTGGGTGACAGAGTCTCCTACTCACGTCACCTTTTTTGATTAAATCTAGAAGTATTTAATTAGTTAATTATTAACCCTCTTGCAGAGCTTTCTTCATTTCCCATGTTACATACCATCCAAGTCTCATTTTTACTTCTGTTAGGTAAGTATGCCTTGCCTAATCAAAATTCATAATTTTTTTCAGTGTTAAATCTTCATTCCACATTTCTTACTAAAATCAGTCAAGGACAACATTGTACATTGTTTAGGCTGTACTGTATGCATTCTATAGCTTGGAGGTGTTTACTTCAGTTTGGGGGAGTTTCATGAGTTTTTGTGGGGTTGTTTTTTTTTCTTTTTTAAGTCAATGTATTTTCTTATATAAATCCCAGACCGAACCCACAAACCCCTGCTCAACATTTGTCTCCCAGTCTGTGGGGTGCCTTAATTTGCAAGACAGGTCTTGATTCAACTCCAAAATATTATGGCTGTAGAAGATTTTTGTCTTAGAACATTTGTAGTCTGAACAGTCAGGAAAATTTGTGAAGCTCTTTAGTACGTAGAATCCTACAAGAAGTCTCATTTCTTAATAGGCAGAAGACCAGAATCAGCAAGGTATATGCAAATCACACAGTTCTGGTCCCCCGCTTCCTCTTGGAGAGAGATATATATTAATGGAACCAAAATAACAGAGAGCAAAGAGACCTAAAGCCTCTGCACTTCAAAGTGAGAGTTTGTAACTTGAATTTCTGAACCTCTGAAATTTTCATCTCTTTGATTCTAAACTGTAGAAGAAGGAGGAAGACCATCCTACAATTCCTTTCCTCTTTGCTCCTGTTTGATGAAAATTGCACAGTTGCACAAGCCAGCAGAGTCTACTCTGGCTTTTAATAAGGCTATTAGAATTCTTTCCTGGGGACATGCCTTCAAACCTTCCAGCAAAACATGGTTAACCCCAAATTTACTGTTTACCACTGAAGTTCTGCATGAAGATGTGATGTAAAAAACGGTGACTGCAGCATTTATAATAAGCATATACATTTGATATACTATAATGGCTATAACTTAAACAAAAATTCTAGACATATGCACTATAACAATAATGCAGTTAATAAGGAGAAGTTCAGGATTGCCCTCATGAGACACCTTGCTCAATCACAAGCCTATTTTATCATTTCTGGCTCTATTTCATCTAGTCAGGAACTGAGAGTTACAACTATGCGTTATTGGATCACAGTTTGTTCCTTCCCTGATATTTAGAGCTAGGTAAAACAAACATCTGGAACTCCAGATTGCTCTAGCAATCAAAATCTTTGTTTCAAATTTCACAATAATATTCCTATCACAAGAACTGTTACACCATGTATGTGAACTTTTATATCAATGTTTGCTAGTTTATACTAAAAAATACGTCAGTATGTAAATGAGTTTTAGAAGCAATAACAGGAAACACTGCAAGAGAAAAAGTAGCAAAGCACTTGGCTATAAAGGAATATCCCCATTAAAGTTAGTTATTCCTGAGAATTTGACTGTTTTCCATACCTCTATGCAGAAATACAAGAGCATTCCTTAAAAGCCAGAGATTTGAAGGTGGTTTTGTTATTGAGATTCACTTCAGTACCAGGGAATTTTCATAGGCAACTCAAACATGAGATTCCCATTAATTTCACTAGGAGTTCCACACTTAGCTGAGTATGTTTCCTTTATATAGTGCAAAATTGATTACAGGATAAATTACTTCTTTTACAGGTTTTAGCACAATATGACAGAAATTGTATAGTACTCATCTGACCATGAGAAAGCCTTCTGTAATGTATAAGGGGAAAGCTAGAGCATAGCTTCTAATCTTTTATTGAGATTTTAAGACATTTTTCCAACAATGTGAAAAGACTAATTTAAAAACTTGAAAAATTCCACTTTCCACAGAATACACAAAGAAGAACATTCTTGTAAAGTGAAATTTTCCACTTTTTCTGGATCACCCAGGTCAGATGCTTTAGGATGAAAGATCAGAGTCAATCATTTTGGGAAGTAATGATGCAATCCTCACTTCTCAAAAAAAAAAAATATATATATATATATCATTAACTGGGAAGGAATGCAAGAGGGAGACTCATCAGATTTCAGATGGCTCATTAGCAAGTACATCTTTAAGCTTGAATCTTTGTGAAAACTAATTATGTTAATAAGTCATGCAGTGACTGATTTGTTTTTTAGAAAGTCAAAGAAGTTGGAATTCACTCCACAAATATCATAGCTCTTGAGGGATACATTTGTAAAGCTGCATGCATGAGTTACACCAAAGGTAAGGCTGGCCATGACAGCATCTTTCACACTGTTGATGTAGCTCTTTCTTTTCAATATTAATAAATTCAACATGTAATTATTTTGCCATCTATCTCCTGTAGAACCATTTATTTTTTCCTTCAAGTAAGTTAACCAAAAAAATATATTGAGTATTTTCTTCAAATATCATAACATAAATTACAATAATGAGGTTTTGTATACCATATAAAAAAGTTAAACAGTTATTAAATTACTTATTATCTTTTTTCTAGTATGCACATTGCCAAGACAAACTACTTAGCTGTAGAATAACATCAGCATATATTTTAGCATGCAGAGAGTGTTGGTCTAGATTTTTTTAATCTACTTATGACAATTACTATCAACCTAAGTTCTGCAATTTAAGATCAATTGGTTCAAATCCTCTTTCCACTTTTGTTATTCTCTGCTAATATTTCAACAAGAAACCTAGTATGTGTTGGCTGATCAGTTTGCATTATACAAAACAAGAAATTCTGTGGAGACAGACTTAATTACATGAAATCACATGTGTATGGAAATTCAAATATCTGATTTTAAACTTTTAATGTTTTCCTGAAATTGTCTAAGAAGGGAAACTTCCCAAGAAGGAACACATAAGTAACCAAAATAAATGACCTCTCCCCTTCTAATCATTTGTGAGATTGCATTTAAATATTCAAGAAATCAGATTTTGCTAATTGTAAATCGTTTCAGATGACAAAAAGAAGATGAAATATATGCTTTAATAGCACAAGCAAACTTGAAGAGTAATATCATTGCTATAATGAGCTAGTAAAGCAGTTTTTCTTTTACGCTTACTGTTTTGTGAAGTTTTTCACTTTTTGTTCAGCTTCATTTACAAATACTGTTCGGTTGAATGAATTAAGCAGTTATTAACTCTGTTCCACATAGCTACTACTAATAAACTGATTTTCACGCAGAATTACAGCTTAGATTGGGTGAGATGTTTCCATTTATTTACTCTTAAGTTTATTTGCATATTATTTTACCAACTTGTACAATCATTTTAGAGCAAAAAAGTCTATAAACCTCCATTTTCCTTTCAAACTTGCTAGATAAGTTATCATCCCTGGAAAGTTACATTCCCAAATCCTGTGCATGTTAGATATCCTCAAGGAAACAGATTAACATCTCTTTACTTTCAGGTTTCATGAAATTAAAAACAAAAAAGAAATTTTACAACTGGTAATTTTCTCCAAAGTGTTAAATCCTATGTAATATGTGTTTGTGGAAATTTTTCTGTAATTAAGTTACCTAAAGCAGTAAAATAAGATCAGTATGTTTGTATCCCCTGTGTATAGGCCATGCCATCCACTAAGAAATAGTTCTGCCATCCTGGACACTGAT
>JAWWMU010000180.1:32234023-32282754 GCA_035048155.1 Cinnycerthia olivascens
AGATCAGTATGTTTGTATCCCCTGTGTATAGGCCATGCCATCCACTAAGAAATAGTTCTGCCATCCTGGACACTGATCAAAGCAAGGTATTGTGCCTCACCTCGAATTTGGAAGAATATTTTTCTATTGTATGTTTTTGTCACTGAACATTTCATCTGTTCCTTATTCTGACAGGCTTATACTGGGAATTTTCTTCCCTTTATAGTTTATCTTCATGTAAGAAAGAGTAGCCTCAATATTTGACAATTAACAAGTACTTTTAATTTGCAATTCAGTCCAAATTTTTTCATTTGTGGTTTCAAGACTGCAGATAAACTCCTGTCACTAAGAAATAATTGAAGTTACTATTTTATTTCAATAAAGGCAAAGTGTGACACGTAATTTAACCACTTGAAATATGTTTTTCACATAAAACCCAAAAAAACTTCCATCAATAAATTGTTTCTCCAAATCAGAAATATTTTTCTCTTGCATCCTTAGAATGTGTTTATAGCTACAGAAAAGTTTCAGGCCAATAACTCTAATGAAAAACATACTCAATTTATTTCCAGATTATATTATACAAATGTGACTAAAATTAAAAGGAAGTAATCCTCCTCCCTTTTCTGTGTTCTCCCTCTAATTTCAAGAAGTTGATTGAGTACTTGCATGCTAGTTGTGACAGAAGCTATGTACTCAAATTCCAAAAGAGCAAATACAGGATAATACATCAAAGTGAACTTCTTTGAATTATTCTGAAGAAGCGTGTCAGTCCTTACCTAGAAATAAATTTCCTGTCTTAATGACTGCTCAGTCTCTGGGCTGAAATTAACTCTGGGGATCTAATGCAATGGTCCTTGGATTTGATACATCACTCCAGATACTATGTAAAACAGACTAAACTGTCATATCACTTGACAAAGTGATGAGAACAATTTTCTTAAAAAAAAAAAAAAAATCAGAGAAAGAATATGCTATAGAAAAAATGTCGACCTATCATTTGTGAAAGTATTCTTTTACCAGTTCCTGTATCAAGAATTTTTTTTCTGTGGACAGCTCAAGTTTTATTCTGTAGTTTTCTGTTGATTATAAAGAAACACAAGTTTTTATTATCGGGTCAAAGTTTAGGTAGGCCTAGATAAGCAAGTTTTCATTTCCTGCAGCAATAGAAATGGGACTTTCTTTGATGCTGATAATGTCTTCCTTTCCCACCCGTCATTGAGTCAGGTAAACATTTGAACTACAACCAAACCTTAGAAAAGAGGTCCTGTACTGGATATTGTCAAACTTGATGTGACAGCAACTCTGAAATGTTGGATGTCACAATGTCAAAGCACTTTCAGAAAAGAAGATGTATCAATTAGGTTGCACAGAGCTGTGACTGACAAGAAGTGTCTGAGCTTGGATTGACCTTTCTGTAAAACATTATTTCCCTTGCTGTTTTGTTACTGTCTTTCTCTACTTAATGGCAACCTTCATTTTAGATCTTCAAAGCCTTGAAGCAGTAGTAGGAAGGCAAGAGGTTGTAGCTGAGAGAGCTGTGTAATAAAGATTGGTGCCAGCCCTAGGGATTGGCAGGAATAGGAAAGCAGGAGATAATAGAAGTGAGGTGAATGTTAGTGGGGAAAAGAGACTAATGAGGTATGTAGCAAAGAAATCTGGGCAAACAAAAAAGGAAAGAAAACAATCATCCATAATAATTCAACCTCAACAAAATCCCTACTATTTGCAACAATGTCATCAGTAGAAACTCCCATTGCAGAGGGCAGCTAGGTTTGCTTGAGAGGGACCTGTTTTTTATTATTCCAACCTGTTGCTAGTGTTCAATTCAAGGTAGATTGTAAAGGATGAATCATTTTGCCTTCTTCCAGATAACACATCCGAACTTCTCCGGACATCACTGCTATTTCGTCCACAGATAGGGAAGGATCTCGGATTGCAGTAAAGAGCCACAGAACTCATTAGCAAGCAATGCCCAGAAGCAAACAAGTCAATTATCTGAGAGTCCCTGCTCTGCTCCCACAATGGCTTAAATTAACATGCTGATCACTGGATTGAAATAGAGAGGAAAGAAATGCTTCAGTTCTCAGTGTAAGACAGACTGGGACAAACTTTAGGATCCTTTCATGACAAAACAGCTAGCACAGATGACAAACTTTAGGATCCTTTCATGACACAATTCCTGAGAAACAGAATAGCCTCATTATTTCTTGCTGGTATCTTTTCAAGGCATAGACTGTTTCCTAAGTAACTTTGATATTTTGACTAGTCATTTCTTCCATTTGAGAATCAAGACAGGTGTGTTTATTTGCTCTAAACCAGGATATAAAAAATTTCCAAGACTTAGTCTATAAAATTCATTTTAGCATGGATTTGAAATAAATTGCAGTCAAATTGAACATAAACTGTACAAATACACTCTGTGACTAAAAGGCATTAAGGAATCTGAAGTATTAAGAAAGTTTCTTGGAGAATAAAAAGTGATAATTTCACTTTTGTTTGGTTGCATTTTACCCTTATTTTTCTTCAACAAATACAAAGAATTAAGCCATTCCATAAACAAAGCAAAATTTCAAAGATAACAAGAACAAAAAAAATACCTATCATGGGCCATCATGATAGTGGGCAGAAGGGTGTACCATATTTTTACAGCTTGATCACATCAGAATTTCTGACTTTTACTGCTGCTCCTAAATTTCTTTACTAGCAGAAATAACTCATTTTGGGACATGTGGCCAAGCCATAGAGTTGACTACAATATATGGAGTAGCTTGGGACAGATAATCTTTCTTCAGATTCATAAGCTTTTGGCACTTTACCAGAAGTGAATTTACTTCTGTTGATTTGTCTGATGTCTGTTTTCCATGCCTGATCACAGGAATGTTATTGTATGACAGCTATTTTAGAGACACTGATGTAGCTGCTGTGCAGTCAGCACTACACCTCTCCTTCTCTAAGCAAATCCAAGCAGACACTGGTGTTCCAACACTTCTGACCCTGACTAGTCCATCTGGCTGCGAAACAAGACCTCAGGGTTCAAGGAGCTTCTTTTGTTTCTACAGTTTAGAGGCCATTTGTTCTGGAGATGCTCCTGCAGAACTGAAGAGGTATGTACTCTGACCCACAAATGAGAAAACAATGTTCATCCCAATTGTATTCATCCTCCTCTGTAATAACACACAGTTGTTAGGTTGGAAATTAAAGCTGTAATGCTCTTCAGCTGGTGCAGCATTCTGTGCAAAAGGCACAGAATCTCTACGAGTCTGAAGATATGCACCCAGGAAGCTGCTGATCAGCAGTGTCAGTATCTCAGTGATTTGGGGTTTAATTTTCAGTCAGCAAAAGATTTAAACTCATTCTGTCAACCTACCTTCTCTGGAGCTAAATAATGTTGTGACAGTAGATATAAAGGCTAATTAGCAAAACAAAGCAATTCTAGTCAAACATTAAGTAGATTCCTTCTCCATCTTTTTTTATTCCTTCACATAATGACTAACTGAGAGGGAATCTAGTTAATCTAAAATTTTTTAGCCTAAGATTTTCATGTTTTTCTCAGAGTGTCCCAGGGTCTCAACCCAGCTATAGAATCATAAAAGAGTCTGAGCTGGAAAGGACCCATAAGGGTCATTGAGCCCAGCTCCTTTTTTTTTCCAAATGTTTTTTTCCATCAGTCATAATGCCCCTGACTTTAATGCACAACATACACATAACAGAATTACAATAATTTTTACAAACACTAAAATTTACAAATTTAAAGCATGAGGAAAAAATACACAAAGCTGCATACATTAAAATTATTGTGCAAGAATCATCCATTATCCCTTTTTGAGCGGAGCAACTTTGCATTAAAGAAAGACCAAAAGTCAAGGCAACATATGTAACTTGCATCCTAATCTGGGAAACTAAATAACATCATCTAATAAATCCATTTGAGTATGTAGTATGGAGTAAGATAAAAAAAAAAAGCATCAGTTTAATTCTTTTAATCTTTAAATCAGCAAGTATAATTTGTACTTAGATGATATAATAATAAATACAGTAGAAGTGGGAATGATAGTTCATTTCAGCACATAGAAACTATGGCTTCTGCTGGAGAGATTTAATACAAGTTTTTTTTGTTTTTCTTCAGCTTTCTTTCTCTTCCTCACATAATGGAAAAAAAAAAAAAGGAAATACTGTTTCCTTCCAGATGACCTCAAAACATTTAACAAAAGTAAATATTTAGAAACATAAAACTCATAAAACTGAGGTCAGCTCACAAGCCTTTGGGAAGTTGTTTAAGATTTGTTTCCAGCCATGAGCCAAGACTCTGATCATTAATCACGTAATTCCCTCTGGGATGGTGAAGGTAGCCCTGTGGTGAATCTGAAAATACAGAAGTAGCAAGTGTTCTCCTAGTAACTTTTATTGCCTGCACAGAATGGAAAAAATATGGGAAAAATGTTAAATTTTCCTTTCATTGGTCATGTACGTTTTTTAACTCCAGGAGAAAATCTGAGTTGGCTTTCACCAACAAAACAGGGAGAGAGATCTCATTCTCCGTGGAACAGAAATAAAGCATTTATGCATCGCTTGTACTAGCTCATGATTTTTTAACACAGGTCTATCTTAGACTTTTAGAAACATTCAGATTATCATGGCCTTTTAATGTTAATCTCAAGTGAACTGCTTCCGAAGGTTTGTAATGATTTTGTCATAGGTTTTTCGTGATCTTCGTGTAGCCTCTCACTGTAAATGCCACTTAATAAATTCTGAGATACTGTGATCTCTGCTAAGAAGGTTTGCTTGACACAAGTAAGTAGAAATACTTCCCAAAACCCAAATGTACTACTATTTCTTAAGAGGATTGCCTGTTTTTCACCCACTGGCATTCATAACCACAAACTAATTTCTAGAAAGAAAAAAAAAACAAAAAACAACACTTTTCCATCCTGAGCAACAAAATGCTTCAAGCAAAAAAAAAGTAAATGGAACAAATTTAAGATAGCCTAACTATATATACAAAACCAGAGGAAAATCCTCATGCTTTTGACTGACCTTCCAAGTATTTCATGAGGGAGCACCTGATAAAAGAAATAAACTGGTAAACTGGTAAAAGTAAAGCACTACTCTTCTGCCACTCAATCTTTTTAGCATGTCTAAATAAGCAGCCCACTTTACTCTCTAAAAGATCCTTTCTCTTTACTGCATTATCACAGTAAATTTAGGCATATAAACATGCCAACTGAACAAATCACATATTCTAAATCTCAATTTAATAGACATAGTATTAAAATTAGAATAAAATTTTCATGCCCTTAATTTCCATTTAAGTCCAACTTCATGGACAATAGTTTTACTGATAACTAAAATTTCAGATCCTACATTTTTCTATATGAGATGCATACTGTAGAATTTGATAATAGACACACATAAGAAATTCCTCTAGTATCACAATATGCATGCAGCTGGATATAATTATCAAAACCGTTATTAAACACTGCTATCTGTGCAAGCCAGGGAATAATTTCAAGCACCATGTCTGAATTCCCTATATATAAATATTTCTAATCCTTATCTGTGGTTGACAAAACAAATTAATATTTAATTGTTCTTGGAATAAAATAAGCATTTAAATTAAGGGACTGGTAACATGGTTTTTTATTCCTTTTTGGAAAAAACCCACAGAATAAATATGGTCACCATCAGAGGTGACTCCAAAATGATCTTCTACCTTAAACAACATCATCTTGGAAAAGCCACAGGAAAACTTGATATCAGAATTAATTCAGAAATACTTTAAATATGTTTACGTAACTTTATCATCACATTCTTTAAAAGAATTGCTACTACAGAAAGTTTCTCATAACATGTATTCCAAGGTAGTATGTTGTTTAAAACAGATGTATTGTTATGACTGAATTAACCCAATATTCTGTGTTATATTTAGGAATATTAAACTATAATTACAGTATATTGCATACTGCCATCTAATTACCTTATTTATAAGCACAGATCTTTCCAACCAGAAAAATTATTTCTGGTTAAGCAGACTGTTGAAAATAGCTGCGGCTGTAAGACATTTATTCTTCTCTGTACTTGACTTACTAATTAACTCATTTAACAAGTATCACCAATTCCCTCTGAACCCAATAGAAGCTATCCTGCTTGGTTAACCAGGCAGAGTCCTGTCAACTTAATTTTGAGGAACATCTGGGCTCAATGCAAAGATTGCTTCCTTGCTGTCCTCCATTACCTCAGTGTATGGCTTGCCTCGATCTCCTATGGTAGCAGCATCTTTTACTTTGTTTCAAATAAAAAAAAGCTGCGTACCTCACATTCTATCAGAACAGGAAAATTTCTTCAACAAGGAGCAATTTTTGCCCCTATTACTATTTCTTACAATCAAGAAAAAAGCAGCAGAAAAAGGCCCCAAGCAAACCAATTCAACTCCCTTCAAAAACAAACAAAAAACCCAAAAAATCCCGCGAAATTCATTCACAAAACCCTCAAAAATACCTAGAGATATCTTTGCCTCTCAATCTTCTGATAGTAATATTTGATTGAATTTTATCAAGATTCTAACAAGCAGTTGCAAATTGAACTACAAAAGGTATTACACTATCTTAATCAAGTTTTAGGGCAAAAGCATTTGCATATACTTAAAAGGACCCTTTCACAACATACATGAGTTCGGTGTCCTAAAGACACAAAATATCCTTAACTGTGAACATATAACTTCAGCTGAGGCTTTATAACATACAGAAATGAAAACGTGTCATTCTGTCCATAGGAAGTTTCTGTTGGATTACCCATGAACCCAAACAAAGATTACATTCTGGTGTTTTAAGAAAGTATTAGAAGAATGTGTCCATTATCAATACAAAACCATTTGCCCAAGAAGAGATTTAAAACTCTCCAGGACCTCTTCAGAAAGACAAGTTACCAGGATGAAGTAATAATTTCCTACAAAGTTGAAATTGGGTTCCTTGGGGATTTTTTCCACATGTTTATCATCATGACACAGAGACCAGTCCCTCTGGAAAAAATTGATCTTACCAGAGGGAAATGAAATTCAAAGTGGACTTCAGTGACAACAGGAAAAGCAACTCTTTTTCCTCTAATTCATGTTTCCCATCTAGAAAAGTGGAAAATTTTATTGCATATATTTGTAAGGCACTAGTAGAATGACCACATTTTTTTCTTTTTGAGATATATTAATGAAATGAGAATTGAAAACAAGACAACAGACCAAAACCCAAAACAAAGACAGTGAGTACTACAGAGGTGTACTGAACGCGTGGTTTGTGATTTTACAAAGAAAAAAAAAAATAAAACCATGGCAAGTCAATTTGGATATCTCTCCTGTCACCTGGCTATTCAGAAAGATCTGTAGCTAGGGTAAACCAAGTTAGCACTCCCAAATCATTTAAATCAACTTTTTACTGGAAGATTCATGACTCAAAGGAAGCCTTTACTGGGTCAAGAAACAACGAAAGAAAATAAGAATGGTCTCCATCCTACAAAAACCATTTATCTGTAGCACTGTTAAAAAAAAAAAAAAAAGGAAATTAAAAGGTGAAGGGGTAGGATGGAGAGAAGAAGAGGTATCCTGGAGATAGGAATGAAAGAATAACCCAGAAAACTGCTTGGAAACCCTTGGATTGGGACCTATGGAGGGAAGCCTTTTATAAGATGTTTCTTCTGCTTAACCAGTATCATTTTAATTCCAATGAGGCAGCCAAGCATATGCCACATACAAAGGCACAGCAGATGCAGAAATGCAGACAGGGGAGCTAAGAAGTTGTTTGCTTGGCACAACAGAAGAGAAAAGACAACACAAATGCTCAAGGCTGCACAGTGGAATGACAACTCTTAAAATAAAGATGTGTGTGGCACAGAGATAAAAAAAAGCCCCAGCAAGAGCCACATCTGTAATTCATGTAGGTGCTTATTTGATAGGACACCTATTGAAGCTCACTTTGTCATACCCTCAAAGCACCAAAAAAAAAAAAAGAAACATTATCATATTCTAAGTACTCTCCAACAGTTTCATGCTCCTTTCTTAGTCACCTGTCAAAAATAACTTTTTTCCTTCCTTTTCTTCTTTCAGATTCTCATTTTTCATTTAGACTATGGAATGGTGGAAGTCCCAGCAGAATAAGAACAAACTGCTTAAATATTCCATGTCATAAATAACATTTGTAATAATTTCTACCATAATAAATGCTCTAATTAAATAGACACAATGAATAAATTTGTCCTATCATATTAACATATAGGGAAATATTCATTTATGATGTTAATTCACTTATAATACAAATGCTGAGAACAGCTCAGCATTTGTTGGCCGTCTGTAATTACAGATTTACAGATTAGCCCAATGTCACGTTTTGCTTTACAAGACATTTAAAAATTATATCAAAGAATAAAAACAAGCCAAATTTTTTTTCCCTCAATTCAAATATCTTCTTGCTTATCTAAGTCAAACCTTAACTTGAGCTATAATACAGTTCATTACACTTTTTAGATGCATGGCTAAGCCAGTTACTTCTGCTTTCATGCTCAAGCAGCAGATGCACAGGAGTGTGGCCATATTAATAACTCTCATTAGAGTCAGGAATGTCACTGAAAGTTCATTCCTCTCTACGTACTCTGAAAAAAAAAAGGTGCAAAAGGCTCAGATTCCAAGTGGCTATCTGATAATCCAAAACCCAGAGGTTCTCAGAGCACAGTACTGCTGCATTGTCTCAGTTCTGTTCTTTACCTATACACAGAAAATCACTCGTCCCACCTGATCTCTTAGCACCTTCTCATAATGGGTTTTCTTAACAAGAAAAGAAAAATAAAAGCAAGATACACCTCTATTATAGCAACCACATCTCAGATTACTATAAAATAGCAGTCTTTAACTGAAAAATAATAGCAGATTTCTCAATACCTACATGTTGACATTTTACTTTCTCTCAGCAGCTACCAGTGGGAAAAAGGAGACTTAGAGAAGCAGAAGAACGTTTCTACACAGTTTGTGCCTATTTAGGACAGAATCACTACATTTCTTTATTGGGATTCTGTTTATAATTATATGGCATATCGCAAGATAGCTGACTTTTCTTACTTGTTTATTAAAGAGAATATTAAAAAACTTAGCAATATTATTGACATATCACAAAATCCTTTAGGGACACTCATTTCTTGAAAACTCAGGTAATACAATGTGATTGACAGAATGAGAAATTAATCTAGTAAAGTTCTTGATTTTTTTCCCCCTGTTTTTACAGTATTGCTGCTGACTGCACATTCTGTTCTCACTTTTCATGAAGGAAGGACAATTATTTCTGTCTCAAGTAGTTTTATATGGCTTTTAAAAAGCTTTTAGGCACCATAGTTACGTTTATGTTAGAACTTTTTTCAAGTGTGTTCTGCAGACAGAGAAGGAAGTCAGTGTCTAGCACAACATGTTGATTATTTCCTTGCATGGAACATGCAAGTGGAGGCTGCCCAAACAAGATCTGTGTAATATATATTGAATTCCAACAGCTACTCATATCAAAAATTTAAGGGATAGGAAACATATTTCCCACAAAAAACAAAATGAAGAAAGTTTAAGAAGTACAAGATTTTGTGTCATAACACTGAACTCTTGGTAACACTACATCAAAAGAATAAAAGAAAATCGAATGCTACCTTTTTTTCCTCAAAAAAGAGCTGGAAGTAAGTTAATTGTAGCAGTTATGGTCTTATCACAACTAAGACTTGGCTTTGTACGTTTTTTTTTCCTCCCTTAACCTGCTCTTAGTTCCTCAGAAATCACAGCTGCCATAAAGAAGTCCAGGTGAGTCTGTTCAAGCAAGAATACAATTTCAAATGATGAAGAAAGCAACCATAAGGAGCAACAAGCTGAAACCCTGAGCTGTCCAAGAGCTAATGGTTCAGGGTTGGTAGGCACATGTGGACAGCACTGTGGTGGGTGTCTGCTACAGGTTCTCTGATTAGGATGAAGAATTAGATGCGGCCTTTTTAAACAATTGGAAGAAGTCTAATGTTCACAGGCGCTTTCCCTCAGGTGGGACTTGAACCACCACTATCATCTAGACAGACAACACAACAGACACAGGCAAAGGCACAAGTTTCCTGCCACAAGTAATGCAGAAGCCAATACGGGGGGATGCTCTGCTAGACTTCATGCTTATAAACAAGAAAGGGCTGCTTGGGAATATAAGGTTGGGTATAGCCTTGCCTGTGGTAATAATGAGATGATGAAGATCAGAGTCCTGAGAGGAGGAAATAAGGCAAACAACAAGATCATAACT
The DNA here is from genome assembly GCA_035048155.1 of Cinnycerthia olivascens. Classification (NCBI taxonomy): domain Eukaryota; kingdom Metazoa; phylum Chordata; class Aves; order Passeriformes; family Certhiidae; genus Cinnycerthia; species Cinnycerthia olivascens. The sequence goes on from JAWWMU010000180.1 coordinate 32,244,295, forward strand.
CTGGCCTAAAGAAAAGTAAATTTTGACCTGTTCAGGCATCTGCTTGAAAGAATCCCAGGGGAGATTGTCTTAAAGACAGGGGATCAGGAGGCTTAGTTGATTTTCAAGGATCACCTCCTTCAAGCCCAAGAATAGTCCATCCCGATGAGAAGGAAATCAAGGAAAGGTGGCAGAGGACCTGTGTGGATGAACAAGCAGCTCTTGATATAAAATTGAAGAATACAGGAAGCAGAAATGGGGACAAGTAACCAAGCAGAAGTATAGGTAGACTCAGAGTGCAGGGTTAGGAACGTTGAGTATATTTTGGAGATCAATCTGTCAGATCTAATACCTGCACAGACTTGAACATAAACCATACTTAGATCTACTTCATGTCTGACAGCATATTTAGGAGATGATACATCTCCATTTAGCACTGTTTGCAGCATACTCTTACCATAACTGCATTACAGATTAGTATGGATATTCCATCCCCAAAATCAAATGCAACCTCACTACCTTCTGCTTACCAAGATCAGAAAATCCAGAGGACAGCTGTATTGCTTTAACTAAGATAGACACATTTTGCAGTAGTATCTACCCTCCTAGGCTACTGCAAAGAGAATTAGATAAGGTAAGTCATAAATCTTAAATGTATGTAAATTTCTGAATGTGTGGTATTGACAATGAGAAAGGCAGTACTTTGCATGCAAGTAGTCTTGTCTCACTTGTTTAAAAAAGTACATCCCCTATTATTCTTGTCCGTTTATTGTTCAGCCACCAACAAGGTAAAAATATCTAGATCAGGTATGCATCTATTGCTGATCCTAATAGCAGAGAAACCACATTCACTTGCTACTGGCTACTGCATTCCTTTGTGATTTTACACAAAGATTTAAGGGAAGTTACTTTATTTTCTTGCATGTCAAAGGCAACATTTCTAAATGCTAAGATAATATGTCTCTTTCCTACTAGGTTTTTTGGGGAGTCATTGTTCAATCTGTAATTTGGGTTTGTCTGGATCAAAAAAACAAAATAAGCTCTATTGCTCTAAATGTCACCCCTAGTCTGGTGAAGACTCATCAGGCAAGATGATAATTATTCCCTTCTTTGAATGCATTCTACAAATACAGCACAGTTTTCAAAGGATGGCAGCATAATTTGCAACATTCACTAGATAATCATTCTATTTCTCTGAGTCTGTGTAATAATCCATTATGCTACTTTTATATTTCCTCTTGTCTTTCTGTTCTATCTCCTCATACAATAGAAAATTCTTTATGCATCACATGTGCATTTGATGTTCTAGACAGAAAGACCTGAAAATGTTTTATATATCAGCCTGGAAAATTTTCTTGTAGGTCAAAGACATTTTACAAATGGACCATATATTATGCAGCCCAGCATAGAACGTTAAATTAAATGAAATGCTGTAGAACTAAACTTACTGACAATATAAGCCATGAATAACTATTCCAAGACAATTTTCCAAGATTAGCGTTGAATTGCCACATGTGAGTTGCAAGGTTGGGCTACTGTTGTGTCTTACATGTCAACATAACATGCCAGCATACATGAAATTATATTTTTCTCTGTCAACTGAACTTCAGAGTTGTTGTCTACAACCACACCTTTGAGATTTAATATAGTTCTGAAAGGACTTATTAAACTTTATCAATCTTTCCTCCCAGTTTTTTGTCCCTGTGTTGAAATTCATTTGACTCATGTAATAATGTTTGTGTTGTATTTATGTCATAGTCTTTCACTTTCAAGAAATTAAGTATGGTGCTGGAGGAAAACTCCGGTATAATAAGTCTCATTGGCTACAAAAAATTGCAATTGCTAAATAGAAGAGGTTGATTTACTTATTTTTCCTAAGCCGTTGGAGCAGGCAACACTTCAAATGTAATATATATGGATAGCATTTTCTCTCACTTGTTCAGCACCAGTGTGAATAATTACTTTCTGTAATTTCTATGGTAATTCCTACCATAGAGTAACAGGATGTCAATTCCTTTTTTTAGAATTAAATTTCTCTCTTCCTTTAATGTCTTTTGAAAGCATCTCTTTAATAATAAATAGTAGATGCCTAGGGAGAAATAAACTCCATACAGTATGATAAATAAAGCTAACAGGAAAAGTTTCAGGGTGGTTGTTGGGTATTTCATTGTTTTTTTTTTTAAAATAGGCCTGTCTTTTATTGTTAATGGTTTTTATGATCACAAAGTTCATACATTTTTCTCTTATTAAAATAAATAACTTCAGTTCTCAGAATTTATGGTTCCAGTAAAACATTTTTCCAACAGCAAGGGAAAGGCATACAGCATGAAGCATCCATCAACAGTACCATCCATGGCCATATAATCAGCTTTTCCAGCACTGTATAAAAAAAAATGACAATTGTCTTTCTACATCAGTAGGAGCAAACAGACTCATTTTAAGGCAAAAAAGTCTCTTTTGTTTCTTTATCTCATGATTCAAATTACTGGTGTTTCTAGGAATTCCTACAGACTTCCCGGTTGGAAACATTCTGCTTAGCAGACACAGGTGTTAAATAAATACAGGAGTGTTAACTTGCAGAGCCTTATGCTAACTTACTAAGAAAAATTCTAGTTCCGAGTAAATGCAACAGTTGACTGAAAGTGAAGAGCAGATATTAAATCTTTTATTGAAGCATGAAAACATGCAGTGTGACCATAATGGAATGGTGCAGAAATACAAAAATATGTAGAAGGTAGAAATGAAATATTTATACATGGTGATTCAGATTTTTTCAATTCAGATGCCTTTTAAAAAGCAATAATAAATTAAATTTAATGATGTTGCATGAAGTGAGCTAAAAAATTATATATACTATATTAAAATTAGAAGATGTGTGTTAGTTTATTGGACTCCTTATTTCATATTTTGAAATATTTACTTGAGAACTCCCACCACTAATGCAGAGCCATACTTGATAAATAAAGTAGGGACATGTCAGCATGTTTATTGGCATAAATAATTTTCAGTATCATGAATTATGAAATGTGTTTACATCAAATTATCTAAAGCTCGTACTGTAGCTCCGTTCCTATAATGAGTGCTGTTTTCTCATGGGTCAATAATCTTGACAAACTAGTTAGTTATCTGAAATGACTTTCTTAAAAAGAAATAAACAACATATAATACTTCCACAGCTAACTCTGAGAAACAGCACTTACAAAAGAGGTAATTTCTGGCATATTTATTGAAAATTTGCCTCTTCCAAGCTGACTTCATTATTTTGAAGCCAGAATAATTACTTCTTATAGTACCTACAGGAAAAATACTGGGAGCAAAAATCAGCTCAGTGGGACATCTGGTCTTCTTTTAATAGCATTCGTATTTTAAAGAAGTGACTTTATGAGCATAGCACCCCACTCTCTCTCCAGTTCCTAACTACACCTTTGAATATGTAGTTTATTGGGCAATAGGAACATTTTTATTTTGCCATTGAGATTATAATTGTGCCCCCACAGCTCCTATTGCATTGCCTAGCAAATTCAAGGGATGCGGTGTTGCTACTGCTACCAAAATAAAACCCCAAAAGCCCTCCAAACCTACAAATTTACGAATAGGCAAAAATCTTCAGGTTTTAATACTATAAAATCATGTCCTTTAGCAGTAAGTGTAGAGAAATAAGAGATCAGCGACTCTGAAAAAATGGGTTGAGAACTTACAACCCATACTTCACAAATTTTATAGGTTGTTTCAATGAGCTCCACTCTGGCTCAGGGGACCAAATGTCCACTGAAGGTTGATGGAAAACATCTGTAATTTAGTTTTGTCTGAGAGGAATGAAGTTCAAGTGTTAAGATGCTTCTCCATAACATCAACCAAAGCACAGAATGCAGGACAATTGGGCTGTTCGTGGGAGATCTGTTCCAGCCTAAACTACTGATGTTCACCATACTGAAATTCTGCATTCAATGGCATGTCCCTAACAGAGGGAATTGGATAGCCTGTTAAATTTTCTATTAAATCTATGTGTAGATCAAAAGACCTCAGTTAGGCTCAAACTCTGAAAAGAGAGTAAGGTAGAGCAGGATTTTAGGTCTTCAATAAGTAATGTCTCTAAAAATTATTTTGAAACAGAAAATGGTTTGTGTCTCCCCAGATTTACAGAGCTGGTGAACATTACTGCTTCCAGACTGTGTATACCAATGTGCAAAGCCACTTTCAGCACAGCTGAAAGTCCACACTGTTTAAAGGTCACTGTCACCATCTAGTGGCAGTCGGAAGGAGTTTAGACATTCTTCAAACAAGGGTTTATTACGGAAAAAAAAAGCCACATTTCTACTTATATTACATTCATTTAAGTCCTGCAGCTTAATATTTGGCTAGAAATTTAATGTATAATCTTATTGCTATTTATAAACTCTGCTTAAAAAGATAGAATTTACATTTTCTGGCAACTTGCTGTGTTTCTCATATACCTTTTCATGTAATTTTGGGAGCTGGACACAGGTCTACCTACAATGTTTATTATAGATTAATAAAAAGTCTTGTATTTTTAATTCCTACATTTTTGAGAATAAATTAAATAACTGTTTATTACTGTACTGTCATTTTTTCCAACTTCTGTGAGACTTGCTATCTCATAGAGGATGATCTGTAACACCATTGTATGAGTTGATTACTTCTAAGGGGAAATTGCAATTGTGGTTAAGAAACAACCCTGTTTCAATAGTATTGTTCCAATGTTGTGTATACCACCTTTCCAACCCATCCACTTTTTTCTGCTCTTCTCATTTTCCCTATTTACAATCTATTGGTGTAGAAAGAATAAAAGCTTTTATTATAAAGTAATCTGCAGTCATAACATGTTCTAGAAAATAAATATGTGCCTGTACTTAATACCATTTCTCAAAGTTATGTGTAACAGTAAAATCACTGGACTTCACTGAAAACTTACTATTCATAAAATGAGGATATTAGCATTTCTTGTTCTGATATACGACTCCTTTTCAATTATAATAAATAAGATAGACTTATTAACTACTCATTTTTTTGACAATTCAAGAAAATCCATTTCTAATATATGACTAAGAACACAAAAATTGTCATGCCAATCATACCCACAAAACCTTTAGAATAAGTAACTTAAAATCCCAAATCCATACCATCTGCTAGTTCTCTACAACTTGTGCTTTCCATTTTTTAGTCCAATATATTATCTTCTCTTCCTTTCATTCATGATACTTCTTACTAATTTTGTGTTTTACTGATGCCAAGAGGAGAATCTCATGTATTGGCCTGAGTAAAGCTGCTTCAGTTTTCACTCTACCTCAATACTTTGGAGGAATTTTAATATCTTCCTCCATAAAACAATTCTTCCTTTGCCTCGTTGTCTTTTTTTTCCACAAACTCTGCCTTTTCCTTTTCCTCTGGGTTTCTTTATATTTGTTTGATTGGTTGGGGGGGACTTTTAGTATACAAAAGGTTCTGTGTGACCTTTATGTCTCCCACAAGTACTATGCAACAGAGATTTTGACTGCCCTCACCAAACTATCAAGGCCTTCCTCACCTCAGCATGCAATATTTTGTCTGCTTTACAAACCGTGGCATTCTAACATTACTAACCCGGAATGCATAGAACTACTATAAATGCTGTAGACTGAAAAGTTATCCCAGTAGAACTGCAGGTTTTATTATAGAGCTTCCCCTCCCCAGCATAGAGATGTTTGCCTTCTACAGCCAAAGGGCTGGTCTGTGTTTTAAGAGCCAGGGACATAGGCAGCCCATCCTATTTTATATGTGCAGTATTCCAACCAGAAAAGCCCCTGAACCAAGAAAACCTCCTGAGTACATAAAACTGGAAAAAAGTGAATTGCAAAAAATGCATCAGCCTTTTAGACAAAAAAAGAACATGGCAAGGAGCTGAAAGAAGCATTATCCTTTCTCCATTTACTTGGAAAGATGTGATATTGGGGGAAAGAGAGAAGTGAAGGCTCCACTCTGTTACAAGCAACAAATGCTGAGGCTTTGACGCCTGTGACTTCTTTCACCACAAACACAAAGGAGACTCTAAATTGCAATAATACAATCCATGGAAAAATGTCAGCTGGCATTGAGGGAGGGGTATACGTTTTGCTTTTATAAAGCCAGAAAATATATAAAAGCACAAGGAGTACATACTTGTAATCAGATTTTTTTTAAAAATAGCAAACAAAGAAAAAAAAACAAAGCAAAGCAACCTTATCTGTAAGCCTCCATCAACTGAAGACTTTCATATATTCTCCAAAAAACAATGAAACAAGCTCAAAATCAATAAGAAAATTATATATTGCCCACTTCAAGTCTTTGTGGATGGCCTAAAATTCTGGTAGAATACAAATTACCAGCAACCTGTGGTTCAAACAGTGACCATAACTAGACAGCAGAATTGGCTATTATGAACCACCAATTGATGCCATTTGGCCAACACCACAGTGTATCATTGCAATAAACAGTGTATTTTATCAACACTTCAGTTTATAGCAGCAACAGGACATTCAGGGATGCTTATGAGGCACATCATTTTTTAAAATTATTTTCTACAGACTCTGCCAGAAAGTACAGAAGGACTTCAAGCTGACATTCTTTTTTCAGAAGCTGCCACTTTGGAAGGAATTACATTTGCTTTGTTCTTGTCTGTTTATTCTCATTCTCTGTTCCATAGAATATCACTTTTAAAGTCAAAACAGAGACAGATTGTCTTGATATCAGGGAAGGTGAGGCATTTTGGGAAATATGTGAGGTTTCTTAAACTTTCCGTTATGTGAAACACTTCAGCAGACATTGCATAAGAGGAGAAAGACTTTTTCTTTCCTTGTTTTATTTTGAAAAGAAACCCAAAGAAATTATATAATCAATTTGGTTCAATTTTTGATTTCTTGTGACTACTGTAATGTCTTTCACATGACATAAATAAATTTGTTTAATTTTTCTTAGAAAGAAAGTAGAAAATAATAAGTTTGCCACATGATATTTCAGAACTTAAACAGAAAGCAAAAAAAACAGCTCAGAAAAGGAGCTTTTTTCAAAAGAAAAATACTGAGAATGACACCATAGTTTCAGCTACCATTTGAGTGGAAATTAACATCTTCATTACCTGGAATATGTTTTACAAGAGAAAAAAATTCATAAGATAATTTTCAAGCATAGACAAACAAAATTTAACAGCAAATACAAATAGCAAGCCAATGATAAATTATTTTCATTAGAAGCCAAATACATATCTTTCCTGCTATTGAGAAGCTGTTTCTAACACCTCTTAAATCAAAGACACAGAAATATACTGGGAAGATAAACAATAACAAATGTAAAACAGTTTGTTAGGGGAATATACTGTCATTTTCAAAAAATTGTCTCACAGAGCCTGTACATTAATTCCCATTTCTTTCCTATTGTATATATACAGACCTATTTATGGCAAAAAAATATAAATGTAGATATATATATCTCATCATCTGGAATAGTGTAAGGTATTACCTAGGGACATTTAATCCCATTTAGCAGAAGGTGCTTAAAACATTGGTAGCTAACAATTTTTGCATATACTCTTAATCTTACCCAGATTAAAGGTCTGAAAAATACTGAGTAATGGTTTAACAAGACAGATTATTAATATTTTTTAAACAAGAATCCAGGACTTGCTCAATATCTAGTAAAAGAAGAAATATGTAATATAATAATAATAGAATGCCCCCTTGTAAAAATAATAACAAAAGAGCTATTGCCTTCTTCTATCTATTAGCTCTAACACAGGTTCTGCATTTGATCAAACTGGCACTTCACGGAATCACAGAATATTCTGAGTTGGAAGAGACTCAAAAGGATCACCAAGTCCAACTCCTAAGTGAATGGCTCATATGGGGATTGAATCCACAATCTTTGCATTATTAGCACCACCCTCCAATTGAGCTAATCTCAGGTTTTGTAGGAGATTCTTGGCTAATAAAAAGTCAAGGAAAACAAACTGCTTAGAAGAGTTTCTGTAATTCTTAGAAATGGTACAGATGATTTGATCTAAGTAAGTGTTTATTCAAACTGTTTTGAAACACCTTTCCCCTCTATCCCTCAACACCAAACCACTCCCTACTCTTCCCTCACCAAGGCATGTCTTCCAGGATCACTTTTCAACATTTAAGAGTTAGGAAGGAGTGAAGAAGGTAACACCCTGAAGAGTATGACAGAATATTCTGACGAGAAATATTAGAACTGGAATGGAGAAACTCTGAAGGTGAAACTGCTCAGCCAAGACCCAGAAGGGATATAGACTCAAAACCTGCACAAACACTCCACAACCCAGAGGACTTCCAGGCTTCTATACCCAACATTTTAACCTATACCAACATTTTGACCTATATCAGTCCCATTGCATTAGCAGTATCTCTGGCCACATGCTCCCTTCTGTACTCCACTTGGCCTTCCCCAAAACTGCACCATTTCACTTTCCTAAACCCATAATGATCGTACTGTCATCACTGGAACCATCGTTACAAGTACACATGACCAACTTTCCTTTCTATTTTAAATAGACTCTGTGCTTCTGGATTTCACATTAAAATATTTAATTTCTTTCCTATCTTTACATTCATATCCTAATAAAAATCCCATCTCCCTTTGCGTAAAGCATTGTTGCTATAAGATACTGTAACCAAGAATTTGCACATGAAAATGTCTTTCCACAATGTTATTTAAGACAAGTAAGTCATTCAGCTAAAGGAGTCTTTAACTTAAATGGGAGAGAAAAAAAAAATATCAAAGCCCAATAACTCTATAACACTAATTGTTAAAAGAGAAAATTTTGATTTTGTACACATTTAAGATTTATTCAACATACACGGATATGTTGAAGAAATTACATCAAGAAGAAATTACATCATTGCCTGTATCCTAGCACTATTTTGACATTCTAGTTGACAGATTATTTGCAGTGGTGAGTTAGACAAGGCTCATTCAAACAAACTTTCATTCGAATAAACTTGGAGACAACCACCTCTACTGTCTAGGGGATGATTTTCATCAGATATACCTGGGGGAATCTTCCCTTATGGGACATCTACTGCTGAGCACATTCTGTTTCAGGGAGGTACTGTTCACTCAGACACTGAAGTCCCCCAGGAATGTTAATTATATGCATTATAGAAGACATGTCCCACAGGGTGTAACTGATAACTTTAATGTTTCATCAAAGCAGAAGCTACCAAAAGACCCTAGAAGTATTTTCCTTGGAGAGTGTGAGAAAAATAACTGTGGAAAACAACAAGCAAAACGCAGTCTGAATCCTTTGTAGAGTTGATTCATTTTACTGCAGTTAAAGAGAAATCTTGTTTTGTGGTGATACCACCTGGTATGACAAATTCACTGTTTGGAATAACCTTTTCTGCCACAAGTAAAAAGAAAATATTTTTCAGATGATACAATGTGATCCATGCCCAGATGATGGGTTTATTTGATATAATCTGCCAGAAAATTTTGCTAGCTGAACTACTATACTGTTAATATAACTCTTTTATATTTTGCCTGAAAAAATTCATCATTATTCATATAAAAAATTTATATTTTTATTTGAAAACTTTTTATGTACATCCTCTAATGCATCTTCTTTTCACTTATATATGTACGTCTTCTCACTGTTATATACCTTGGGTTTATGTTTTATATCTTTCCCAGTATTTTTTCAGTCACTGGACAGCTGCTTCTATAAATTCGACAAATGTCTGTGGACACAAGAAAAACCATCAGATGTACCATTTCTTTAACCACTGCTATAAATACATTATATGTCGGAATTCTTTCATTCAATTTCTAGCAGTCTGGTTTTATTGTTTGCATGGCTTCCTTCCTCTGTGTACATCACATCATTTACTTTCTAAACCATTCCTAAGACTGATTTAAAGTGTGCTATTCAACTTCTCCACCCCCCCATCCCATAACTCATCATTCATTTTGTTGAAAATTACTTTTTATAGGACATTTGGACACTCCAAATGCATTTTTCATTCCCATTTAGACAGGAGTGGATGTCCATATCCTCTTGCTCCAGACTGTAATGAGAAGAGGTGGGACCCAAGGCTGCAGTGACCTATTGGGACTTGCTGAGGGTTTGTGGCAAGGCTCCCAATAATTTCTCTTTGCCTAAAGAAGGCTCTGATCAAGCCCAGGAGAGAATTGTACTGAGGGAGTAGAGATACTCTGCCTTTGCTTCACACTGAAGGCTTGAGGCACATGGCCAACATTTCATGGAGCCAGAAGGGGAAGGCAGAGTGTATCACACAGTCTGGGCCAACGAACTCATTGCAATAACAACATTAGGCTGGTTGCAATACGTAGCCACCTTTTTCCTATATTAAGCACCAAGAAAGTGACCCAAGTCAGTATAAAATGAACAAAAGCAACATCTGTTGCATGAATTGTTGGAACTGGCAAGCAAAGAGCAGCAAACTTCAGCAGAGACATCTTACAGACAGCTATGAATGGGTGTTTCCACCACTTTAGGCAGCCCAAACTACATTCTAGGAAAAAGACAGAGGAATTGACACGTAACACTTCTTTTACTGAAAGAAGTAAAGAGCATCACTAATATTTGAACATTTTGGTCTAAACTATGCACATTCAGGAGGCAAATTAATAATTTTAATAGACTAAGCTTATACACAGAAAGAAGAACAAACCTAAAGGTTTGTGGCCTAGCACTGATATCAGTGAGTATTGTAATCATGCACTGATTTAAAAAATAGCAAATTTAACTATTATTCATTGCTGAAAAAAAACAGCATATAATTTATTTAGTACCTTATTATAATGCCATGTGTTTTTTTCAGATATTGAGTACATTAACCTTTCTACTAAATGGCTTACTTTTATACAATAATAATCTTATTATTACAACTGTTTGACTAAATTTAGTGGCTCACCTCTGTATGTGATTAAGAGTTTTAAAACTCTATTCTTTAGGGAATTCTTGGCCAGTGATTTTAATACTTTTTTACAAATAAAAGCTCACCACTCTATATTCATTTCTGGAGCTGTGTGAGCTCTCAGTTCTTGGTGACCCTGATTAAAATAGCAAATTCAAGAAAGTACCAATATGAAGTAAAATTAATGCAGAACAAGTAATATTACTGGAGCTAACAGAAATACATGGGTTTGTAGACAAGTCCAACTAGTGCATAAAAAGAAATAATCAGTATTTTAATTTCTGCATTATTTGCTATAAATTAAGAGCCTGAAACTGTTTACCAAAACCACAAGGCATCACATGAAAGCTACTAGTCATCTAATTTTATTTATTTTTTTAGTGTCAATAAATCTTGCCTGGACAGGACATTAGCTGGGAACAAGAGGAAGACAGGGGGACAATGCTGATTGGGGCATGTTTAGGCTACGGGATTTGGTTTCCTAATTTTACTAGGAGGGTCTTTACTACAAACCAGAATAAAGAAGTAGTTTCAGAGAAACCGATCAAATATAATGAATGTTGAATGGATTGATATGACTTACAGCAATCATCTTTGATGTGGTAAATTAATTTAACAGTCTCATATAAACACTCTGTTTCAAAAACTATGTGGAAAGAGGAGGAAATTCAGAAAATAGGAAAGAGAAACTTGGATTGCATATAAAAGGTATGGGAAATAAAGAGCAGAAGGGCAAGCATTACATAGTTTTTGTTGATTACTAAAGTTGAAGAGCTAGCTATGTGCTATATACACCAAAGAGGAAAGAATGGAGACACAATAGTAAAACTATCTGAAAGGGAAGAAATGGTAGAAATATGAAAATTTTGCCATTTTTCCTGATAAATGAAAGAACTTGGCATTTTTTGTCTATTTCTGGATTATACTCTGCAAATGAGAGTTTTCTCTAAAGAAAATATGTATAGAGTGTGAAAAAGTTGATTCTAGAAAAGTCCCTTTTCAATGATAAAGTTTACATCAGCTCTTGTAGCCATCTTAAATGCAATGAAAAGCAATTGATAAACCACTGCTTCCAGCAATTTAATTTCTCATGTTCTGGTAACAGTTTAGATTTCTGCTCATACCTTCCTGTTCACTCTTCCAGACCCCTTGACTTTAGCTTACCTATAGCTGTTTATCTAACATTTAGAAAAACAACAATGTCACAGCCCACCTCACAATTTAAGAAATGGATCTTTAACACTTCAGTGTGTTAAGGAAGACTCACAAGAATCTCTGCCAGTCACACTCCCAAATGAAGAGATTGCCACAGCTGGTGATGCCTTAGGTTTTAGCTTTTATATTTTTTAAATCCTATGTTGTTTTAGTAGGTAGCTTTAGGTTTCATATTATGTGCTAATAAGTTCTCTTCACAAAGTAAATAGACAAAACAATTCCTTCTCTAGCTCGATACCAAGGACAACTTTCAGGCCCAAGAACGAAAACAATGGTGAAGTGAGAAGAAGAAGCCAAGATAAAGCTTCATAACTTGAAGCTATGATTAGACAATTGATTCTAATATGCTAATGGACCAAAACTTATAAGTGTGGGACCTCGTGATCGGGTGTCCATTTTGTGACCATTTTGGGGCATCTTGGGTGTGGTCTGGCTAGACTCTTGTGAGGCCCAGGTGTACCCATTGAGGCCTTTTAATAAATATCTGCTTTATCCTTTTGCTCTCTCTAGTCTCTGTTCCAGGTCAGCCTCCAGAAGGCAACATTGGGACCAAAGGCCCTTCAGAGCAGGTGGCTCAGGAGAGCCCACGGGGCCCCGTTTCACTCCTCTCACACTCACCCCACCAGACCAGGTTTCCTTAGCAGTTCAACCACATTTCCCAGAGCAGATAGGAAATTCCTAATCTGCTAAAAGCGAAAGGTATAATAAGAATTATACAAACAAACAGTGCTGTGCACGGAATAAAATTAATAATTTCCCATACCAGCACCTGAAGGGTCTTGCCCCTCTAAGTGCTGTGCTACAGGTAGGCAGTTTTCAGAACTGCATTTTCCATGTCAAGAAAGTCAGAGCAGTTTTTCAATTTAAATATACCTTAGTTCTCTTCAAAGGTAACTTGTACCTTAAAAGTAGATAAATGTTTAAATACAAAGTAAGCCTTAGTAGAGGTCTATGTAAAACAAAGTCGATACCTATTCTTTGTTTTAAAGCATTCCTTAAACTTTTTCATTAATAACAAGTAAAGAGAAGAAAAATAAAGCACTGAACAATGTTTTCCAACACACACCACCAGATAGCAGTAAAGGATAAGAAGAAAGATTTAAAAAGTAACCACTAAAGGCCACAGACAGAGGGACAGAAGAAAGAAATAAACACGGAAGGTTGACAATTTGATGGATCCCTCCCAACCTAAGAACATACTTGTGCAAATGCAATGATGTCTAATTTGATGTTCAGTAGGCCAAGATCACCTTCTTTTAGTGGTCAGAGCTGACCAAACTGAGCATGTTCATTACTGCATTAGATGAGCCTTTTGGACCTCACAGACACAGAGATATTTTTTGTCCCCACTTAAGAGCATTTGCTTGCAGACAACAAAAGCAACCCTCAACATCTGAAAATACAGTTCTTTACCTGTTAATTGCACTGTGCATTTAGACACCAAATGACAGATACTTCCCATCAGACTAACATCTAGCATTAAGTTTCAGAAATATCCACAGTGTTAAAGGAGTTTCTTGGGTTTACCAACTCTGTTATCGCAGGTAACTTTTATTAAGCATGGTCTTCTGTCTACATGAAATTAATATTATCTCTGACAGGAGAGGGCAGAATATTTTCTAACTCATTTCAAATGCAATTTCATAGTACTTTTGCTGTTGCTCTCAATGACTTCAGTCAAAACAATTTTTCCCCTTAAGTGTTTGTCATAACATTGACTCATTTACATGGAGGTAGACAGTGTCAATAAACAACAGGAATTCCTTGACTAAGACAAGAAAAAGTGCCAGAATAAAAAATTTCAAACAAGAGAGAAAAAAATTCTTGACATGGTATTGATACTAATAGTGCTTAAAGTCTGCTAACTACTTTAGAAGCCCAAGATCATGGATTTATTTATTTTATAGTCTATGATTCATTGGTAAATCAATTTCTAGCTTCTAATACTGTGTGCATCATCTAGCTTGCAGTACAAATATGAATCCTTTTCTGAGGTGATTATTCTCATGGCTCTTTTGTTCAAGATGAGAATACAAATTTGGTGACAATTATGAAGATTTTGGGATGTAAAGATACATGATGTACCATAGATTTTTGCTACTGATACAGATGGTTATGGTCATACAGTGTGATGCTGAGAAACTGAACAGAGACCTAATTAAAATAAACCTCTTACACAGGTATGACCTAAATCACACTAATGCATGAAGCTTCTCTCAAACTGCTACAGATATACCACAAGTATATACACAAACCTCCAGCCATGAGTCTTTGATAATAGGCTGCTATTTCTTCACCATCTCTAGTTTACCAAGTGATTCCACAGAAAGGTAGCACCAAAGTTACTATGATGACAGCACAGGTGGCAAAGAGAAGCATCCTGGTCAAGCAGGCAAACAAATCTGAGCTTCCAAGTAAAAACAGGTCTGTCAAACAAATCATGACAGACCAGAGACCAAGACACAAAATTGCATTCTGCTTCTATTCTTGCTGTTGCATATTCTGAAACATGTTCTTACTTTTGTCCAAAATTTAATCACTACTTGGTATCAGGTAAAGAGTGTTAAAATAATGTCTGTGTGAGGAGAAAAAAAAAAAAAAAAAAAAAAATCAATGACTTATTAGAGACAAGATAGGTTAGGGTTCTCACTATTCTTTTTCATCCCTGTTTCCACAGTATGCCAAATGAAATGCTTCACTGATAATGCTCAGTAAAATTATCAGGATAAAAGGTATGTAAACTACCTTAAAAGCATTTCTAATACCTGACAAAATATAATTTTTCTGCATGTTTTCCATTTTTCTTGAAAATTCAGAAAAAATGAGTTTTATACAATTATGTTTAAGATAGTCACATAAGTTCATATTTTTCATTATGTCAAAAGTATGAAATATTATGGAAAGCATGGAAATCGTCTATTCATATAATATGGGTACAAAATGCACATCAATTCAACATAAACTTAGTTACCATTCAGTTATGTCTTGGAATTTTGTGCAAACTTTGAACTTAAATCATTAGGGAATAATGACTTTTACTTTGGGTCTTCCTACAACAACTTGGACAGTTTTTATCTGCAGTGTGTTAGGAACATTTTAATGACAACTACTCAATATTTATTATTCATGGTAGAGGTAGTAGAAAGGTTTTTGATTAATACATTATTGAAGAAGTTTTCACTGCTGTTAGCTAAATTATTTACTTAGAACTGTTTCCTCCAAATATTTTTCTTGCTCTGAATTGGAACACATATTTCAAGTGGAAGGAATTGGTTGAAATAACCAGTGAGGGTCATAAAGTCAGGAAGTTAGCTGCCCTTCAGGTAATCAAAATATATTCATCCCTTGATGTCCATAAGGGACTGAAAACCCCCTCACTCATTAAAGGAATAATGGATATTGCACTATTCTCTCTGTCTCTCAAGAGTTCAATTCTTCAACACTTATCCTCTGAAACTTATTGGGATCAGAGAGCAGAAACTCCACAGTTAATGCAAAGCAAAAATCAAGAATGAGCTACTTTCTTGTATTTAGATGTTTGCATTCAGCATGTTTGATGGTGCACAATTTCATATACAACTCAAAGTTCACACAGGAAAACATCTTACCATGAACAGCTCTCCTGTGCTTTAGGAAACAGCTTTACTCTTTGTCTAACCAAGAAATGGTTATTTCTTCGTATCTCACCTGGAAATATCCCAAATTCTTTCAAAGCCTTTTTTATAGTTCCAGTTGATTGACACATTTCTAAGCTCATTTAAAGGATGCCAAATTCTTTTCTGTATTCATACTTCTGTATGAAGTATTTAGCTGTAGATATATATCAGAAAGAAATGTATCTTCATGGACTTGCTTAAGATTTCCAAGGAAGCTTTTGCTGTTAAAGCCAGCATTCATAAACCAGGATAAGAAGTTTTTCTCCCTCAGGGCACAGTCTGAGATAAGATACACTAGAGGACAGAATCTCCAAATAAGTCCATTATCCATGCCAATTAAATTCAAGCTAAAAACATGCTTTTCTTCAAGGATGTCTTTTACAAAGAAATATAAACGTGCAGTCAATTTGAATGTTGCATTCAAATAGTTGATTTAAATTTAATCTGGCACAACTAAAGACTTGTTCTGAAGGTAAATGGGTAATACATCTCATTTCCTGTGTGGAATTCAGTGACTGGAATGCTATCTGGAATAGATGATTTGATTTCTTAGCAGATGTCCAACTTCCCAGTGTATTTTAAAAAACAGGAGTATTTATCATTAAGGAAAACATGCAGGGCACGTTACATGAACTGGGTAAGAAAATCTAAGTAAATATAATACATTTTGCCTCTCACTCCAAATACACAGTTACCATATTTTAGCAGCTGTATTGCTATCAGACAGCTGTTGAAAATAAGCTGGCTGCTCTTCTCATTCATTCTGTTCAGCTTCTTTTCATGAAATACTTGAATCCAGATGAGGTATTAGATTTCAAACTCTGTAACATCACCACAATTTGGGCTCAGACAAAAATAGATCTAAAAGTTCCAGAAAGTCAGCAAATTTGAAGCTGCTATGACATCTTAGGAACACATGGCCTCATCCATATGTGTTATTCTTGTAATTCTCTCCAAAATGTCCCATATCAACAGCTTTCTAATTTTTTGATTTTTTTAGATTACAATATATCAACATGAAAATTCATGAATAAACATTTCTCTCCAATTAAAAAATTTTCCCGGTGTTTTTAACCTACTATTTGCAAAACTATGTATTGAAAGCAAAAATTGAAACTGCTAGTTTGAGAGCACAAATTAAAAATTGACACTCAAGTGTTTGCTTGAATATGCTTGAATAATGTGAGAGATGAAGACAATTATTCATAGCTATGCAAATTCTATGAAACGTTCCTATTTCCTTAGCCACTATATGGCCAGCTTTTAAAACAGTACTATTTGTTAGGTTTCTATCAATTGTTGTATTTAAACTCTAAAATGTTAGGTCTAATTGTAGCACCACTGGCTTTTCTTCCATCAGCAGCTAGCAAATGGTCCCAATTTTCAGTCATTACAGCTGGAGCCAGCCTAGTCTTGCTTGAATCAAATTTATACCAATCTTCTGAAGGACCTTGCCATGTCTAGTTTATGCCATTTATCTAGGTGTGGTTCAAATCAACCCTTCTCAGTGCTGAGACTGATTCCTGTGTGTAACTACTTAGAGAACAATCCTGCATTAACAGAACTGAAGCTTAATCTTCTTCTAAGTGCCATTCTGTTATGGGTAAAGCCCATAATGAGAATAAACCAACAAACTCATTCAATTAAAGTTGCAAAAGCATGTCTGATATTTTTGGATTAGAGAGTAGAAAGAATTAGAAAATTAAATCAGAGTACAATTTTTAGAGCTAGAAGTCAGCCTTGTTTAACCTTTTCATCTCACTAGTGGCTCTCAAATGAAAGAAAATTTTAAAGGAAACTCATTGTACCCTTTAGAAATTATGAGAAGGGCTGAATACCTTGAAAAAAAAATAAAAAAATCAAGCTACATATATTTAAGCTTTGGTTTACAAGCTTAAGTACAGGCATGCAACATTGAGATTTCTGGTTAACCTTCTTGAAATACATGGTTCAAGTGTTTATTTTGTCCTTTCATCTAAAGAATCAAAACCCTTTTTACTCCCAGATACACCCTTCCACCACAATTAAAATGGATGTTAGAAAGTGCCCCAATGCAGCATTGTTTACATAGCCTAACAAACCCATTGTTTTATGAAAACAAGCATAAAACAGCAACATTTCTCAAATGCATTGAAAAATAAATCCTTTCTGAGACAGAAGGCAGGCTTTTTAACATGTACCTGCATTTCTCCCAGAACCAGAATCAGACCATTTCCAATGTCTCCCTCCAAGCAAATGAGAGCATCTGCATCAGGCAAATGCTACTGAACTCAATTTATATATGCCATCCATTCATATAGAGATAAACCTGTAACCACTAGGATATTTTAAATTCAATTTTAATACCAATGGCTGCTTTGTAGTCCTTGCCATCTGTCATACCAAGCTGCATATTTTTTCGACAATGTGATATTCTCATTCTCTCAAATAAAAATACTTTTGTTTCCCTCATAGGAACATCATGCATTCTACTTCAGAACATAAAAAAATTGATCAGCTTAGCACTGACATTTAATGTGTTTTGAGACACGAAATTCACACACAAGCTAACGATTTCCTGTACTTTTAGTCTCACATTAAAAATAACAAAGTTGTGGTTTATGTCATTTGCATATTTTTATACAAGAAGGTTTAATTTCTTTGTATTTAATGCTATCAGCAAGTGTTGAAATTTTGTCCTGTTGAACAAGTTGCCAGAGTTTTTGTAATAAAATACTATGTATTAATTTCTTTCAGTGACATATTAAAAAACATTCTGAGAAATATACCTCCCAAGAACTTGTAAAAGTAATAAAAAGTTGCACATGGAAATAGTCTGTCAGAAAATCCTGGAAGGGACCTGCTGTTTTCTTCTCTCCTTCCAGGTCTACAAATAAAATACTAGTCAAAATTTTTTAAGTTTAATTATAATACGAACATCAAAAAAACTCTCAGATAAAACAAGGTTATTTTTTGGTTTGTTTGGTTAGTTTTGGGGTTTTTTTTCCCAGTAAATGCTACAGAGAACTGGAAGTGAAAACAAAACAGTAATAAAAGACATTGTGGGAGCTCTGGGCTTTTGCAGTGATTGGTATTCTTTCACTGTAAATATGTCACTCAGCACCTCCACACCAACCATGACCCTACAATCTTTTCATAATACAGTTCACAGTAACTGTAGAATCTAGAAAGGGTCCAAGATTTTTCTTTTATTTTCCATTAAAACTATCTTCCCTGCACTTTCCATAACTTTAGCTTGCCTTAGATAATGCAGCCAAAACCTACTTGTCAGTTCTCCAAAACACCTGGTCACCTCTCATATCCTCAAGAACCACCAAGCTCACATTTGTAAAAGGCACATGTTTTCTGCCTGCTGCAGATCTGCCCAACTGGAAAGAACCTGTTTCCCAGGACACTGGCTGGATGCTAGAGAATGCCAAAGCCACTTTAAAGTCTATGCTTTCCTTTGTTCATTCATTATATCATTAATGTAATGATGCAAAAGTTGGTTGTAGTAACAGAATGAACAAATTACTTTTTTGATTAGGGATCAGTGGTAACAGATGTGACCATAATACTCCTTATTTAGAGTCTCAATGTTTCCTCACGGGTCTTAGACACTCATAGATCACTTTGATTACAAACAAACAAAAAAATATAGAAATACCTTGCAACCCCCCCTCAATACACCAGTATTTCTTTATCCTCCTCCTCCTCACCCTCTATCAGAACAGAGTCTCATGATTCCACTGTAACCATTTTAGCTTCCTGTGACTCTGACCTTTATTATACAACCAATCCTTTCAAGTTTGTGAGCAAATCGGCAAAATTTTTTTTATTCATCTCTTCATAAACAGCTTCTGAATACTAAATTAACTCAAACCTTAAAGCTGTAAGTCAAATCCACTCAGTACTCCAGCTCTTGGGTTGTCATCTAGAGAATGTGCAGAAACAGATATCTCCTGGTCTTTCATCAAACAATTTATATGTTCTGCCATTCATTGGAAGTCAATGTGGTAGCTTTAAATCATTTCTACCATATTCTTGTTTCAGATAATAATTACTGACACACCCACATGTTCTGCTTCTTTTATGTTATTAGCACAACTGCTGCAACCTAATAATTTTAAAACTTAGAGAAATTTTAATATTCCTCACACTGGTAAGAAAAGTGTCAGTATACTACCTATAAAAAGTGTTAATTTATGGTGCTTTGATATTTATTGTTCTGCAGCACAGTGCACCAAAAAAAGAACAACAAATCACACATGGAATATCAAATTAATTTCTAAAACCAGGTGGAATGCTATTTCTTAGCAGAGACTGGTTGGAGGATTTGTCAGAGTTTTTTTTAGCTAGAAAAGTGAATTTCTTAATACTTAAAATTTTGTCAGAAAAATTATTTCTAGAGAGGAAAAAAAAAAAAAAAATCAAAAAACACACACCGCAAAGCCACCCCAGCATTTTACAAGGAAAGAGACACTGAAGTTATAACCCAGCTAAAAGGCATTCTTCTTTTGTAGAAGAAGACAGGAACAAACCTATGCTTTCTCAATATGACATTTTAAACACTTCCCAATGGTTTTCATGCCTATATTTTCCCCTTTAAACCACACAAGAACACAAAGGATTTGATTTGTGTTTATATTGATTGAAAAATAAAACCCTGTCAAAATATCTCAAAAAAGCATTTACAGCCTTCTGTTTGAGCTGCAGTTCTAGAATTACTGCTGGGCTCCCATCTCAGCTTTCCACAGGCCTTCCTTAGAATAATGCTGTGCACTCGCAGTGGAAAATTACATATTTTCTAAGTTCTGCATATAAAGCCAATGGAAAAAAAAGCAAACAGAAAATAAGTGGTGCTTTTGTACACACAGCTGGAATTAGAAAAAGGAAACCCACAATTTTGAGTGTACATGTATGATTTAGAGCAGGGTTAATAAGCAAAGAAATCCTCACAAATTTTAGTACTATTTGATATAACTTTCAAGGTACAGTCCTGTGGTGTGGATCTGCTTTATCAGTTTAATGTTTCTGTCTCAATTTGTCACATTTCTGATGTGGTGTATTTTTGTATTAGAGCCTACTGCAGAGCTGAGATGTGTGAATAATGGATCTTACGTTGTACTTTCTGAACCTCAAGAAAAAATCTCAGACCAGATAAAACATTGCATTTGCTGTTTATTTGTGAGGTTATTGCCAAATTTCCCCCTTTATTAAACAAATTTCTGAATAGATATTTCTCTTTCCATCATTTTAAGTTATAAAAACATGAATACTTGGCTTAAATAAAAAATGAAATGCCTTCCTCTATAATATTTAATAGATTTGTCAGGAATTTATATTAATAGGAACATTGCCTGGTTCTATTGCAAAAATTCTTCTTGTTTCTTCATGCCATTTGATTAAGTTCTGGGCATGAACAAAGACAAGCACTGTTCTTTTACTATTTTATGTTGCTGTGATATACAATCTTTTTTTTTTTTACAACTTCCACTAGATAAGTCTATTTTAGTTTCCTTGTTTTATTTGTTATCTAGACCAACACAAATAAGTCGTGCAGGTTGAGCTTTCCTTTTGGTTTTGTTAAAACATTGATTTAAATTTTGCACACAGTCCTCAGTCCAGTTTATACCTAGGTGGAGCAAGATAGTAGAATATATTGCCCTGAGAAAATTTATTAAAACAAGTGTGACATGCTTCCCAAATAAGCCTATTCCTAAAGCAAGATGAGAAGTGAGATTAGAAGTGGATCTTTGCAATGACCAAGTTTCTCTGACTTCTCAGAATCGTAATTTAACCTAATCTCTCCTCCCTCTCATTCTCACTCTTGCCTTCTTTGTGCTGACTGGAAAAACTTCCCCCCCCCAAGCCTGCCTGTGTCCACCACGGATTGGTTTGTTCTGAGGTGCCCAGAGCAATTCAGTACAACAGTAGTCAAGTTCTAGGCTAAAGCATACCCAGCAGAGATAGCATATTTTAATAAACACATTATTTTATATATATATATATGCACAAAAACACAGGTTTACATACATACTCAGGAAAAAAAACTCAGGCACTATAGTGAGCAATGAAAATATTTAAATTCACCTCATCACCATAAGCATTTCAATCAGCATCAGAGACATACTTCAGTTTCTGCCGATTTATCCTCTACTAAAAACAGTGTTTCTGTGTTTATATGGAAACCCAAATGCTTTAAGTAATTGAAGCTGATACCCAGCAATTTCCAGAAAAGCATGTCAGTCCCAAACACCTTAAAATATAACCTTGTTTTTATGAAACTGATCTGTTAGCAACATAGCTCTATAATCAACAGTGCACCTTTAGATGTTAAAAATGGAGATATCTTCAAGTTTCTTGTGTACCATTTTGTGCACACTTCCCCCTCTGAATACAAATTTTTTCAGGGGAGAGAAGATATTTAAACAACAAGGCCATAATCAAGATCAGAATCTCTTAGAACTATTGCTGCACTGATTACCCATGACACTAAGAGCTACTAAGCAGCAGTGATTCAGTTTTGAAACAATGACCAATAGTCACTATAAATTGCCCATTTGGGAGCTCTGGTGGAAGTAGGAGGTGTATTTTTCAGAACCAAATATATACAGCATACCCTACCTGAAAAAGACTGACAGCTACACATGAAAAAGCACATGAGGAATTCAGAAAAACAGGGAAAAATCAGTGTCTTTTTAAAGCAAGATTAGTATAGACTCTGTAACATTTTTCCATGTACTATCACAACTGTCCCTATTCATATGCTGTGACAAGATTATTACAACACAAACTTCTGTTTCCTCAAACTTTACCATCATTCACCAGAAGTCTTTTGTTCATAGCAAAAGTCCTGAGATGGCCTGGCATTTTATATTGCTGCATAAAATTTATCTGCACTATTTATTCTGCAAGTCAAAGCTGGAACACAAATTCTGTTGCAGAGACAGAATCCAAATCTTCCAGTATGGATAATATTTTATTCTCAGTGGAAAAGGATCAAGCTATGTAATATTTAAACAAATGTAACATGTTTTTGGGCCCTGGACTATAATTCTTATATTTACAACCTCATGTTAATATTTCTGTGCTCAGTGTAGAAGAAGGATTATCTGCCAAACAATGATCTAGCTGATAAAAGAGGAGAGAAAAAGTCAAAGCTCTAGCATGTGTTTTAGATTTTTGAACAATTAATTTTCAAAAGCTTGGTGAAACGAAACATTAAAAAAAAAAAAAAAAAAAATAGAAGCACACTTTAGAGTATTTTGGATATCCGTCACAAATACAGGGAAAGTCCTTCACGTTTTCCCAACATGAAAAAATCTAATCCTTACAACTTGTCAAGAAAACATGAGTATAATTATAATATTTTCAGTAGGCTGCTAGAGACTCATATTGCAAAAATTCTCATATCAGACTCAGTTGAGCAGAAGGAAGAATCTAAACCTGGACTTAGTCAAGCCAAGAACATTTGCTTAAAGGAAGCTTCCAGGAAGTGAGTACTGATAATTTTGCAAGACACAGCTTGTGTTTGTGTCTAAAAATCTGCCTACAGAAACTGCTTTTGCTGAAGGCTACAAGAATCTGTAGATTTCACATGTACATTATGAAGAATTACTCATGCTGGGAGCATTTCAGAGTCAGCTTCTGCCACAGCAGAACCTGGGGAGTTATCTGCATCTTCAGTCAAATCTGTGGGAATTAAAGAATCTCTGGAGGACAAGCAATTTTTAGAGTATGTACTGATAGGAGCAACACCAAACTCAGCAACTTTATGGACTTAGCCCTTCATGTTTGCTTGTTATATCAGAGAATGACTACTTATTGCTGTACTGTTTTGTCACTTTACATTTCAAGCTACAGGATTTGACCTTGTTTTGCGGCAATTCTGCAACCAATTAATTTTAATTATCAGAATGTTACTCATCTAATGTAGCCCTCTATCACCCTCAGAGCAGTTTATTTTAGTACTTTGTCGCTCTAGTTACTGTGTACAAACTTTGAAATGTAATGGTCTACTCAAGTCTAGCAAACAAATTTGTTCGCTGTGTTCAACCAACCCAGTTAGCTTTTTATGACATGCTGCAATTTTGCTGCTTTGTTTCAGAGTTTGAATTTCATATTCAATGGTTCACAAGAATAAAAACATTTGCCATTTTTCTTCAAAATTCTTAAACATCGAAGATATTCCTTTGATAGCTCCTACTACAAAAGGGGAAGGCAGTGTCTCAGTTCAGAATCTGACTAAATGTTCAGACCTGAGAACTCCGTGTGAGACCAGACTCCACAAAAAGAGCCCTCAGGCATAAGCCAGTATCCTTGTGTGCATTAAGATCCAAGCACACATAGCAAAGCCAATATAGATTTAGCCTACATTGTACGTGGTCTACATGTTTTAGTTAATCACATATAGGAAACTAGTTTTTGGAATCAGAAATAACCATTATATAATACTTAAATAATAGTCTCTCTCATGCAATAATAATTACAGATCATTATAACATAATAATTTATCATTCTAAAATGTGCTAACATGGTGTTTATTAATACTTTGGGAAGTAAAACCATTTATATTCCTTTCTGTTTCAGCAACATAGGTAACAGGATGAATAATTTTGTCAAGTTAACTACAAAAAGCAGTGTCTTCTGAAGTCCAGAT
Source organism: Cinnycerthia olivascens (assembly GCA_035048155.1). Classification (NCBI taxonomy): domain Eukaryota; kingdom Metazoa; phylum Chordata; class Aves; order Passeriformes; family Certhiidae; genus Cinnycerthia; species Cinnycerthia olivascens. The sequence goes on from JAWWMU010000180.1 coordinate 32,268,711, forward strand.
CATGAATTTTGTGGAGAATTCAGCTGTAGCTGAGAGAATTTAGAAGGATTGCAACAAGATCAACTTGAAATTCTCCTGGGAATGCTCCAGGAGTAAACAACCACCAAACCTCTAAGTTTATTAGTCTTTTAATATGCTTTTCAAGCAATAGGAAGCTAACCATTTCCTCCATAGATTGGTTTATTAATCTAGAGACATATTTTTGTTTGGAGCTTTTGGATGTGTTTTTTTGTTTCGGTTTGGGTTTTAGGGCGATTTTTTTTCTCCTTTTTAACAGCAGTCAGTGTTAAAAGGTGTTAATAATGATAAAACACTACAAACCCTGCCAATTGTGGTGAAATGAATTTATTCTACAACTATTAAGGGTGCAAGTGTAGCTGCTGGGAAAGAAAAAAGAAATGGTTTGAATAAAGAAACTCACTCTGTGCTGGCAGGAATTAAAGCAGTTCAAAGACTTAATACTAAACCTTTTCATGAACTTCATGAACAGAGTTTCTTCAAATGGTGTTTTGTTTTTTAGCAACATGCTGGCATTTGGATGAAACTGGGAAAAGGAGTCTGCATTGAAAGCAAAAGTTTACAAAAACATTTTTTCTATCAACAATAACTTGAAGAAAGAAGAGACTAGTGCAAGAATTTTTACTACTGTCTGTGAACTGTGCTTAATAATAAATCAGCCTGCCTTGCCACCAGTCTGTTCCCTTTAATATCAAGAAAGTTATAGGAGTAGACTCCAGGAAAAGTGAAAAAAAAAAACAAACAAAAAAATAATCCAAGAAAAGAAACAAAAAATAAAACCTCAAACAACAAAACACCACAGCCTTCACAGGCAGCAGGGTAGTAGGTGTTCTCAATACCCAGTCATGATCGTTCTAGTGCTGTTGTCATTTTCTTACAGACATTATTTAACTTTATGTATTAAATTCTACTATCTTAAAAAAAAGACTCGCATATAAATTTGATGCCATTTTTCTATCCAAATTATGTCTTCCATTCTATTGAAAACCCACATATTCTGCTTCCAACAAGAAAAAACAAATCTTCTGAAACTGGCAGTTTGAAACCTTCTTTAAATAAGGATTTTTTTTTTATCTGAAAATCTATTTTTTAGTGGTGTTTAAAGTTCTCATGAGCCAGTGTACTATTTTATCACCACTTCTGAAAATGTTTTAATTTAAGTTCAAGGCACATATCTGGGGATATGTTAGTTTTTATCCTGAGTATGCAGTGTTAAACAGTGACATTTAAATCACCATAGCTGCAAAAAACTACATAGCATTTCATACCACAGATTTTCTCTGTAGGTTACATAACAGGACACTTCCGAACTCACCACTGATATAATTCCAACCACATGTGTAATTGCTATGACAATCCATCTACCAATCTTTGAACAGCCCTACATCCATAGTTAGCCTTATAATATATTCCTATAGACTTTCCTATAGACTTTCTACTTCTACAAATATATTCTATATTTAGGAGCTAGAATAAGCCAGATCAATGGATTTTAATTTTAAATGTTTGGTCCAATTTTAAATCTAAGCATCTTCTGCTCTTCTGGAAAGGAGGACAAAATAGTGTCATTGATAGGTCACTTTGAAGCAAACAAACAAAAGAAGATTGTCAACCCTCTTATTCCAGTTTCCAGAGGAAAAAACAAGGACAAGAAGTGCTATAAATTTTCTCAACATCATGCCACAGAGAGTGTAGAGAGGTATTATACTCAGTAAGGCAGAAAATGACTCACGAACATGAGAACAAGCCCCCCCATTCAAGCCTCTGACTTCATATTACTGAATCTTTTTTGTAAGAAAATATTATTTCATGCTGGAACATAGTCTGATTCTTACACCTTCACCTGCAAGTAAATGGATTCATACACAGTGTTTCCCTTCACACTTCCCTTGGATCATAAAACTCAAACAAAACCACCTGAAACCAAACAAACTTTCCAGAAATCTAGTCAAAACCCATGAAACACTTCTATCTGTGAAAATACAGGTTACCAAGGAAAGATTTTGTACATCAAGAGCACTAAAAGGGATACAGATGATGTTTCTCAAGTCTTTTTTTCCTCTGCTAATGACTCAGTTTCTAGCAAAAAATTGTCACATTACATCAGCAAAGAACAACAAAAAAAACACAAACCCCCAAAAACCCCTAACACAAAACAGAAAAATCCCAAACCTTACCTATCTTCACTCATACGAGTAAGAATATTTCACTCTTTTCTAGACATTTAGAAAGAGATGTTGAATTCAATTTTTCTCTGTAATTCACAATGCATTTGCTTTGTTTAATTATTACTTTCTGTTGCATATATGGATAGAATTAGCTATACTCCAGTCTTTTAAGGTAATTGCAACAGGAAGCAGGAGGAAGCACCAAAGTTTTGTCCGTAGATTCATAAGAATCAGGTAGGAACAGGAAGTGCCCTTAACTGCTGATGTTGCTCCAAAAGTCAAAAGAGCCATCTAAATTTGAGATAGAATTTACAGATGTGAAACTATAAAGCAACAAATTCGGATATCAGATTTCTGTACAAATCTAGCTCCCTTACAGAATTGTTGTCCAGTATTTTGAAAGCTATTTAACTCTCTATGCCTGACTAATTAGGATGATGACACTAATGCTGACTACATTCCAGAGATATGCGTGCAGCATCAGTGCAGAGAGGTGCAAACAACTTTGTGATTGAAATTCTCATTCCCTACACCTTAACACTGAATTTTCTGTTCTTTACACCTCGTTTTCTAATTGCCACATGTAATATGGTTCATGTCTAACATGCCTGCCATCGTAGCCTGTCAGACTAGATACAGTATCAGGTTTCTTTCTACCTTCCTGACTCCTCAGGAGGTTATAGTTCAAGCAAATGCTCCTTATCAGCCAAAATGAAAGGGCATGCAAGGCCTACAGAGGTGAAGGAGGGACTGCCAACACTGTCTCTCTTTCTTTCCCTCCCACCCACACCTTGAGGATGCGTGCGTGTGTATCTGAAGACAAAAAAGTGTAGAAAGCTGCAAACACCATGGAAACAGACACAACATCAAGAGTCAGAGGCTCAAACCTGACTACTTCCTTATTAACACAGATAATCCCAGAAATATGTTTTACATTGAGCACTGGCTAAAATTTTCTCTACTAACAGCTTGACGTTCATATCTTTATCAGTTCATATTGTGCTCAGAGCGACATGATATCACATGTAATTCTGTGGAAAACTGCTTTTTACAAAGACATGCAACTCTGTGAGCTTCTCTTATTGATTTAAACAGCCACAAAGACCAAATCAAAAAACTTCACCTTTTTCAAAGAGAAGTTTTTGTTTTGTTATTGTCATGTTTGTTATACTGTTTCCTTTGTTAAACAACCAAATTGAGAGAAATTGTGGGTTATATATTCTCCACACACTTTTTTCCTTCCCTTGACCATAACATTAATTAGTCTAAAGCCTCACTTGCAGCTGGGGCTACAAACACCATTATACCCAAGAATACTTGTCAGATGTTTATTGCAATAGTAGATGCACTTAACTTACTGCACAAACCATGTGATTATATCTGTTTAAAGTTTTCCTACTTTCTTTTTCAAGCTGGAGAATGCTTTTCCAGACACGAGGTTGGGGTAAAGTTATAATGATTTTCTTCTTTCATTGTCACCTCAACCTACTCAGTACTTCCTGATCTGATTGCATAAGTGCTTAGAAAAGCAGATGGGCCCAAGTTTGGAAATACTGCTCTAAAGGTGTATATTTAGACATGCCATTCATCATGTGGAAGGCAAACTTCCACCCACCCTCACACAGATTCAGTAATATATCTTCCCAGAAACAAGAACATGAGAAACAGAATGAAGCATTGATAGAAACATTATTATCAAGCAGAACAGACAGATTTATTATTTCTAAAAATTTCTTTAACATACATTATATTAAATGGGGAAAATACTAAGCCAGAGGAAAGATCTTCACAATCCCTACCTCTATCCACAGTAGCTCTCCTCTGCAGGGATCTGCAGCAGCAAATATCTGTCTGGGATGAGACAATGCTGGCTGGAGAGGGATGCCCTACTCAAGAAAGAAAAAAAAGGCACCAGCAATATGAGAGCCTACTGCTTAAAGGGTTAATTCAGCCTTTTCAAGCCTCTGAGGGTTTTACTTTCTGTTCAAGTGTCCTTAGGGAATCAGACAGTCAGTTTATTTTAAATGAAGGAAAAAAAACACCAAAAATTTAATCCAAACTCTTTCCATGGGAGGCTGAGATTAAGATCCTCAAAGAAACTGGGAAATTAAGACTATTTAGATTGATTGCTAATGATCACTGTGATAAGAAAACATGTTGATTTAAAGTGTGTCTGATAAGGCTTAACAAGATAAGCAGTTGGGTATCAGAAATAAAAATTATACAGTTTTAAGCTAATTTCTTTTGCTAGAGTTTTGGTAAAAATATGGTGAATTGCTTGGGAGAAATTAAAAATGAGAACAGAATAATTGCACATAATTAAGATCTCATTATCTTAGCAAGGCACTTAGAATTATAACAAAAAATTTCAGATTGTGTAACACAAATCTCCTGGAATGCCTGTCAAAATACCCTGGAAGAAATATTTTAAGAGTATCTCCAAAACACTACCAATTAACCCCAAACAGTTAAAGCAAGCAGTTCAGTACGATCACCATTTTTCACTTGTTCTAGTGTGCTTTCCATGAAATCTTCTCAAAGTATTTTGCAAACACCCATATGTTTTTGAAGAGTTCCTATATATTCACTATGCTGGTTTCCAGTTAGGGCTGCTGACCAGTAAGAGGAATCACTAAAGAGAAAAAGATCCTGCACTCTAAGGCTTGCATTCAAAAGCATAAGACGAGTGCAAAGTTACAAGCTCAGCTTGGCCTCGTGCTTTAATGACACCATAATTTTCTTAAATACACAAGTTTTCTCCCGAAATCATACAATGAATTTCTAAATTTTCTGAAACCATAAAAAAGTCTATTCTTTAGAATTAATCAAGGCCTGATACAGAGACGGGAGTGACACTTTTCTTCAGATATCTTTACTGGCTTGCATTTGAAGCCAGTTTTTAGTCTCAGATTCTAGTCTATTCTAGTAGCTACTTTTTTTTCCAATTTTAACAAAATAAATCAACATTTAATCAAATGTTTCAGTACTATCTACCAATACATTGCATTGAAGTAGGGTCTCAAAACAAATTTGTCCTTTGTGCCATCCACTAAAAAGCCTTTGAGAAGAACCCTAAACTTCTTTGGGTAAAAATTTACTTTTATTCTCATTCAAGGGCCAGTTCACCCTCTGGAAACAGGAGTTAATTATTAAGAGTTCTGATGTTTGCATCTGCTATACCTACAAGACTTCTAAGCTTCCCTCAAGGCTGGGGGTCACTGACAAAAAGAAATGAAATCCAAGCAATAAAACAACAGTACGTGTTGACTTTTGTGCAGTCAAAGGTTGTTTTCAGAAGAATGCAGAACTCGGGTACAGTCTAAAAGCCCTGTCAGTTTTTTTCTGAGTAAACAACTCAGCACCCTGCCAAGTGACATGGTGACAACAATTTCTTTCCTGCAAGATTTCTTCTGCCTTTTCTATTAATTAGCAATGGATAATCTGGTAATATGTTGTGCTTCTTTCTCTTTCTTGAATCCTTCACAAAAATGGAGATCCAATACCTTGAATTATCTTTTTAAAGGCTGTCTTCCTTAAAACCACTCAACATTTCTCAAGAAAATACTACAAAGCAGATACCGAGTGTTAATAGGAAATATTGATGGCAGATAGAGAATGTAATGGAAACCTACACAAGAAAAGTGAGGTCTGGGAAAAGCCTGCTCTGCAATGGTCTGTATCAACACATGAAATGTATACAAAATTATATACATTGACTTCATATTATTGTTTCTTCTACTTGGGAAGTTTCTATAATCCTGTTTATACTCTTTACAAAAGGGAAAGAAAAAGATTTACTAGAAGATGGAACATTAATGACTATTTCTCTTCCACTCCTCTGCACTACACAGAGAAAATGGTAACGCTTCAGTACAATTCACCACAATATGTCACATTAACATATCAATATGATATACTGGTCTCACCAGACAAAAATACCATATTCCTTATTTGCTTATAAATTAAGTGATTCTCACTAGTAATTAAATGGAGCATACACATACAATATAATTAGATAGAATTTTTTTTTCCCCACAAAGCTGCAGTTAGATACAAACTCAGCAAGAAAATTAATTTCAGGAATTCCCATGTAAAATTGCTTCTCATTCTTTCTAAGTATATGAAAGGATTTTTATTTTTTTCTCATTTCAAATCAGAGTTAAGAGAAGATATTGAAAACCTACAAAGAAATTATATTCAAAAGAAAATTAAGTATTAATATCAATACAGGAAAATAAATTTTATTTACCTTGAGATCAGTGTCTGTCAGATATTTTCTTATATTATTTCCTGACTGACTAGGAAAAAGTACTTGCCAAAATGTAATTGATTCAATGATTTCTCCTTAGGAAAAGGGCTTTTTTTCTTGAGGGAAAACATTCTGGTCAGGATCAGGGAAGGAAAGTCTTGGGGTTTCCGATAGGAATGCAAGTTTTATCGCATCACAGGTGAAGGTTGTAATCACATAACCTGTATTAACCCCTCAAAGATAATTCTTAAAACATTATTAGGAGAATACAAATGCTGTATGTTAAATCATTCATGGGCTAAGACACAGACTATCCCTCAAAACCAGTTCTAATAATAGCAGGGTCACGTGGATGCGGAAGACATAATCACATTGTGGGTTCACACAAATAGAGCAGCTTCAGATGAAAACACTGACAAAACTTTTAAATAACATCAATAATTTGCCAGAGATATGAAAGGCTCTGTAGAGACTTTGCCATGACAATGGCAGATAATATTTAAATTAATTTCTGTCTGTCATCTCAAAAAGTTACCACAATGACTAGTTTCCACTGGTCTAAAGGTGCTCTTAAAAGAGTTGAGAAAATATTGAGCTATCCTAAGACTGTATGAAAGCCAAAGAAAAGTGAATCTCAAAAATGTTCAACTGTCTTTGGCACATAATATTTAGCTTTTAATATGTTTTTCATTATTACTTAAATTGAAAAAATGTCATTCACAACTACAGCAGTGGAAAAAGGCAAATAAATTATGAAGTCAGGCTTTATTTTCTGTAGCTAGGATAAGCTGTGTATCTCTTTGTATATGTTTATATTCACAGAATATAAATGCTACCAATAGAAGCAAAATGCTTCTATTCATTGGTAGCATTGTGTTTAACATTTTGTATTTGAAATGCTCTAGCAAATACAAAAGTGACAGTGAATAAAGTGGAAAAAGATTTAATAATCCAATCTGACAGAAGAAACTTGCTATTGTGAGTAAAATATCGATTGCTTAAGCCAATAAATGCTCTGCAATTCGAAAGTAATCACTAAATAACTTTTTTTAAAAGAAAAGTTACTTTTTTCTCTGCTGTCTGATTTAACCTCAGCTGGCAACTTATGCATAATGCACAGCCTCTCACTCTTCCCCAGGAAGAGGGAAAGAGAATTAAAAGGGCAACACTCAGAAGCCTCATGGGTTGAGTAGCTCAATAATTAGGAAAGAAGGGGAAAAAAAAAAAAGAAAGAAAAAACCAAAACAAGAAAAGAAAACAATTAACAATTATTCACCAGCATTTGAATGATGCCCAGCCAGTTCCTGAGCTGTGGCCCACAGCCAACTTTCCCTGGCTTTATAAATGTTGAGAATGACTCCTTAAGGTATGGAACAGGTATGGAACATCCCTTGGGTCAGTTGAGGTCATCTCTCCCAGCATGTCATGCACCTGCCTCCTGCTTGCTGGTGGGGGGGATGAGCAGCAGAAAAGGTAGTAACTAAAACACCTCTTATCAACCCTCTATTCAGCATGAATCCAAAACACAGCTCATACCAGTTACAGTGAAGAAAATTAATTCTATACTAGTCAAAACAAACACACCTGCAAACTATTGTTCATTAGCGTTTTTTTAATACCTTGAAATTCAATATTTCTCCTTCTAGAGAAGTTGAAGGATTTCCAATTTAGGCCCCTGTTCACAGGCAAAACTAATAAATAGGGTTGCTTTCCTAAACTGGTACATGATTATCCTAACACATAACTACTCATTATTTTGTCTTCTCTGCTGAAAGCTTGTCTCAAAGAAATCTTATATTAACTCTTCAAAACTTTCATAGCAGTGAGAAAGGGTTGACTGGCAAAGGAAAATGTGGACTGAGAAATGGTGACAACTATGACAAGACCTTAAGGTTCCTCTTGTGCAGGAATGCTGCTGAATGGCACTGAGTTAATTAGTCACTATGGTTTGAGAGTTCTGACTGAATGATAAGACACTCATATGCAAACATTGTTCCTAGTTCTATTTCCAGAGTTTTTTCAAGTAAAATATTTGAATACAATTCTTAGCTTGTCAACTGTTTTTTAAGTTGATAAGAATTCACGAATATTGTATTATGCACAAGGCACACTAATTTGGTAACACTCAAAGGTGTTTGACTTAAGATATTGGATATATTCTTCTATGGAACCTGAAAGGCACAATCTACACAAATACAGGAGTAATTTCAGGTTCAAAAGAGAGGAGCATGGCAAGCTGGTAGCAAGCCTGCAAAAGGAAAATATTTTTTTTCTAAAAAATAATAATTCTACATCAAAAAATCAGGATAGTTTCAGAGATTGCACTAGATCCTACTTGGTATGCAACTAGTATGAGGATCTGAGATGTACAAATGGATGTTCTTTAGAGAAAGATGACTTTGACAAGCACTCATATTTGGGACATATGAATATGCAAAGAATCGTCTACTTTGATTTAAAATAGCAATTTTTTAGAGGGGGAAAATAAAGAATGTGTATGGTTTCTTTTTTTTTCCCCTCTAAATGTGTGTCCCCATTCTGTCAAGTTCAGCTTACAAAATTCCACTGGATTCAAATTACATGCAGGTTACCAGTGAAATGAAGTTAACTGTTGTGAAAATTTGGAAGGGTAAGGAAGAAAGGTAAACAGAAGAGGCAAAGTGAGGGAGCAAAATTTCATTAAGTGACAGAGATAGAAAATGTTTGCCTTTTTAAAGATTAGTCTGCTTTTATTTATAGCATTGATCACTATTTATGTGCCTCCACTAAAAGCAATCTCACATCCATGGCATTTTGATAGTATCTTTGCTTTTCACCAACAGCATTAGTTTATACAGCCCAATAAAAAGATGGACAATTTATCTCAAAGGATTTGTTTAGATTTTAGATAAAGTAGTTGACACAAAGACATGAAAGATTGATTTATAATATTTACCTTCTAAAACACTATTTAGGAATCTAAGTATACAACTATAATTCCCAAGATATAGAAATCAAGCAGTTCTTACAAACTTCACTTGTAAAAATTATGACTTTCTATATAAGAGTGCAATAACACCTGCTCAGGGACCAAAAACCCCTCAGCTGAGTGTTTCTTGCACTAACATCCACAACCGTCTTTTCCTCATTTCAGGAGTTTAGCTGCCATTGATTAATTCTGTAAAATTAAAGAAAGGTTGAATTTTCACAAAAGTTGGGGAAGATTTCATGCATTAGCTATATATTGTGTTCCTTAATTACCCTTAGTGAAAATTATTCTAAATCACTGAAGGCTTATGTCAAATCCTACATGTATCTTCTACACAACAAAGACATTCAGAAAAATCTCTCAACATGTGAAGAACCATTCATAAGATTCAATAGTGTTAAAAATAAACGTGAAGAAAACACTGAGATACATTTCTGCGTTTCCATAGTGACCTTATTTTTTGATCAATGATGCAACCCTGTGAAAAGACATAAGGACTTTCAACAAAAGCTGCTCTTCTGATAACATTTTCTCCTAATATTATGCACACCTGCTAAAGGCAATAACACTAAAAAAAGTTCTTTACAAGCACTTCCAAAATAACAATCATTTGTGAGCAACTTCCTCTTGGCATGCCCTGTTTTCTTCCCATGCTGTGGCAAGATATAGTGAGTAGCATGCAGGCCCAGAAAAGAATTGTGGCTCCTGCAGATCTTACATAAAATAATCTAGGTGAAATTTCTCATTTCTGCTCTTTTCTAGAATCATTCTTAGTTTGCAACTCGGCATGGTTTGATGAACTGATGAGTTCCACCCCTTGCTCTACTATCCCCATTAAAAAAGGACGTTTTCTCTACCATTGTCTTGTATGCCAAAGCTTTTCCCCCTGCCCATGTCTGATCAGCTACTCTCTAAAGCACACTGCCACCTAGCTAGGTATGTGTGATGAGTTAGTAACCTAGAAAAGCAACAAGATAGCTTTCTGAACTTTTTTCTTACAGGGTTTTATCATTTATTGTAGAAAAATGTGTTTAAAGTCAGTAGCAAAGCAGACTGAACAGACAGAAAATACAGAAGCAGTTGATCTTACTGTCAGACACTGACTTTCACCCTGTATTCCAGAGGGGGTGAGCAGATGAGCAAGCAGGATCTATTCCTTAGCCTTCACCCTTTAGTATTTTAAGACAGGCCACTTCACTTTACCTAAGCAGAGAAGCAGGCACAGACACCACAGCACAGTGATTTTGTGAACTGTCTGTGTGTGACTACATGATCAATTCCCAGACTCGAGATGCATGCAAGACTTTAGTTGTTAACCTAAAGAGGCACTGATAAATTATGGATTGCATTTCAGTAAGAGCAAACAGCCTTTCTTCATTTTTGCAAAGGAACAAATCAGTCAGAGGGCCACCAAAACAATCTTGTCTCTTTTGGTCAGCCAAGATTTGCCAACCTCCAGCTGGAACATGGCTGGCTGTACACAGGCACGACAAGAATGGGATTTCAAGTGGTAATATTAACCCATGGACCTCAAAACTGCCCATGCAAAATGACCCTGTCCATCATTATGCAATGATCTTCCACTTCTTTATATATTAATGCAATATGGTGGGCATGTGTAATTCTTACCACATGCACTTCCAAATCAGCAATAGCTCATTTTAAAATTGTTAGTTTCTTTTTGAGGTTTTGAATCTGTGGAAAAAAAATATCTTTCGGTATTATTTTATAATAATTTTAATCTGCTTATTTTCTTTGCTTTTTACTATTCACTCTTTCCATTCAGTGAGAAGACCGAAATAATAAGATTCAAGGTTATCATAAAGAACTGCTAGACCCAGGTAATCGTGTAATCTAATGGATGCCTGCACAAAGACTTGACTGTTTTATAGACTAAACCAGTATTTATAGTTCTTACATTTCCGCTTTTAATTTTGAAAAACGTATTTCCTGAAGAAAAAAACATCAGAGTAAGGGAGTAGAAGTTACAAAAAAAAAAAAAAATCATTGCTGTATTTTGAAATTTTGAAGGAGAAAAATTTCACTTTCTAAACATAAGGAGGAAAGGAGCAATCCAGGGGGGAAAGAAGCCAACAATAAAACACCACCAACTACAAAAATGCCAAAAAATATCTTTGGTACATGCACAAAAATCAGGAAGGAAAAAAGTAAGGCATGAAAAGTACATGTATTCATTTTGTCCTGTGCATATCCATAAATATGGTGCTTTTTATAAGAATCTTCCAAACCTCATGTATCTGCTAAGCTTCATTTCTGGCCCTTGAAACAGCTGAGCTCTGCTTACAGGATGCCAGGGTACTGGAAAAAAAACTGTAAATACTATCCGCTTTAAATTAGGGAACTGTACTAAGAGAGTAAAACTTCAAATATTGCAAACTGCTTTAGCTCAGTGTCCCATTTAGGTGCCTCTTTAGTACTGTAGTCCAGAGTGACAGCATCCATTCATACTGCTTACATCCCTGTATTCCTGAAGTACTTGGAGCCTTTGCTACTACCCTCACCATTCTGAATCCTGCTGTGCAAGGATGCCTTACACTGCATTTCACTTGCAGAATTGTTGTTACAGATGCAGTAGGAAACACAAAACAAGGTGCAAAAATAGGGTGGGTAATGGAAATGTTCCTTGCAAATGGGGAACAATGCTGGAGGGAAATAATTTAGGTGCAAGAGATAAAACTTTAATTATCATTTTTTTCAGGATTTGCTGTGGAAGCACAAAGATAGACAATCAAATTCAGACACAGCACAAGTTCCACTGGAATGGAACGTTAATTAACTAATTAGCTTAGCATGAATTATTCAACATCATTTAGACAAGTATCTTGAAAGGGCCTATACCACACAAGGCTGCTCTACTGTGCCATTTCCCACTCTGTGCATAGAAAGGTCAACAGGCCACCACACAAGCATGAAATTATTTGACAATGCAACTTTTGATTATTTTGATTGCAGTTGCTTGCCAGCACTGCCAAGTAGGCATAGTCTTATAGAATTTTGCAACAGATAAATTGCTATTCTAATTGTATGTTCATATATTTTAAAAATTTATTTTCTGCTCTTCCATGCATCTCTTCCCCCTCTAGCAGAATTGGGCTGAAAGCAATTAGATGATGCCACAAACCACCTGGTCTGCTAACAGGTTAATTAACATTAGATACAAATCTGAGCCACTTAATATTCTTTAAGGGGAAAAAAAAAGTTGTGTGGATCAAGTCATCTCTGCCAGTCAGTCAATCAACATGTCTGGCCATTGCACAAAAGCTTCAAAGACTTTTGTATCATGGAAAACAATTATTATGTTTTCCATAAAATTGAGATGCATGGATGACACTGTGCTATGAACAGAATCAAAAAATCGCCCCCTAAAAAATGCAGCATTTTCATTTCTGAATTAGCCTGCTGTTAGTCCAGCAGTCCCATTGTTAGCAAAGTTATGCATCAACTCACAAGGGCGGTCCCAAAACATCTTTCATTCAAACAATAGCCTTACACAGTTCCTGTTTGTCTCTTTCAGTACCAGAGAAAAAAATATGGCCTGACCACGTGCTGGTCTTTTGGATGAAATTCCCATTTCATATCTAGATAAAAACCACAATTATTGTGAATCTTGCCCAATAAAGTTATAGGTAAGTTGCAAATGTTAAACATAATAAGGCAAACCGTGACAAGAGAAAAAAAAAAAAAAAGAAGAAATGCAGTACTTGAAAATAGGTGGCAATGAAAGAATTGCTGGAAATTCTCCATGTTACTTTTATTTTAAGACATTGTTCTTGGTTCCTTATATACACAGTTGATAAATGAAAAAGAGTTCTGTTGGGAAAACTTATACGCACACTTCAAAGACTGCCAGGTTTAAAAGAAAAGTATGAGTTATACTGATATATTTAAGTAAACAAGTGATTAAGTACAGCAGTTCCAAGTTCCAGATTTATCATTTATTTATGAAGAAATATCTTGAAATCACACACACACACAATCCCTCTCAAATAAATCAATGAAAATACATTATGAAATATGAAAATACAGCAGTGCTATCCCTTGCTCTAGTGCATCTGCTATAGGAGTGAGACTGGTGGTGAGCATTCCTTTATGGTTTTTGCTGATTTGCCCTTGAAGGGATACGAGCCAAAGAGCTATTTAGCCACCCCAGCAGAGAGCAGTGCTCACAGTGCTGGCTTTACACTGGGCTTCCAGAACATCAGTGCCATGTTAATGCCTTCCACATGGGAAGTGGCTTGTGTGCCAGGGCAAAGCCTGCAGACTTGGCACACATCTCTGAGCCTGAGGAGGTAAACACTCCACATTTATATTATCTCCGTAGGGGAGAATAAAGAAAACATCTTTCACTGATGCTTTACGCAGTTATAATAGACAAAAACCAAAAGAATATTTTCTCATACTTAAAAAACCTTTAGAGTTCTTATCTTCAAAGTGCATGTTATCCTGTAAAACAGTAACTGCCAAATATCAATTCTTAAAGAATGTATAGTCTAATACTTGCTAGCAAGATGAGGCACCAGTGGAAGACAAAGCATGAAAGATAATGATTAATATCTTAATTATTAGGAGGCAAAGTTCATAAAGCATGGAGTGCTTAATTAGTCTGTAGAAAAAAGTGTT
>JAWWMU010000180.1:32282854-32314469 GCA_035048155.1 Cinnycerthia olivascens
ATGATTAATATCTTAATTATTAGGAGGCAAAGTTCATAAAGCATGGAGTGCTTAATTAGTCTGTAGAAAAAAGTGTTGCCTCCATATAGAAAACTTCCACTCTGTTGTCTTGTGGTAACAAATTAAAGCTGATCTCTCTCTTCAAAGGTTCCAGCTCTATGTGTGTGTATGTGTATATATATACATATACACACCCAGATAATTTCTGCTTGAACAAATATTGATTTTACACTGTAAATTGCCACTCAGAGAGGAAACCCTGCAGAGAATAATTCATTAATAGCCCCCAGCAAGCTGACATGCAGAATAATTGTATCCTGCTTCTTAGCACAATATCCCTTCAAATGCCATGGCTCAGGAGCCTTTGTCAGCCTGTTATTAAATAAGGACTTCTAATCAAGGAATCACAAATGAGTTTGCACAAACAGCTTTGCCATACTGCTTTCTTTTAGGATGCAAAGAATAAATTTTATAATCAAATTATCCCATAGACACCCCCGGGCAAGCAGAAGGAATGGCATTTTCCCCACTCCTTTGTAGAAACCACAGGGATCAGCATAACCATAGCAGCAAAGCAAGAGTCACGGCAATGTTATAATGTGAAAGAACATGGAAAGGGCATAAACTGTGTTACCTCTGTGGGCATCTCTCTGCTGTAGCTGAAACCGGCCACAAAAAAAACAGAGGAAAGCAGAAAAAAAAAGAGAAAAGTTAGGAAGCAAGCGAAGCCAAGGAATTTTCATAGCATTCAGGTCTCCACTAATTTTATCTTTATTAAATAAAGGCATAACATCAAACACACATGAATCTTCTTTCTCATTGGGGATATAAAGAACAAGAAAGATGGGGTTCACTTCAACTAACATAACTAAAATAGGAAATATGAGAACAGAGGATATAATTCTCTTTTTCAAACTATTAGCAATATTTATTTTTTTTTAAATTAGATCAGTTAGTACTTGTTTGAAGGAATGATGAACATGCTGTGAGCATGATGTGTGTTTACTTAGCCTTCTCCACAAAAAAAAAAATTGACAGCTGTTCTTCAACAGAGATGCTGTGGAAATGTCAACTATTTCTAATTACATAAGACTTAAGTGACTAAAATTGTATTGTCTTTTTTTTTTTTCCAAAGTCCTTCCACTGCATTCACCAGAATCTCTCTAGCTTCTTAAAGCAAAATTAGGTGTGTTTTACAAAGAAATTGACAGCAAGTTCTAGGAAAAAAATTCGCCAAGGTTGTATTTCTTTACAATATTGACTTTTGAAAAGTGTTCTATGCTATTGATAAGCAACTGTGAGATTTTTAATACAGTCTGCTTTTTTACTTTGTTAACAAAAGAATTTGAAATATTTTGATTAAGATTCACTATTTCAATGCTGAGTCGTCTAACCTTTTCATGTAATTTTGTGAAAGAAACAAGAAACTCCTTGTGAGCTAAACTAAAAGAAAATGCCAACTTAAGCTACTGAAAACAGAACCTGTCTTACTCTCATTTTAGTGAGGCTAAAATGCTATAGAGGCTACATTGTAGAGATTAAATAATATAGCAGAGGAAAGGAATAAAAAAAGAGAAAAGAAAAAACTCAATATTTTTCAAATAAAACTAAAGGTAACACACTTAGATGTAAGATGCAAGAGAAAGTTTGCTGTTGATTTACTGCATTTGCGTATCTGTCAGGTTTAAGCTTCCTAGAGTTCGCTAGCTAAAATATTATTCAATTGTGCTACCTGGAAAGATATGGCAGCTTTTAAAAATTAAGCTGTCTCTATATTTCTGTTCAGTATCTCCCTCACTGACTGAATAGTTAAATTCTAACCTCAGTTTTGGGGGTGGAGATGCGGGTGAAAATCCTTGTAACAGCTGCTACATTTTATTTCAATATGTAGCCATGCATTTTTTTCAGGGTACTTTTTTAGAGATTATTTTACATAATGTATGTTATGTATTCCATGAATCAGTACAAGCTCTATTTCTGTATTTTGATAACTCATTAAAAGATGTTTTTAGATCTGTATATAAACAAAAAATTCAAATTATAATAGTAATAATCACAATCTGGTCTTACCTTTTTAATTTATAAATTTAGAATTACAACTACAACAGATAAAAGGGGGAAAAATGTGGTTTTAATCTGAATAGAATATGATCCTCAGTGGAATGAGCTTGTACAGAAGTATCATTTAACTCTGTGCCAAAGTCATCATAACTGCCAAGATTCACACCACAACTACATGAAAAGGCAGCCACAACAAAGGCTTAGCAGATGTAAAAAAAGTCCTCACACAATGGAAAGCACCAACGAAAACCACAAAAGATAAAGCAAATTTCAGTTCTCCAACAAACTGATATTCAGCATAACACCGAGCAACATGAATAGTTCTCAAGAGGTTCAGCAATTGATGGAAAATATACCTGCTTAGCTGGAATTACTTTTCTCACAAAACTCAGAGTTCCAGAGCTCAAAACCCCTCGAGCATCTCCACCTTATAGTCTGTGAACACCACATGATTGTTGTGTCACAAATTGACTTTTCACAAGCTCAAGGAGCCCTTCCCACATTCAGTTCACACAGGTTAGGAGATGCTCTGCTGGCAGTGCCCCTTCCACTATTGCTGAGGTGATTTTCAATGCCTGGTTTTCCTCCTCAAGTGTCTGCTACTCTCAACAGTCTGTTTCCTTTGGATTCCCTGGCTACTTGGCCCATCACCAGGCCACCAGAGTTGTCCCTGTGTTCACTACTGAAAGTGAGTATGGCAGTGTGACATGACAAATTTCTATCTCCTACCCAGCCTTACAATGTAATCAACTGGGGTGCGGGAAGTGGTGCAGATGCTCCTTCTTCCAGCTGCAGCAACATTCTGTCATTCATTAGAGAATAAATTGCTTAAAAAATGGATAGATTCAAAGAGACAGCAGATTTATTTCTCACTGGGAAGAACAGCAAGTTACCATATTGTTTATTCTCTGATTTCTCAGACGCAAAAAATACGCGCTTCCATAACTATAACAATTCAAGGGGAAAAAAAAACAAACATTCCTCAGTCCTCTCTACTTACAGTACAACCAAAATGGGTACAAATGCTTAAAGAAAGAGGATTAACAAAATAAGATGGATAGGAGAAGATCTGTTGTTGGTTTGTCAGTATTGGAGAATGGCCACCCAAAACCACTCAAAAAGTTCAGCAGAATAGATGCTGTGCTTGCATACACCACTATTTTGCTCTGTCAGCTACCTATTATGTGGAAGGGCAGGGCATCACCACAAAAAAAAAAGAAAAAAGAAAAAATCTTTTCCACAGGGTGAAACTTTTGGGTGAGGTACCTGCTGGGTGCTTAACACCCAAAAAAGTGGTGCTTTTCTTAGGGGTTAGCAAAGCATGTTTGAAAAGCGGATATTAACGAAATTTTGCATGGAAGCAAAAGAGAGAGTGGAAAACAAAGGTATACCAGAAAGACTGAAGATGTGAGCAAAGATACGCTTTTCAATCTGTAGTAAGCCCTTCATTAAATTTCAAGTGCTTGGGCCATTCTTCACACATCTCAAAACCACATGTTCCCCTACTCTTAGCTTTTGATTATAAATACAACTTTCACATTTTCCTAATGTCGAGTAGCTATTGCTTTAGGCAAAGTAGTACTTAACAGCGTTTTCAAATGTGTGAAATTTAGGGTAAGGGGAAAAATCATCTCAATTTTTTAAAATTTCCAGCCCTGTTTAGAGTAAACATCAGTTGTCTCATCAGCTGCTATTATGACAAAGAATGTACTCCAAGTGCACAGATGTGGATCCTGGAAACAAATTAGGCCTAAAAGATTTTTTTCTTCTTCTTTTCATAAAAAGAACTAAAAGGCTGAATTATGCACTGATTTTAATAACAAACAATATTGGATGACATTTTTTACTTGACAAAGTGAAATTTCTTCCCAACTGTTATTATTTTAGCCTGAGGTTTTTCAAAGACATTAACCCATTGGTAACTACTATATCTACAAGCTGAATTAAAGTGTGAGAGAACACATATAACTTGATTGAATGTAAAATACTTTCATCACACTCTCTGAGGAATTTAAAAATACTAGAATGCTCAAAAGTATATTCTGCAGATAATCTGATTTGCTCTAATTGTTTACACTTAAACTATATGGAGGAAAAGGAAGTGCTATAGCCAGCCTTAAAAGCTTGTCTACATTGACAGCTGAATATCACAGCCTGATGTGAATAACGTTCTAGGGCAATAATTACTTTCTAAACATACTCAAGATGTTGCTTTAGTTCTGAGACAATAGCCGATATTATTTTCTGCATATAGGAAACTAAAATATTTATAGCAGGTATCACAGAGGCAAAAGACGCATACAAATCATGATTTTTTTCCGTTTTTGCCCAGGAAGATTTGGCCAATCTTCCGTTCCTTTCTCATCTACAGTTTGCTAATTGCTCACCTGTATCAGCAACCCCAAAAGTAATAAAAATTTAAAGATTCTAACTCATTAAAAACCCACAAATTTGCAACTACTTCTACTCACATTCTTTTATCTTTGGGGCTCAAACACTGGACTTGTTCATATTGATGTACACAGCCTTTACCAGGCACAGCAAAGCTTGTGGATACCAGTATTCTCTATGGGAAATCTACTAAGAGGTTTATCTCTGAACAGGAGAGGAAAGAGGAGCAAACTGATCAAAGCCCAAGGAATATCAGTGCTTAAAAGCAAAGCAACAGAGAGGAGAGGAACATACAAAGGGAGTGTGGAAGCAAGAGGAGAAATTAAATGCAAGTACGTCCCAGCTTGAAACTCCTAAGTTTCTGAGTCCATAATATTTTAATAAAAGTAAATACAATTAATAATTGATTAGTATTGTTATAATCATAAATATGGTAATAAAATATTATCCTAAAATAGCAATAAAAAAATCACTATTTCTCATTGATCTTGCTTTCCAACCATCCCACAGATATTACTCAGTATTCCTAAAACCCTTACAACTGCCTTAATTGTCTGTTAAGATGAGCTATTCTTATGCCTTTTGATATCAAAAACAGATTTGCAATCAAAATGGAGCCGTTTATTCACAAAATGCAGGAAAACATTCTTTGTCCTCCTGTTTTGCTTGGGCTTGGACATAAGTGATGAAAGAAAGAATGAATAGTTTCTTACTGTTTGACTACAGTTGATAATTATATTCATAATATTAATGTAATTGATAAAGATCCTTACATAACTATTATGTATTATATCCATTTTATAAACTTCAAGGATGAAAAGTATTTTTACACTAGCTATTGCAGTCCCTTTTATTGTAGTTCAATTACCACAACAATAAGGAAAAAATATATATGTGTGTTTAAATGACATTTCTCATTCCTGATCAGGATGCAATCAGGGTTTTGGATGCTTTTTTATCTGCCAAAATCAGGCAAATCTATGAATTAATATTTTTCATATTTCTTCAGCATTTCTTTTCCACACAGTCATTTCCCGAGTAAGGCACAATCAAGCCAATTATTGTTGAAAAATGCATAGCTCTCAACTACACTGGACATGGCTCCCCTAAACAGCATGCTTCCATAACTTGACCTCTCCGCATTTCAAAATATTCAGAGTCTTCTGTCTAACCAGATGTTTTTTCACAAAAATGAACCATGTAGCAATCTCTGCTTGTCACATCAATGAAAATTTTGGGACATTGGATAAACCATTGTATCAAGAATACTTATAAGAAAAAATCATATTTTTGAATATTTTTAATACCTTAAACATGAAATAGCACAGTCCTCACATGTTCTTTTTAGTCATTTGGTGGCAGTATTTGCAAAGCATATTCCAAGTTTTATGCTATGCGACAATATCATCTTTAACTCTTCATTCAGCACTCACGCTGTAAAATTCACTCTTGCTCTGCATGATAAAGCTGAATTTTATACCAGTAAATTCAAAAAGAGTAAAATGCAAATGGATTTGTGGACAGCAGTTTCAAGGACCAAGATTAACCACAATTCCTTTGAGTTCTGTTCGATTGCTTTAATGATGGTGCATTGCAGAACCTGCAGATGCAGCATAAAGCACATATAAAACATCTCACACACTTCCCCAGGGCTCTCCTTCCCTCCCCTGTTCTCCCCAGACACCAAAACCAAAATGCTGTCCTGCTGAGAGGTGTTTAACTACACCACTTCCTATTTTCAGGAACATCTGTGTTTTCCATTTCCAGTTTTTTTCTTCCCCCCAGCAAAATATCTCAGAACATTACAGTCAAAAGGAAACAAATCCAATGCTACTCTGAAATTCAAAAATATCAACATATGAACCTTTGTCCACATTAGGTATGCTTATACACATTGCAATAATAAGCATGTATAAGTAACTGTTTGTGTAAAATTTTAACTTTTTTTAATCTAGAGCAGTAAGAAGTTGCTGGCAAAATAATTTATGAACTACTACAATAAATCAGGATTTAGCAAACCCATAAAATAATTTAAACTAGATCGAATTTATTTAAACTCACAAAATTCAAATTTAAATACGTCCCAGTTTCTGCAAGTCTCACTGAGAAAAGCTAAGTGAGAACTTTTCCAAGTTCAACATGACAGCTTTCCCATTGTCATCACTCCCAGCTTCTGCAAATCAATACATACTTGATAAGCAGTCATTTATGTTATATTTTGGTCATTATTTTGAACTCATGGAATAGTCTGCTGCTTAGATTCAATGATAAATGTCAGGCTCAAATTCCTTCAGCAAAAAGTTGAATTTAAATTTGGCTCTGGACCAAAAGACCTCTGGAAATTTCATTCAACCAAAATCATTCTATGATTTAAATTGTGTTCTTTGTATTTCTTGCTCAAGTCAGTTTGAAGATGATTGATTGAAGCATTTCTCACACGATCAATTTTGGTTCAATAAGACTATCTATTTGAAATGTTACGTGTTGAATAACAGGACAAAAGCCTTTTAGTTTTGTAATGGATGTTAACTATTGCAGGCCATTAGAGAAGGATAATCCAAAGGTTTTAAACAGATATTATGAAATATGTAATACTTCACCTTAGCACTAAGAAGAGATAATACAATATAGAACAAGATCTGTGAAAAATACATACTAAGACCTATTTCAGATGCACTAATGCATATCTCATATGTAATGCGAATTACATAAATTCCTCATAGACTTTTAGATTCTTGGAGAAAAAGATACTTTCCTTCTGACCTCTATATGAAGTATTTTGATGGTAACGAACCCTTTGAGTACAGAGACTCCCATGTTAGACTTGTAAAACGTCCAAATAGAGAGTTTAAAACCTCTAGGCTAAAGCTAATTGATGTAGCAAAAAAAACCCCAAAAACACCAGACTGAGTATTCAATCACATCTAGCTTCCTTTATGGATTAAAATAAAACCAGCCAAAATGTAATCAGTTTTATGTAGTTAAATAAAAAACAAGGATAAAGCTTGAAAAATAGTCTCTGTGACTAGATAAACTGAAAGGAATGGAGCATTTTACTAAATGCTTGGGTTTTTATTAGAAGAAAAAAAATTAAGCACTGTACCGATTTTCAAGATTTTATGAAAAATATGAACATTTCACGAAGCAAGAAAGTTTTTCCCCCAGATCACAGGAGGTTGGAAAGATCTCAGAACTCTATTGCAAAGTTATGTTCAATGCATGTTTAAAAATACTTAAGTAGGGCACATGATAGCATACATTGCTGTAAAGATACTGGCAGTATTCAAAACTCAACTGCAGAAATATATCCTAAGTGGAACAGGTCTACATCTCACATCTTGTTCTGCAGCTGCAGAGGGACACCAAGAACAGCAAGAGTTGCACCAACACCACTCACAACACTTGACAGGGGAAGTCACTCTACAGGGACAAGGAGAAAAAGAAATAGGAACCCCAGACACTTTTAACACAATTCTATGTGCTTTTCACTAAAGCTTCAAAGGAAAAAGATTCATTCCAGATAAAATTGAGAACAGTATATATTTATACATGACTTAGGCAACTGTAAGGACA
This sequence comes from Cinnycerthia olivascens, assembly GCA_035048155.1. Classification (NCBI taxonomy): domain Eukaryota; kingdom Metazoa; phylum Chordata; class Aves; order Passeriformes; family Certhiidae; genus Cinnycerthia; species Cinnycerthia olivascens. Next base: position 32,290,880 of record JAWWMU010000180.1, read on the forward strand.
AGGCATGAGTCGTGAAGGACCTCAAAACTGAAAGTATCTTATACAGCCCCTTGTATGAAATTTAATTCTGACAGTATTGCTTCAACTGAACTTCATTATAATTCCTAAGATGCAATTCTAAGGTATTCATTTACCAGCATCATTTTCTACTGCATAATGTCCATAATATATAGTGTAATAATATACTGCATGAAAATATAGATTAGATAACTTTTTATTTTAAATAGTTGTGTGTTCATCAGATGAGAAAATGAGATCTTTTAAATGACATGTTTATTCAAGTCAGCAATTGCTCTTTTTACAGGATTTCCCACTGCGCATATATTGCACAATTCTCCTAAGTAGACTAATTATCTGAGCCCAGGTTTTTTAAACAAACAGTCACTAGAGGAAAGAGTGAAGACATGAAAATGCCATCAACATTACACTTAGTCCAAAGATGTGAATATTATTTACTGTTCTCTTTTTCTATGCTAAAAAGGAACAGAGCAAATTATCCTTCAAATAGAAGCGTAGTTCAAAGAATTAAAATTAATTTATCTATAGGAAATTAATTTTTTCTCAAAACTGTAGTATTTCAGATGTTTAATAACACCATAAAATTTAAACATCACAAGCAGAAGACTTTAATTAAATTTCCTCACTTAAAAATCCCTTAAATTTTTTATTATTTCTTCATGGTTTTTTGCCTTGTGTTTTGCATCATTGACATACCAGAAGTGTATTTTCAGTCTGTTTTAGTAGAAAAAAAATAAAATGGGAATGGAATGACACTGTCACTGAAATATCATCTGCTCTGAAAGATTGTTTTTATGATGCTACTTTAATGTTATTCTGAATCCAATCTGTTTTAATGTTTCTACCATCTCAGTTTCCTGGAAACAGGTATAAATGCAAAAGTAAGTTCAAGACAAGGAACTACCACACCTGGAGTGGTACTTAAAAGCAATTGACTACAAAGAATTGAAAAGAAGTGAAATTTAACACAACATTTTTCTTATTTTCATGAACTAGCTGAGATTATTCACATGTACTTAGAAACAATGACCATTTTAAGAATTGAGCAGGAGCTACTTCTCTGGGAAAAACAAACTGAGCAAGCATGTCCCTTCTCTTTGGGATCATTGCACTTACCTAGAGGGAAGCTGCTGTTAACGACAACTTGATCCCACAAGCACGACCTCTGGGTACAGCCAAGGAAGCACAGCCACTGGCCTCTTAAAGGAAGCTATCCTGCTGATCTCTTCTCAGTCTCCAAGTAGCTTCAAGTTGTTTTAGGAAGTTTTTAACCTCCTCTTCAAATGTTTCCAGAAGAGCCTTGACTGCCTTCCCCTCCATGAGGATTAACCAATCCAGAACCCAACAACTAAAACACCACACCAACCCAAAGGCACCAAGGGAGTCTCAATTATATGTAGCTACCATCACAGGCACCTGGGAAGAGGTTGCCATAAGTACTGACAGCTGTGTCAGTAGGAGGGCTCAGTACAGCTGATGAAAGAGAATCTGGATCCTAATTCTGAAAACCTGGCAGTTATTTGTCCCTTGAGAAGGGCTAACAGGCCTGTTGATGGCCAGATGGAAAAAGTTATGAGACAATCTAGCAGGATGACACATTAAATTCTGATTTAATACTAGAACATGGAAACTCATCAAAATGGGGTGATTTTTGGTTCTATTCCCATTGTTTTGGCAAAGCCTTCATGTCACAGTGATGTAGGTGTTTGTCCTCACCATTTGCCTCATGCTGAGGGCCATCTACTGCATGGTGACCTTGTGGTCCCAAGTGCTGCAGGACTTCCAGGAAGACTTCACATCTGGAGCAGTACTGCCTTGCTGAATTTTTTCCATCGATGTCTGACCTAGGGCTGTCTCTGTGTAGTGCCAGAGAGAATTCTTCCTCTTGTGAAGATTGTTAACAGGCAGAAAATGCAGCTCTGAGCATGCTGCCAGCATATAAAAGAAAATATAATTGGAATTTAACACCATAGGAAAGAAACTAGTAAATAGATTGCTATTGTTCTAAAAGAGATGGCAATCTATATGGCAGATGGAAAGAAAAATGGGTGGAAGCAGATGCAATTTTTATAGTGATATACCTAAAATATTCCAAGTTTATTTATAGTACACTATGGGAAGAGGATGCACATTCAAAACTCAGAGAAGCTGTAAGGGTTTTTGTTTAGGAAGAGGAATGAAATCTGCCATGTTGGCAGTGTAGCATGATAGATCTTGCTACAGTGGCTCTGACAGTGCACTCAGAGGGTATTTTGGTTTAGAGCTAGATTTCTGTGTTTTGTGCATGAGTTTAATAGTAAAATTTAAAATCTTCCCTTTTAATTCTAGGCAAACCTGATTGTATGACTGCATAGTGTTTACCTCATGTACTGGAAGAGAGCTATATTCCCTAAAGGAGGAGATTATGACTATACATATAAGCCATTTCAATAAGAAATATAGGGTGAAAATGGTCTGAGAAATGAACGATTAAGATTAGCAGAAAAGAGTAGATTTATGTTTTCTACATATTCTCAAGCCCACAGACTTTCAAAGCATAGCATTTCTATACTTCAGATGATCCAAACAGTGTTGAACCTGTAACTGGTATCAATAAACCCAAACTAAAAAAAGTCAGCCAGGACTGAATATTTTACTGAGACCCATTTCTCTTATTTAATAACTTTTATTTCCACAACTCCTACTGTATTTTGCTGTTATTTCCCCTACAACACTAATTTTAAAAAGTGGTACCTAGGGGCAGGGAGAAAAGATAAGAAAAGCAGTTGGCTCTGAAAATGAAAGGGTAGCCTATAAAAAATAGGCAAGGCAAACAGCATTGGGAAAAAATATGATTGAGTTTAAAAGAGGAATCTATAACTGAAAGCAATCTAGAGAAAGGCACAGGGAATGATTACAAATAAAAACATAAGGGAACAGCTGAAATTAATCAGATAAACCATTCTCATGGTCAGGATAATAATAGGATTTGCCATCAGTTGAGGTGTCTCAGCTGAGTATTTAAGTTCATTACAATTAAATTGTATTTAATTTTTCAGATTGGAAGTCTAATAAATTTCAATGAGTGCCCTTTTTTAAAACTCTTTTTATCAGTACTTTTTATATGCACATGTGAAATCATAACATAAAATTAATTATTTTGGTGTAATTAAATATAAAGGAATGATACTCAAAATATCCTTTTTTTCACACCTCTACCTCTCCCCAGCTCTAATCTTTAGCTGTCTGTAGAATAAAAATTATCAACAATCACTGTCTTGTATAGATATTTGTTCTTCATATGCAGTGGAATACCTCATTCTCCCAGCTGAATTGTCTGTTTAGCAGGAATAGTAATTTACAGTTAGAATTTCATAGGTATTTCCTGATTACCTTTCCTGATAAATCACTGATATATCGGATACCAAACAAAGACAAGATACACAACTCACAATCACCTTAAATCTTTTATTCCACTTTGCAAGTATAGCATATTGGCATAGTTATTAAAATAGACTACTGCAGAATTTAACGAACTTTTTTAAAGGCATAAAAGATCTCTTAACAAAAATATTCTCCCTGGTTTTGTGTTTTTTCCAGACCTTTCTGCAGAAAACAGTTGTTTAATTGTTCCTAAGTAAAGCAAATTAATGTCTAAGGTTATCAACAGCTCAGATAAGGCTTACACTTGTTTTGAAAAAGGAAAGCTTCTAATTAACTTTCTAATGTAATTTACTTCACATTAATTCCATGGGTACTGGAGGTTTGAACTGTTTTAGTGCATGAGATAAGAGGGTCTTAAGGAAGGATAGGTATCATGTTGAAGCAGTAGATGACAAATTATCCTTTTTCTTTTAATAATACTGTTTAAACAATTCTTTTTTGGTGTTCAGTGTTGATCTGAAAGAAAGTTTTCAAATTCTCTGAGTCTTCCTGTTGTCTAATCAGCTGTGCTTGTAGCATGACTCACAGTCTGACTGCTACTGAGGCATTTGTCCTTCACACAAATCATTCACTAGATGACACTCTTGTATTGCAGTACATCCTCTTGCTATGCAAGACATCAAACCAACTCCTTTTAAATGAAAACATAAATTTTAATGAAAATAAGTAAAGAAAATGCTTTATATTTTCATGAAATGCTTTGTCGAGAACAATTCAAGTAAATATAAAAACCAAATTTTTAAAATATTTTAATAGAGCAGCTACTACTAGAACGAAGTCTTAAAGTCTTAAAGCAACTGTACGTTCATCTGAAGCTATGTTGTGCTCAAGACAGGATAAAGAAATGAGAATTTTTCTTTATTTTTTTCCCATTAAATAATTGCACATATTTCTTTGTAGATTCGTAGTATAGTGACAGATTTTGCAAGATCCAGTCACTATTTTTGTATATGGCCTGAATTAAGAAGCAAAGAACAAATTGGAAGTAACTTCTTTTGACCAGGAACATTTCTTTCACCTAATTATATTGGAAGACTGAAGTAATGAATCCTGTTACTTTTTTTTCTCATTTCTACTACCCTGATAGTTTGGGTTTCAAAGGATTTGTCCAGGAACTTGCAATAACATCTTCTACAGAGGTGTGCACTAAATGCATTTATCAATTCAGGTTTATTTCTTCAGCCGTTTTTCCAGTCTCCCTGCAGGCTGCTAGATGTGAAGATGTAGAACAGATCTATCATACTTAATTTCCTCACATGAAGAAGGGTTATGAAATTAGGAACAGCCAGTGCTGTTTGTGTGGTATGGTATTAGAACACAGGAGAATATAGTGGCTCTAAATTTGTAGCAGGTATAAAATCTGCAAAAATATTCCAGGTAAGATATCTACTGTTCTAGACCTCACCTAGCACGGAGAGTCAAAGTGGTCTACTGTAGAATCTACTGTGAAGATTAAGTCACCATATCTCAGGAAAGACCAGCAGCAATTTTATTTCTGTAGGAATAATGTCACCTGCACACAGTGCTCCTAATCTTGAAGTTTAAGAAAGTGCATTTTACTCCTTCAAATAAATCTAAAACTTTCTTTCTGCAGAGAAGATCATGCTAAACAAAGTTCAGACGTTCGTTTTCTTTGTACAGCATTTATATTTGTAAGCATACATGAGCATAATTTTTTTGGTGCTATAATTCTTTCTAAGATATATGCGCAATGCCACTATTTTCTCATTTACTTGAGAGTTAGACTCATTGGTGCTTGTGGGTCCCTTCCAACTCATAATATTCTGCGAATCTGGGAAGATATTTCAGAAAAGTAATTTACATGTATGCTTCCATGAAGAATAAAGTGCTTTTTTGCACTACAGTATATCCGGTTTTCAAACAGGAATAATATACTTAGTTTTCCTGGTTCCAGCCAGGCCAGAGTGAACTTTTTGTACTAGCCATGAAAGGGCAGAGTCTGGAGCCGTGTGGGCATGGCCAGGTTGCGTTTTTTACCAAACTCAGGTCATCCCAGGGGTGGAGTCAAGGGACACTTACTTTTGAGAAGGCCGTGGTGGGAGAGGGAAGATATTTGCCCTTGTGCCTGGTCACCTGAGGTCTGCAGTGAACATTTTTGCATGTGAATCACCCTTTATTTTTTATATACTTCTGCTATTAATAATGTCACTGTTACCGTTGTATCTCATTTCTATTTCCAGTAAATTGTTCTTACCTCAACCCATGATCTCTGCCTTTTGCGCTTTCTGTCAGAGGAGGGCAGGTACTCCTGGGTATTTTGGCAGCTTTAGTGGCAGTGCTAATTTGGGGAATACCATTTCTAAACCTCAAAATTAGGGTAGAAATATTTTAGATATTCAAGTTATACCAAGTTGCAAGAAGTTCATTTGAAGCATTTCCCAAGTTATCTACTTGCATGTAGATGTTTCCAGCTCATGATGTATCATGAGTTACATGACCTACTTAAAAAGAATCTTAAATCAAGGATTGTGTTCCATGTTTTAAAATATCTGTGGTTTTCAAAACACATAGTAATATTTTAATTAAAATAAATTCATATTATTAGCAATTTTCAATCAATAAAGCCTCAATTCAGATGCCTAATATAGATTGAAGTGATATTTGCCCTTTTAAATATTTTAAGGTTTTTTTTCTGCTTCTAAGCACATCATACGCTCCATGCACTTGTGCAGATTTGTTGTCAACACCATTGCTCAAAACTCCTCAATCTATTTTCCACCTTCTGAATCCTGGTCCTTTTATCCTTCATTCCTGGTGGACAATTACATACTGTCCAAAAAAAAAAAAAAAAAAAAGCATTAAAACCTTCAGTAGAAAGGTTTTTGACACTTGTGTGGGAAAACTGAAAACATTAAACACAGTAAAAGGAGAGACACAGATGGCAGGAGAAGCAGCTGGAAGCATGATTCATTCCTCCTGCTTTGTTAGGTCAATTAGGTTGAGTATGTGCCAGGTAATGGGCTTTTTCCCTGAGCCTGCACAGCTTTCAGTCAACCATCTTCCTCTGAGCTAGCTAATTACATATGTCAAGGATGTATGATTTTAAAGACAGCTCTCAGGTTGACAGTGCAAGCAGCTGTCTCAGTGATTCAGAAACCAGCAAAAATGTTGCTGATAACTAGGCACTAGAAATGGCCCACACTAAATCTGCTATTAAAATGAGAGCCTGCAGCACTAAACTGTGAGAAAGAAAAGCTGATATACATCTACATTTATTCAGAAGAGGAGAATAAAAACAGGAATATTTTAAAGCTATAAAGAAAACCAGCAGAGAAGATAACCCAGGTATCTAATCTTTAGATTTCATTGTCTGCAGCAAGAGTCAGCAGTTTGAGACAAAACCACTACTGACAGGTCTGACAATTGAGTTTTGGGTTTCTATATTAAATTACTCTATAGAGTGTTGATTGCTTAAGAAATATAGTTTGCTAACTAAGACTTAATTTCCTAATTACACTTCTCCCACACTGGTGCACACTTAAGCAGCAGGAAAGAGAGCAGCCAAACAGTCATGAAAAATCAAAGACATTTTTTCAATTAAAACATGCACCAGTAATTTATTATGTGTGCAAACACGAAATGTCACGTCTTATAATGAGAGTTGTAGTCAATGCTGTGAATTTTAAATGCTAAATGATGATGAATACTATTAGAAAGATGGAAGACTTTGTAAAAGAGCACATAGTGACAGGAAAAGAGGAATGGCTTCAAACAGAAAGAGAGTAGGATTAGATAAGATATGAGGAAGAAATTTTTTATTTTAAGGTTGCTGAGGCACTGACACAGGTTGCCCAGAGAAGTTCTGGATGCCCCATCCCTGCAAGTAAAGACCTGGTTGGACAGAGCTTTGAGCAACCTGGTGGAGTAAAAGTTGTCCCTTGAAACTAGATGGTCTTTAAAGTCCCTTCAAACTCAGGCTATTCTATAATTCTATGACAAAATTCCTAGCAATATATTTCCTATTGGAGTATGTTTTTCTGAGAATTTAAAACAGAATTTATATATAAATCAGTGTTCATTCCTTAGTTATATCATGTCAAAGCTAACGATTTTTACATACTTGGCTCCCTGAGTAGCTCTTTAGGAAAAAAACCAAGATTATTAAATGAATGTTTACCATTTTATAACAGCTGAGTTTCTATATTTTAAAAAAAGCTGAGTAATGATATGGAATTCAATCCATAATGCTCAAATTCTACAAGAGCATGGTATGGGTAATTTTGCACTCACTCACAACAAGATTTGTTTAATTTCTATGTTTGCATAGTCAACTAAAAGATGAAAGAAAGGAGAAAAAACACATATAGTATTTTTTTGTAACAGTATATTGACTGCTAATCTACCAGCCTTGAAGTCAGACACATTTTATGAGTTATAAGGAGAAATTGGCCTCATGAATTCTTAGGCTGCTCTGAAATAATAAAAACTGGATGGAGCTGCTGTTGCATCAGGGGCACGTTCTACTCTTTCCACCTCACCTTTGCCTCCAACGTGTGCAGCTTTCTCCCACTGCCTTGCTCCAGCTCAGGAGTAGCAGGATGTTACAGAGCAAGATGGAGCTTACTAACGTTCCAGAGAGGAGGAGATCACAGCACCAGGCAGCTGCAGTTCTCTCCCTTTTGCATCCCACTTCACAGCTTCCCGGAGGAGTTTTGCTGAATCCAGTCCCAAGTGTATAAAGTTAGTCCGAACTTTGCCACAATCTGCATCCAAATTATGTATTTTAATTGTTGTTTAAAACAGCACACCATTAACAAAACAACAACAATGTAAGAAGAATCAAAGCCTTTTCTACTAGAAATCCTAAACCCAGTAACCAGTCAAATGCATGACTGGTCATCAGAGGTGTTTTTTATTATATTTGCATAAGGTTTAATGAAAAAGGAAAAAGTGAATTGCAAATATCAAACACCAGCACTCTGGAAAGGCAGGACTAATTGAGCCACCTCAGAATATTTTCTGGAAGGGAAAGTTGTAGAGAACCACTAGTGAACTACATTTTTACTGTCTCCAATGTTATGGCTCTTCCCAAGTAAAGTTCTAAGATGAACTTTCTCTTCTTAAAAAGTGCATGGTCTGAAAAGCCAACGAGATAGCTATGATAGATCTGCAGATGTGTTGTTCTTCAAAGGCCATTTGAGACCTTCCTATTCTTATCTGCGATGCCAGCAGGTGTCTGATCACACTGAAATAACTCACTTAGGAAAGGCTTTTAGCATAAGATGACTGTCCAGAGAAGCTCTTCATGGCAGCTCTTGGAATGGTGCTGTGACACAATAAGTGTCCATGGTGCAGCTTGGTAAATTTATTTAAATTAGTCACCATGTTGTTGTGACACTAAATTGAAGGCAAACTTTTCAAAATCACGCAAGTGCATAATCCTATGGAATCAGCAATTAATTAAATAATGACAAAGAATTCCCAGTAATTTGGCAGTCTGAGCTTGTTACTAATTATAAACTTGAAAGAAAGATCACAAACTTTCAGTCAAGTCACATCAGTACCTGGGAAATACTTACAACTCTCCTTATTCCTAGCACTACCTGTCAGTACATGCTTTGATGGCATTAATTAATATTGAAAACTCAAATGAGGCAGAAATCCAGGATAGTATCTAAAATGGCATTAGTATCTTTCATTTCAAAGAGACAATTTAATGATATGTAATCCATCCCAACATCACCAGCTGAACAATATCAGTAGTTTTCCTTGTCTTGAAAAATAGTGGCTCTGCTGTCTTCATTCTCAGTTGATCAAAAAAGTAATGAAAGCAATTTGAAGTTTTGTTTCACTGAAATACAGACATTATAGTAAGTGAATTAATTACTATCCCCAAAAATAAAATCTTTACTGAAAGCAAATTTCAGTAATGTTGGTCCAGCAAATCACAAAATCATGCCAATAGGTTCTATTAATAATTTCAGCCTTTTGGAAAAACAAAGAGACATTTCAGGCTTGAGAATTTTGAATGACCCAAGTCTCTTGATTAGGGAATACTATTTTTGTACAGTGGAACTTGCAGCTATTTAAGAAACAAAATATGATACTTGTTTAGTTGGGATATATATAAATAACTAAAATATTTCACCAATTATTTTTAAAAAACATAAGCGAGGAGATCATAGCTATACAACTTCTATCTGAATATTTTTGTCGCTTCAGAAAACATGGGTGATCAAAACATTTTTGGTCCCAATTCTTGTCACCACTCATGACAGGTGCTCAGTCTTGAGATGAGCTCAGTTGGTTAGAACAGAATGCTGGTAATGCCAAGGTTGTGGTTTTGATCCCTGTTTGGGCCATTTGCTTAAGAGTTGGCCTCAACAATCTTTGTGTGTCCCATCCAACTCAGAATATTTTGTGATTTTTGTGAGTCAGAAAAAAATAACAGTAAGTCCTGTCTTGAAGACTTCTTTAATGAAAAATTCTGCGGATGACAAAGGGAATAATTCAACCAAAGACATGGTCAGAGTTTTCTTCTGTCATATATGCATTCAAAAAACATAAATCTGCTGCTTTGAAATAAGTCCTTACAGCTTACCCCTGGCTGGACATTAACTGGGATGTAAATAATTATAATCTCATCATAGGACTTTGTAAATCAAAATACTTAGTGGCCACCTTACTTTTTCTGTGTGATGGTGCAGAGGAGCCAATCTAAATGGGGGCATTAAAATCTTTTCAGGTAACTCCAAATTCTGCCTGGGAAATACAAAAGGATGCCTTTTTTTCATTCCATCTTTCTCATTACTATACACAGCAAGGAGAACCCACCCCACTGTGATATGCACAACACAAACAACACAGTAAAAGGTGACACTCCAAGAAATCTGCTTAATTATTTATTTGGTGAATGATGTACATAAGCTATTCTTTGGTCTGCATACACTCTATATAAGGTAAATATAGGATATCTACCTTATATAAAGTTGAATATTAACTGATTTTCGACTGAGCTCTTGGCAGTACAAGGAGTATTCTTTTGTAAAATTAGATTCAAAATTAATACAAAAACGTTTCTTTATAAAAAATGCATATAACCAAAGATCTGGCTTTTGTTTCAGTGTTTAAAATATTAAAAAGAAGAAAACATACCTGTTAAATCACATTTTCTGATTCACAAGGAACAAAAAGGTGGAACTACAGTATGAAATGCTCCAAACAATTAGCCTGTGAGGTGCTCCAAGGCTTTTAATGCGTTTTTCCCTTAAGTACTAAAAGGTTGTTTTTCCTTTGTGAATGTGATTTCAGAGAGGAACAATGTACATTAATTAACATAAAAACAGGTTATTCAGTGTTCACAGTTCTTTACATCTGGTGCTGAATATACCCATCAATGTAATAAACCCTTTAATATTTAATAGATTTGACATTCACTGGAGGCTTATCATTCATTTCATGAACTCTGCTTAGGATCTAAGCAGGTCATATGAGACCTGACCTCCTAACAAGGTCTCATCGTGAAAATACGTGTGATGAATGGTACTGAATAATTCTTCTCTGGAAAGGCTCTGATCACAGCATTTATATTATCAGGCCTGACCTATCAGCTGGATTTTAAACTATTTCATTTTGTTTCCTTGATTGTGTTAACTTTAACCAAGATTCTTGGCCTAACTCATTTCCACAAACAGCTGCACAAAACCTTGTGCCAAAAAAAGAAAACTGATGTCACAGAAGTGGGACTGAACTAAGTGTGCTTCTTTTAGCTGCAGTACATACTTAGGTTGCTTGAGAGGCTTCCTAGCTGCCTTGCCAAAATAACACTAACCTTTCTGAAGAGGAAATAGGCTAAAAACCTCTCTTTTCTTGGACAGTAGTTCCATTAGCTCAAAAAAAAATAAAAATACGACAGAACAGAAGCAGCACCAAGCCAGTAAATGGCTGTCGCAGCTTGTTGCCTGCCCTACAGATTTCTGAAATACACAGCAAGCTCGAGAGAGAAAAGACAGAAGGCAGCAGAGCAGCACTCCAGCAGGCACCCCTATCCCTGGGGAGATGGCACCACTCTTACGGGAACACACTTCCAAGTTTGCAACTGCAGAGGAAGTGCTAAGGTAAACTTGGAGTAAAATGAAATATAAATAAGACTCAGGTTTTTAATCAGGGCCTGCTGTAGTCTGAAAGTAAGAGCAACTGGATGGTTAGTAGAGTGCAAAAGGAAAGATATCTTGTGTTTTGCTACAGTTATTGTGAATATGTATTTGCTATATGCCTATAGCTTTCAAAAATACTCTTCAACTGGGATAGGGAGAGAGGTGCTAATGAACTCAAATCATTTAAGTAAATGTTTTAGATTAGACAAGAATAGCTCTTCAAAGTTATTAGTAATTTCTAATAAACAAGATTTGATTAATTAAGAAACACAAAAGTGAATGTAGCACAGCTCATATGAAGCCATAAATCATAACTAAGCAGTGTTAGCAAAAGATCCCTACAACTGAAAATATGTTTATTTTCTGTATTAGCAAAAACTTTCTGAAATAGGAAAAGTTAAACATACTAGCAGAATGACATTCCATGTATGTCCTGTTGTGCAAGTGTTGACTAAAATAAAATCTTGCAGGTATTTCTTGAAAGCTAATGTATAGAGCCCAGAAAATTTCAGCTGCCTTATGATATAGATTGTAATGAAAATTCAATTTTCAACATGGTTTAAGATATTCCTTATGAGTGGAACAGTGTGGAGTCCTAGGGGATTCAGTCTCCTCTATAACTTGACTATTGAACTAGAACAATTATTATTGCTACTATGAGACACATCAAAAAGAGTCAGTAATTTTATACTCTTATGTTAGTATTAGCTTATTTCTGAAAAAAATTGAATGTTCTGGTGGGCATTTTTGTTGGAGCAGAAAGCTTAGTTGAAAAAAAACACTGTGTATCAGTAAAGCAAAATGCCAACACCAGTGACACAGTATTTCCACTGAACTCTGACCTCACAAAGTAGGAAGAATTCCTTTTTTTGCCATTCTGGCTTACCATTTAGCAGGTGGAGAGCAAGCTGCTTCATCCAAAATAGTCAGCCAAATAGTTATCTGCATGATTACAGGGAACTGTCTCATTAAAGCGTCAGTGCCCAGATTATCAAGTCTCTATTCCTTCTTTTATTATTTTTGGCAGAAAAATCATATGTGACTGGCATCATTAAAAATCTAAAGAATGCTGTTTGGAACAGCTGATAGAGACCATTTTCTTTGAGACAAGCACAGTTGAAAAATATACTTTATCCAGTTACCCTTTTATCAAGATTTCAGAATGTAGAGACAAGAGGACTTTCAAAAGACATCAGAGCGAAAGGGCTGATGGAGAGAAGAGCTCACTCAATAAAAGCCAATACCAACCTCATTCTGTCTAGAGTTAGAGTTCAAATGTGAGTTACCAAGACATCCTCATTGTATGGGTTACAAAATATTTCAGACAACATAAATGTGCTTTAAGCTAACAATCACCTCAGAAAAACAATGAAAATAGCAAAAAAAAGAAACAAATGCATCCATATTTCTAGTGCCTCAAGCAATTTTCTAGTCAAATCTATAGTTAGTTTTATCAACACCTTCCAGATCTATAATTTCTATCAGAAGAAAGAACATGAATGATTTTCACTATTAAATTGCCTTCCATGGCTGTCTTGACTTGAAGATGGAGTTATCTCCACTACAATGAACTTCTGGCTGCTCTTTAAGAGAAAAATACTTCTATTGTGTGTCAGACATGTTTATAAATGAACAAGTAAGTCAAAAGTAGACTTTCCTAAAGTAAAGTGAAGCCCTCTGTGGATTCCTTCGTACTTTATTCTCATGTTAGATGTTCCCTCTAAAAAAATGAAATACCAGCCAAGTTAGTTCTCCAGCTTTGATTCAGAGAGAAGGAATCAATCACCTTCCTAAAAATTGTGTTCATTGTAAACAGACCCTTTAAAGTTCTCATACAATCTATGTATGAAAAAATTTTGCATATTATTTCAAAAATGCTGAAGTTCAATCATCAAGGTCCTAAGTAAGAACAAGGTAATGCTAAAAATAAATTAGTGAATAATTGTGATTATCAATTCCAGTTGTTTTACTGACACATTTTCCATACACTTACTACAAAGATTAATTTACAGAAAGCATAGAATTCATTACATATTAACTACATGAAACAAACAGCTGTATTAAAGCTCTAGAGATTACAGAGATGCTTGCAGTTCCTCCTAAGCTGTTCTCAGGGGAAAAGTGCAAATGAGAAAAGAGAAATGCTTATCTTGACCTTGGAATTCCAATCAAAACCCACTCACTATTTTCCTTCAGAGCTTTTGAAATAAAACTCTGTATGGTTTCCTGGCACAGATCACAGTAATAAATCTCATGCTAAGGATTTTAAAATCACCAAAACTTTAAAAGGAAGAACTGAAGTTCTTCCTAACATATATTTTTCTTTGACCACCATTTGTATAAACCAACATTCTCCTATAACCTGCATAATAGAGTCAAGTGAAATTAATGTTCCATTTTATCATACATGAATCCATATTTTAATATATTCACAGCAAAAATACAGATTCATGATTAGAGAACTCAAAAAGATTCAAAATTGTTCTATTATTAAAATAATAATTTTTATTAAACCTTTTTTATTTCATTGTCTAAAAATAAAAGAAAGTTATCCATCTTCAAAATTAGTGATTCCATTCTGATTCCACTGAAAATAGAGTTGTTTGTTATGTTATAGTAATAGCCATAAATAATGAATACAAGTATGCTGGAAAAATATAATTCCTAGCTTTAAAGTCCAGTTTCAAAGATTTTTAATATACATTTCTATCACTTATGGTCAGCTAATGGATTTACATGTCCAGAGTACACATGAGGTTCTGATCCTTTTCACATGAGAATCAGAATGATGAGTAATATTGAATTTATGGGATTATAACTAAGTCTAGAAAAAGTACTACTTACACAGCACTCCAAATATAAGAACTACTCAGCATTAAGATTCTTATTGCAAACCAAAGGAGCTGTTGAGGAATTAGCAGTGGGAAGTGATAACTCTGTAAAATATATCCCATAAACTGATATGAGAAATGCAGTTTGTCTTTGATATACTCTCAATAGCTATACTCTGGAAACATATCCTTTAAAAGAACCTCTTTGTACTACTTTTAAAGACTGCTATTTTGTTTCTTAACTATACATCTTGAATTTCAGTTACTTTCTTTAAAAAAAAAGAAAAAATAAGGAAGCAATATATTTGTCAAATCTCGTTGTCCTGCTCTTAAAGCAGGAAAAGGGAATAGAGTAAAATTTAGTATTTTTCACAGGGTGATCACTCCTAACTTCTAAATAAACTTAAATGTGCCAACACATTCTTGCAAAGAACTTTTAAATATAGTGATCTTTCCAAAAAGTAATTATTTTCCATACTTCAAAAAGCAATTTTCTCTTTAGACTAGTGGGTATATTATGTTCAGTTTTATTGATTTTTCTCCTGCAAAATGTTTAACATTCTTTTTGAACTATTTTCCTTACTATATACGTTACTTAAAACTTATAACAAGTTTGTTAAAAAAAATACATAAAAAAAATAAGAGTTTGACCTGTATACATTTTCCATGATACAGCAGACTAAGCACAACACAAATCTTTACAGCAGATCAGGTCAAAAATGTGTATCTAGAATATGCATAAAATGCTGTTTTCTCCATTCAACCCATCAAATTTACTTACATACTATTCCAATCAATCTGAACAGTAAATAAAAGATAACAGACAAAACTTCAATATGCAGGCAGAGGTATCTTAAATGTTTGAAGAACTTTAAATTGTATATTCACCTAGAATATATCCTTCAGAGTAAAAAAATTCATTATATAAATGAAGTTTGTGATAAATTTCTATTTAACTTTTAGATGAGAAACATATGAATGTGAATGAAAATTCTTTACTAGTAGATTAGTACTCAGTGTTGACAATGGTAATCCAGTTTTACTGCACAACATTTATTCTTATATTTGGTCAATTTCCATAATCAGTTAAAAGATGGTCAGAGTTACTTTCATACTGTTGTGTTCAGAAAATGTACATATTTTTAGCTTTGATCAGATACGATAGTTCTTTACACAGTTTGTATTTATCTTTCTGAATTATCAAGTGAATTACTTCCAACTTTTTATAAAAGAACCAAAACAGCTTTTATCTTCTACGTTGTATCGCCTATGAGAATATAAAATGAGTATTTTCTTAATTAAGAAAAGTACTTCCTAAAAAATCTAATTGCAGATGGAAAGAGAAATGTTTGATAAGGACAGGTTCCAAAAACTGTTAAAATACTTACTTTTGTAATGCTTTGGCAGAAGGATAAGATGATTGAAAACTTTTGAAACAATTATTGCTTCTTTGATGCACAATTTACCTTATTAACTACTGAATGGGCTGTATACTAGAATTTTCCTTTCTTTTTTTCTTAGATTCACTGAATCCCAAAAGATTAAGGTTTTTTCATTACTCTCAAAGGCTATATTACCAAAGCTCAAGCCACATGACTGGAGAATTATTTTTCTTAGTGCAGTGTATTTGCACTTTTTGAAAATAAGTCCAAAAGTGAGATTTTTTACACCTGGATAGGTACCTGATACAAAGTGAGCAGGCTTATAGAAAGGCATACTTCTTATGAGACAAAATTTTCAATTTTTTTTCTGAAAAATAATCTATTATATTCTTAAAAAAATAATCTATTCTTTTTAATCTATTATTATTTCTATATATTAAAAATAATCTATTATATTCTTAATGATAGCACAAGGCTTTTGCCACACAAAGATAGACCAACATATATATATACACACACAAATATATACACATATATGTATACTTATATATGTATAGGATGAGACCCAGTCATAATCAAAACAAGGATGTTTTCAGCGCTATTTCATTAGAAGATTTGCTAAGACTTTTTTCCTGAGTCAGCCCTATATTAGCCACTCATCTAAATCACAGCACCTTAGGAGTAGCTATAAAGAAAGTTAAGCCCATCCTAGCCAACCCTAGTACATTAGGAAATTGTTTTCTTCTTGGAATTGTAGGATCTTACTCTCACACTTCTGATCTATACGCATCATACAAGACAAATGACTGAAAGAACATATTTTTAAAAAACCTTCAGCTCAAGCACTCTTCATCAATCTTTTATGGTGCTGATAAAAGGAGCGTAAGTTATTAATTCTGGGTTTCTTGCTTTGCTTCAGACAAGACCTTTAGTTCTCAAGCAGTGACCCTGATTTATTGCCTATGTGTGCAGTCCTTACCCCAGACAAACAGAGAATCCATTCCTTGAGTGAGTTCTACCACAGGTGTCTAAAGCCTTCATTCTACATGGCTTTCAGCAGCACTGGACACATCAGTAGCACACTCACCCAAAACCACTCCTGGTGGTTTTGGGACTCACCCACAGTATGCTACTGATACTGCCAAAATAAGCAGACTTACCTCTGTCCTTCCACTGAAAACGAACTTGAGTTAAAGGATAACATACACTTTCTGTGTTCCTTCACACTGACCTTACTCAACCACTTTCTCTTGCATTTCAGAAAGAAAAGGAAATAAGGATTATACCTTAAAATAAAAAAAAATGGATCGTCATGCTATTAAATTAAACAAAGAACTGCTCTTTTAGATATGATGTGGGTGGTTAACCTAGTCATAATTCCTGAAAACACTGCATACGTGAATTTGTAACCTAAACCCCTTGAAAATTTGTCAAATTTCTGTGAAGTAATTGTTTCCATTAAGGAAATGACTGTCTTAAACATGGAAAGAGCCAATACCTCTAATGGGTATTAAGTCATGAAAACATTTCTTTTTTATGAAAGCCTTTTAAAAAAGTCTCTATAGAAAAAAATAATTTCCTGCAACATATCTTCCAGGTTTATAGAACAGCTATATATATCAATCAATAGAATAGACATCTCTTTTTCTTTTAAAGTAATGGATGCTAGGGAAAAGCCATTTACCACCTTCTCTCAAGACTGATACCTCAGGATATTCTATTTGAATATTTTTTCTATTAAAAGAGAAAATAAATGGGATAATATCAAGGGCATTTGTCATAACTACTTTCAGAGTTTAGCAAAGTGAATTCTATTTATTGTGTAAATATTCTGCACACCAGCTTACAGAGACATCACATACCCGGGACTGTGTGTGGTAAACATTGACTTAAGCCTAATGTACTCCTATTATGACACCAAAGAATGACACCACCATATACCAGGGGAAAAAACAAAAGTATTGCTGAGATAGCTGAACAATTGCATTTCCTGACCCACCAACAAAATAAGGGTAATAGATCAAAACTGAAAACTACAATAACAAACAGTGAAACACTATAGTAACAGTAAACAAACAAAAACCTGTGAATAGTACAAGTAGCAAAAGTTGTCTTAAAAGCATAAATGGTATTAAACTAAGATAATATTTTACAAAGTCTATATTTAAAAGATGCGTGCAAACAATGTAAGGACTATGGAAGGAGGTTATGATTGCTGCTCTTCCAGGCTACTTATACTTTTATATGACTGAATAATTTACTGTCTGCTGTTTTGCTGTCAAAAGCACATTTCTTCTGATTTTAACGCATCACTTAAATTTTATACTTTCAAAAATATTCACAAGACATTACATCTGATAGGGGATAAATATTATTTAGTTTTTATTGCATTTGCCTCAAATTTTCATTATTTTACCTTTGTTGGAGTTGCTCTTGCCCACATTAATAAAGTTTGCTTGGATACCTTCTTCATATCAATTAGATTGAATATTTCTCAAACCTCAGATATATTTTATTATCTGAGCTCTGATTGCACTGGTCCATAGAGTAGCAATTTCCTGAATATTAATAAATTTAACAGAATCTAAAGCCTCCAAAATAGTCTAAGACATTTTTGGATTTGGTTCTACTAGCTGTTTCCTGCCTACATTCATAAATATTACTTTATGTGCCCGTTGAATGTGAGGTAATGTTCAAAGTAAGTAATTATTAGTACAGTCTGGCCACACACTAACCTCTCCACAGGGATATAATTCTAAATAAAATTAATCAGTAAAACATAAGACCTATTTTGTAGCCAAGATTTTAGGCTGTATGTAAGGGGCTACAATAATTAAAAAATAAAAATTACTAAGAATTTGACATTTTTTAAGCTCTAGTGTTTGCTAACATTGTTGTTTCTATTGATCTCCCACTGAGGATGAGATAATGAAAAACAGCCCCAGCAGTGACTACCAAGCCCTTTGATGAAGTACATGTTGGACCAGGGCATAATTTGTCTGGATGGCAGCAAAGCTGCTCTTGCTGCCAATTTGTAAAATGCACCAGAAGCTTTGGCACCTGTTCAGACCTGTAGTTATGCAAACAGCATGGGGAGTCTGCAGAGTGCTGTGGGAAGTCAGGGAGAGAAGCTTGTAAACAGAATTACCTGCTTGTCTCCCCACCTTTTTCTCAGCAGGAGTTTCTGAGCAGGGCCAACCATTTTTCTAACCCAAGGACCCAAAGTTCAGCTTGGACAGGCTTGACTCTCTCTGGGATAATAGCCTGGGAACTGACTGGGTATAGATCTGCTCATTACAATGGGACTATCTGAGCTAATATCTGCTTTACAGATCTACCTCCAAAAGATGACCAAGACTATATCCATATGATGACATCTTGCTAAAATAAACATTAAAAAGGTCTGTAGTAAGTCTTGATTCCCATATGTGAGTTTAACAAGCAACCCTTTCTCTCTGAAGACAGAAAACCCTCTGGAGGCTCTCATATAAACACATTGGTCTTCCAATTATCCAGTAGATCAAGTATTAAATTAATATATTAAATATTCACCAGAATAGGAACAAGAAAATCCTAGTCGGCTTCTCCAGGTGAATATCCCAATTACTAGGTGTGGGTTTCTTGCTAATTCTTAAATTTACTTGATCTGTGCAGAAAGAAGCAGTTTCCTCATGAAGAACAGAGGAATACCCAGCCTTGTCCCAGAATGTAATTTAACTCAGTATTAGTGTCTGTTCCTATAATTAGGAGAAGTGGGTTCAAAGTCCAGGAAAGTAAGCCTGCATGTCTCAAAAGTGGTTGAATAATAAGTCAACACTATGGGAGTTTTCAGGGGGCTTGCTTTTTTAATCAACCAATTGTTTTGATTCTGAACTAGTAATTGTGTTCTGGGAATATAGGTCATAAGACTACTTGGAGCTTAGCAATGCATTTACTATTGAGAATTGAGAACCTTTTTTTCTTAATTATTTTGTGAGACTTAGCTAGTTTACCAGTTCTGAATGTAGTTATGTATTCTCCTAACTTGTAATATCTGTTTCTTTACCTATCCCTTCTTTATCATTTTTCTGTCCTGCTTTCCTGTTAATAAGATCTTTAACTTTACACATAAGACTTCCTGCTATGAGACATCAGACTTATTTTGTATTTTCTGATACAATAGCATCAAAATACTCTTGGCTTAAGAGTATAACAAGGGGTTAGATAAAATACCCTCTATGAGAACCAGAATTCTTTCCCTTCCAATCTTTCAAGCAATCCAAACACACTCTATTTCCCTTTGCATGTAGTTTTTACCTCTTTATAGAGTAGAAAAAATATTAACATCTAGTACATAAAATAAGGAAAAACAACTCTAAAATGCAACAAACAACCTCCCCTGCCTTTATTACTTCAGGCCTACCTTGCAGAAAAGGATGTAAGCATTCAATTTTCATTTAATTTCCTATTTCCATTCAGCACCATCATCTGTGAAAGCCTTGAGACTGTCAAATATGTCTAAATTAGATCTAAATCTCCCTTTTTTTCCATAGTAAGTTCACTGTATATATCATTAACTGCTGTGAATCATCAACCATACCAACAATTTGTAACTATTCCCTCACATGAGGTAAGAAGCACGAGGGTACTTTATATCATTGATGTCAATGACTAACCCAGTTTCCTCTGTAATTCTGTCAGCTATGTCATGTCAACTTTTGAATAAAGCCTCAGCTATAATTAACTGGCTTCCTAGGGTGAAATCAGAGTTTTAGTCAATATTGCTTAAGTTTAAACAATAGCTCTTGAATTCTGTAAAGCACCTGTCACTGTTCCATCTTTGAAATTCTTAACAAAGGTGTTCAGTCTTTTTCAACAGCCATTAGGAAGAAAAGCCAGTGTAGGTGGCAACCTGTATTATCATATTCCAGATAATTGCCTTTTTGTATGCAATTTTCCTCCTAGCTGTTTTGTATGCAATTATTATGAATCCATTGCATTCTGATAACACCCAGATGCTCAAATTGAAATCACAAGCCCTTTTGTTAAGAGACTGTACAAAATATTCCTAAACTAATTTCTGTTCTCAAGAGTTTGGATTCTAAACACACAGAGCAGACTAACAAATTCATATAAATGGAAAAATATCTTCACTTTGAAGAGAGGGATAATTTTAAATGTTGCACTTGCTAATAATCACAATGCTCAGCCATCATTCATTTCAGTTTTGGCTCCTACACCCTGACCTTATTAATGGGAATATTTTAATGATAATTAATGAGAATTTTGCAACTGTCTTCAAAGAAATTAGGATTTTACTTCATGAATCCAGATCCTGTAGAAATCAGATGTGTGTGAGCATATTATTTTAATGGAAACTAATGTCCTAAAGCACTGTTTCACAGACTTTTTAAAAATGTTCCCAGTGGGTGGCTATAACCCATATTCTTCATTTCTTGTTTTCTTCCTCACATTTTTTGTTCTGTGGTATGACTTGAGATTAAATCTAACACTAAGTCATTTAGGAATTATCCTTAAAAGCAGAACAGGTTATTGATTATGTCATCATGCTTCACATATATTGAAAAATCATAGCTGATGATTGTAAAAAAATTGTATCTGATGATACGATATCTTCGGTGTCTATGCAAAAAGAACTCTGTATCTTCTGATACCAGTTGATGGCTCACCCTTGCACAGTAGCAAAGTAATAAAAATCAGATCTACTTTAAGAACTACTGGAAATTCAGGATAAAAAAAAAAAAGGGACAGTTGTTACTATTTCTTCTCAAAAATGGGACCAGGGTATTTGGAAATTGATACAGACCTATCTCTTACTCATTACTGACACCTTAATTACATTAAATTTTGCACAGTAATAAAGAATATGATTTTTTTCAATTCACTCCATTAAAAGCATAGATCAAGTCCAGTAAGCATCTAGATAAAAACCCCAACTCTTTAGTGCATATATGCTTTACTATTAATTGAGTACATTTTACATGACAGGTCTTGAAAAAGAAAGTTCTTAATAGTGAGTATGTTTTATATCACAAAAAGAAAAGAAAAAATTATACCCGAGTGTATCATTAGGGAGAGACATCATAAATTGCCCTTTCCCAGATCTATACAATTATGCTTATTTGTAGCACTAAGTACTCCAGGGACAATTTCCCAAATATACAACTCAATGAATGATATGAGAAACAAATCAACTATCAAACATGAGATTATCATTTGGAGAACTAGAAAAGATTTCTTTTAAAAAAAGGTACTTTTACTAAATTACAGTTACTCTTTATTTGTCAATCCACTTACTAAAGTTAAAAAAGCTTCTTGTGATTAATCATGCTGAAAGTACATCTCCCTGAATAAGTGTTCCTATCCATATTCTTATTCTCATTCACTGGGCATTCCTTTTTTTCCAGTTTTGGTATGCTATAGAATCTCAGTAAGGACTTAGCATTTGCATAACTGCCTTCCTGAAGAGAGCCTCATTGGGCATGATTTATTGACATAGAAGCTTTAATGGAAACTACCATGAATTCATACAGGAGAAATACATGCAAAAGCAATTAAACATCCATCAAAATGGACCATTATCACACTTTATGCCCCAAAGGGCTGTGGGAAACAAATGAGAATCTGCTTCCCAAAACTATGGAGAGTGGCTTTTACTTGACAGAACCAAATTACCATAGCTGTTTTCTGACAGATCATTTTAATGGTCTTTGTTTTTGTTTTAGTGATAAATGTGTACACCTAGATTTAATATAAATTTATATTAGTATTATATTTTTGCATTTGAGGTAAATTAATAGAAAAAATTAAATATAAACATCCTTTTACATTTCAATAGGTCATCAAAACATTTTTTATTAGCAGGCCAAGAGGATTTATTTAATTGATTTGATTTTGTTTATTTTGCCTTCCTATTTCAAGCATACTTACATAATGCCTTATATTAAAAAAAATAATAATTTCTCTGTCTAATGAAATGACATAAATTATATGCTCCTTACTGAAACAAAATATTTCAGGAGCATAATTTCAAAATACACTATTCAAAATTTCTAAAGTGAGGCTTTGTCATTATGGAATGAAATAATTTTTTTTTAATTTATCCTGACTTTTAACATGCATTATATTTTTATTCATGGTACTAGGCATGAGAGTATGGGCATTTATTTTCCATAGGTAGCAAGAAATCAGGTAGCAAGAAATTACAATGCAGAGCTATGATAATTCAAATTACTTTGTAAATGACAATTGTAAAAACATGCATTCCTGTTTGGAATGCCACACTAATTTTATCTTTACAAGTTAGGAATTTTCATGTTTAATTGAATTTGTTTTGGGAGAACACACTGAGTGGTATACCACATTGTTAATCAACAGCATAGGACCCTTGGATATGGGAAATTTTAGATATAATAAACTGCTTTTGTGTGATGCTCATTCATCTTTATCGATCCTATCTCATTTCATTAAAACCTGCACACAAAACAAGTGAGTGCAGATTTTATGGCTACTGAAATTCTAGTTCTTCGGCTGCCATGGGAATTTTGCACTTTAAATGGATGGAAACCTGTACTGTAATAGTAGGAACATTTCTTTTCTAAAAGTTATATAGATATGACTCAGAATTTTAGAGAACTGCAACTGGGCAATTCGCAATATCAACCCAGGCTGAATCAATGGATGAATCCATGGAGAGCAGCCCTGCCCAGAAGGGCTTGGGAGTGCTGGTGGATGAGAGGCTGGACATGACCCAGCCATGGGCACTCCCAGCACAGAGAGCCAAACGTGTCCTGGGCTGCATCCAGAGCAGTGTGGGCAG
>JAWWMU010000180.1:32314569-32351014 GCA_035048155.1 Cinnycerthia olivascens
GTGAGAGGCTGGACATGACCCAGCCATGGGCACTCCCAGCCCAGAGAGCCAAACGTGTCCTGGGCTGCATCCAGAGCAGTGTGGGCAGCAGGGGAGGGGAGGGAGGGGATTCTGCCCCTCTGCTCCACTCTGGTGAGACCCCACCTGGAACCCTGCATCCAGCTCTGGAGAACCAACACAAGAAGGACTGGGATGAGTCCAGAGGAGGCCATGAAGATGAATGCCATTCCAATGAAGACAGGCAGAGAGAATCAGGCTTGTTCAGCCTGGAGAACAAAAGGCTCCTGGGAGACCTTATAACGGCTTTTCCGTACTCCAAGGAAGATAGTGACAAAGATTTTGCCACAGCCTGTTGCAATAGGACAAGGGGTAATGGTATTAAACTGAAAGAGAGTTAATTTTGATTATATATAAGAAAGAAGTTTGGTTTGTTTGGGTTGTTTGTTTTTTTTAAATGAGGGCGGAAACACACTAGAACAAGTTATCCCAAGAGGTGGTAGATGCTCCATCCCTGGAAAGATTTAAAGTTAAGGTGTCCAAGAGTCTAGCTGGTGATGTCCCTGCTCATTGAAGGGGAGTTCAACTCGATGACTATTTTATGGTTCTGTAACAACTATAAAAAAACTATTTTAAGATCTTATTATGCACTAAAAATTATGACAACCTTCCCACTCACAAATGTACCATGAGAAAGAAAATTTAAGCCCAAACCCAGAAACAGGCAGGTTATGAACATCAACTCAAAGATTGTTTAAGGCAGGTAATTCTCACAAAATGAGGAGGAAAAACAAGCCCACAGTCAGTAGAGTTACACTGCTACTCCAGATTGCAAACTCTGCATGAAGTCTGCAGATTTGCATATCAAAAGACAAAAGCTCACTGATTTAGTTTACCATATTCCATATCACAGGTCATTAGATCTCAATCACGTATCCCTCTGTTCAACTGCAGTAATTGGTGTTTAATTAAGGGAAAATCTTGAGAAAATAATCCAATTTGACTTTGGCACATTTACTATGAGAAGTATGAGGGAGACTGTAGCAAACTCCTCCTCCCCCAACCAGCAGGATTTCCGCTGGAAGAAGTGCAGAATGTCCTACATTATAACTCCTTCCAGTCATGCTGAGGACTTTAAAGATGATAAGTCTAGCAATCCTATAGTAATTTCTTCATCATTTAATTATCATCATTTCTAAAAAGTGGTCCCAGATTTCTGTGGCTCAGCTGCCAGGCTCTAATTATGTTTTTCTCTGCTGAAGTTAAGTGCTTTTTGTTAACCGTTGTATACTCATATGTTGCAATCAAGTGACATCCCAATTTTATTTCAGATAAAGTAAACGGATAGAGCTTAGTTCCTCACAACAAGATACTTTATAATCTTAGGAAAGTCAGTAGCTTTTTTCCTTCATCTGCCCCAGGTTTTCAACATTTTTTTAAAAATTATGGATTTCATGAGCATTATCTCAGTGAAGAGATATGAAGATCTAAGTCTTCTTCATTTTTTTACAGATTCAAAGATTTCATTAGTCCCTTTTTATTTCTTGCCAGACTGAACCATGGGAAAGAATTTGGAACGAGTTCTGCTATGTTCCAAAAAAAAAATATTAAGTGTGGAGAAAAGTGAAAAAAATTCTTCAGATTCAGCAAGGTAATAACTAATTAGACAACTCAAGAGTCAGGCAATCATCAAAATGAGCCAATGAACCATGATTAAACATCATTCAGCATCAATTCTTGATTGAAAACCATGTCTTCCCAGAGTATATATTTTTTTTAAATGGCAGTACAGAAGGAATACTACAAGTAATTTCCACTGTTAACACAGTGTAACTTATGGAATCCTGAGTCCTGAGTTGGAAGGAAACCAGAGGAATCATCAAGTCCAGCCTTTAGCCTTGCACAGGACAGCCCCAAGAGTCACACCCTGTGCCTGAGAGCATTGTCCAAATGCTTCTTGAGCTCTGTCAGCCTTGGTGCTGTGACCTGTTCTCTGGGGAGCTGTTCCAGTGCCCAATCACTCTCAAGACCCTTTTCCTAACACCCAAACTAAATCTCCCCTGGCACAGCTTCAGGCCATTCCCTTGGATCCTGTCATTGGCCACCACAGAGGAAAGGTCAGTGCCTGTCCCTACACTTCCTCTCCTGAGAAAGCATTTTAAGTGCTTAGACAGTTCCCTAAAGGATTTCTGATTTCTTATCCAGGATATCTTCAACAAAATATTTTTGTAGCCTCCACTTGATATTTTTTCATCAACTTTTATTTTTTTCTTTGCTAATCACTGTGAAGTTTGAAATGTCAATATGTTGTTATTATATTTTACAAATCACAAAGTCCAGCGACTGGAAGGGAAAATGAGATAAACTAACCAATAAGCCCTTCAAAAGCCAGGATCTATTGAAAACAATCCTTCAAAATCCTAGACAAAACATTTATTTAAGATACTTTATGGGCTACCATAAGGATTGAGCAGATTTTCTGAAAATTCTTACTTTTACGTCATATTAATTTTGACAATGCCTTGGCTCCTTTAGCATCCTATACAAAGCACTGAGAGAACTAATTCTTCATTCTCTGTCCTTTGTTTACACGCTCATGTCCGCTGCTTTTATGACATCCTGCAATTTTAGTAGCTTGTTTGAATTATGCTCTACTTTTGTAGATCTGCCTATACCCAAAATGAAACTGCTTAGAACTATAAGTTGTTACAATTAAATAATTAGAGCTGGCTAGAGGCACTTCAGCATGCTTGTGAACTCAGCACTGCTGAGAGTTACAAAGCATTTAGCAGCCTTAATGTAGCTGTCCATGAGGTTGTCATCTGCATCAACCTTTTACTGACTTTTCCCTGAAGAAGGCTGCCTAAAGCCTTATTTTTTTCTGAGCAGATATATTATATAATTTACATGTACCTCATAAAATTAGTTTATGACTTAAAGCTTCCCAATGAAACTTATATAAGAAAAAATATGCTGACCAAGCAAAAGATTTTATAAGGGAAAAATGGCACATACTTCTTGAAGACACAAAAGGTGAGATAATTGTATGGGGTTTGGTTTTCTTTCTGAGTTAGCTTGCTTGTCGTTTTACGTTTCCATTGTCAAGCCAAACTTAAAAGCTGGTTCAAAAGTCATATGGGATATGAGATCAGTTTTAAGTTATCACATGTCCCCCCCAAAGATAGACTGCTGATATCAGCAATATTATTTCTGAGGTTTTGTTCTTTTTGCAAGGTAGATGTTTTATTCTGACCTCATTTTGTCAGGCTCTGTGGGCGACAAATCTAACATGACTCTACGATTTTTAACTGGAAAATCAGATCTTATTAAGTTCTCTATTTTTAAAATTTGAAGACATACATATTCATATGGCTTATATGAGCAGAGCTTAGAAATACTTTGTAAATGAGTTCCAGTTCTGTATTAACTTGAATGCACTGGCTTAGAAGTCTCTGAATTTGGACATAAGCGTTTAGCACAAAACCAACAGAGGCATGCATCTGTGTACATCTTGTTTGTAATATAAACAGCAATAACACCAAATAAATCATTCATCTACCCTAAAAAGAATCTTCAAAGGTTTTTGCTATGGTTTAGATACATAGGAACGTAGAAGGAATTAGTTACCACTACTCAGGAATGGGCTTGGTTGCTGTTGATCACATCAGAATGTTAATTTCTGCACAGTGAAAAGTTGTCTGGATTTTCCACAGTGAAAACCTGAGTAACACAGCTTGGAATTTATGCATATCCACACACAAAAGGACATGTAACAGAAAATCTCTGGATGTGCTTTCATCATAATTTACTTTTACTACAAAAAAGAGGAAAAAAGTAAACTCAGAAAACATTGTAAAGGAAGGAAGCAGAGAGGGAGCCTATGGAAAATATTGAAGATTATTCTAAATTCTATTAACTAGATGGAAAAATGATTGTATTTGAATTTCTTTACTTTAAATGTCCATTGATATTCCTGCAGGAGTTTTACAGAATAGCTCACAGGTCAGAACGAATCTCAAAATTCAGAGTATCTTGTGAAGATATTTCACTTTGACAATGCGTGTAATTTTCTTTTAACTCATTCTTCATAACACTCATTTCCTAGCTTTCTATGAGTACTAGTTTAACTGACATATTTTTTTTCTTTGCATGGAAATATATATGATATTATTCTGGAATAGTGGAATAGATGAATTTTCTCCATGACATTTTTCTCCTTATAGCCATCTTAAACCAGAATAACTGCTTCATTTTACAAGTCCCATTAAATGTATATTTCCGCTTTTGGTTTGAAAGCCATTAACTTAACTAATGGTCTATTGTTAATAGAGTCTTCCTAACAGCAACACAAAAACATGAATAAATTGCCAACAAATGGAATTCTTTGCATGGCAGATAAGATTATCTTTGCTCTTCTTAAGCTCACCTGGGTTTCCACCAAAGGCAACTGAGCAGTGGGTGCTGAGTCAGGACCAATGATCCAAAGCGTTCTCCAAGTGGGGAGAGGGTCAAGGGTTGATCTGAACACATGATGTGGATGTTTGATGATCAGTCTCTCAAGCACTTGTGATTGAATTGCCAGGTGCTTCTGAAATTAAGATAATACTGTTAGCCACTAATGTAAGAGTCAGTGGCAACAGAAGGAAAGGTCTGAGAGAGCAAAAGCTATTGCTAGCACACATGGGCAAGAGAAACAGATCTCTGAAATTATGGTGACATTCAGGGTAACTCTGTGTTTCAGCAAACATACAAAATAAGGTTGCACACTACAGGGGAGTTCACTTTCACCATGATCTCTGTAAGAACTCTTCTATAATAAACAAAATAAATTACAACAAGTCAACCTCCAAGCATCTTTACAAAGTCTTTTCATTTACTGCATTTTAGAAAACTGGCCAGTGTTAATTTTGATTTAGTGACACTCTATTCAAACAAGTTCTTTGAAGATTTTTCTTCTTGCTTTGATACATATTTGAAGTGTTTCATCAAAAAACTCTCTGGGAACTCATGTCATGTTAGTTGCAAATTAAAAGAAATTGCTTGACAGTGCCCAATCAGACTATTTTTACTAAATTTGCTCTTAAACACTAGGGCAGCAAATGGAGCAGACTAAAGCCAAGACCTAATCCTTAAAAGGCATGTCATTAAAATTGCCACAATACGCTAAATTTCCAATGTTACTCAATTTATTTACTGTGTGCAGTCCTTTTCCCTATGTGCTCTGTTACACATATGGGAACATACATAATTTGAAAATGTTATTCTATATATATTAACAATGTTTTTCTAATTTTCTGTTTTAGGGTTTGTATTACAGTGATGAATACTTCTCTAACCAAGTGAGGCAGTGAAACCTTAAGTGATTCATCTTACTGATGTCACTCCTCTTATCATGTGCTATGGTGGTGTTAGCTGCCCTGAACACATTCAGGACTGAAATCTAGCCAACTGAGATGTCTAAAATTAAAAGTGCTATGATGGTTTACTTTCATAACTTGCTCATGTAAGTCCTGCACACGCTATAATGCCCTGTTTCGCTCTGCTCAGCTCATCAGTTGTCAATCCTCTAATTGGTAAAAGCATGCCAAAACCAACATATTAAAGAGGCAATGAGATCTGCTGACCCCTTTAACAGCCAGGAATTCTTGAACATTTCTCTGGGACCCAAATTTAGTGAAACAGTAACAATGCATGAGGTTGTCACTACTTGTAGGTCACATCAGCACACATCAGCTGGACTGAACCATATAAATGGAAAAAAGAGAACAAAAAAATTTCTTACCTCTCACCTAGTTCCAGCTTCCCCAGCCCACAGACAAGAGAAACAACACAACATAATTTCACACACTATCTATTTGTCTGTCTTACACTAGAACAGACTTGGAGAATGTTGCTGATGATTCCACATTTCTGTGAGCACCTTCCCCAGCCTCCAGACTTTGTGGCTGGTCTTTGCTGGCATTCATTGCTGCAAAGGTTTTGAGATGTTAATAAAAATCTTGTCTGATCTCAAAGAGTATCTGGAGTTCAGTAAATTCCCCAATCTGCTCTCCCATGTGGTTTTACAGCAAAGCAAAGCACACCTTTTTCAGAAAGTTACATTACTTGAAGTGTGAGGGAGAATTATGAGAGAGTCCTTAAGCTTCAGGCACCAACAGATATATATATAAAAGATAGAAGTTTTAAATATCCATTTAGTTTGACTAAATAAGTTAAACTAAATACGTTTTAGTTTACCTGCATGCTTAGTAATTGCTTTTTGTTATCTTCTCCTCCAACAGCAATTTCTTCCAGGAAAAAAAAGTAGCCCCTCAGGAGCTGTGCCTATTCTCATCTTGTCTTTTTCTAATTCCATGCTTATCCTTTTCCTTTCGTTCCTCAACGCTTTAAGTTTCTTAGAGACCATAAAAAGCAGTGTTACAAACAGACAGGTATCCCAACAGTGTAAATAAGCTGTAATCAGAGCATTTTTGACAGCAGGAATATGACAGAGGAGTGGGGCTGGCATACACTCATACAAAACTCTGCAAGAATTGTATCTGAGGAAATATGAAAAGTGACCCTGCACCCCTTTCAATGTTGTGATCATGTCAGAAACACCTGGGATATGAGACTTCCTTAGAGAAATGTAGCTTTCAAGATCCTGTGTTTGGAGGCCATCCATTGCTTTTACTAAGCCAGGTGTTCAACTGTGACTGCAAAACGTCTGTGATACCTGATACTGTTAAGACACAAAGAATGGAGATTCTTCATGCAAAGGATTCACATCCAATTAAAGGATTACATCTCTCACACTTCTCATGTTAAGCTAGATGTGTATTTTTACATTTGGGGAGAGTTATAAGATCTCATGGATTTCAGAAGAATGCTTGTCCTATATGAGTTTTGTTTCCTTATTAGTAATTCTGAATTTAGTGGCCAATTTTCTGCAAATGCCATAGAATATTAAACACCAAGCCTGTAAATTTTTCTATTAAAAAATAAAGAGAACTTTTCTCTAAAAAGATGAAAATGTAAAAATTTTGTCACTCTGTTCCCTTTCCTTTGGAATAAATTTATAGTAAATCAAAATAGTATAATAAAATTATACTCCATAAATCCATTAAGTTGATAATTTGATTGATAATTGATAAAATTATTGATAATTGATAAAACTACTTCCAAGCACTTTTTTCCCAGATACAATGCACCCTGGCTTTCATCTAGGAAAGAACTCTTATTCTGCAAAAGTATCAAAGTTGCAACTATCAGATTTTTCCTTTTCTCCTTTTTTTGTAAAGACATTTTAACATTGTCTTTCTTGTCTTTGTTTTTCAAACGTAACAAAGGTAATTAGTTTATAAATTCATTCTTTTTGTTTGTCATGGATTTGTCAATTTTAAGTATATTAACATACTTTGTTAATACCAGCAGCTACTGTCTGGAAATGAAGAAACCACTAAAAATAAAGTAAAGCTATCAAGTTCATCTTCTGGTAAAAGACAGGAAAGTAGTGTCTCTTTCCTCATCATTTAAACTGAACAAAAGTATTGCAAACACAATGACGTATATCTCAAATAGTCACACTGAAAATGCTGTTCCTTCTGCAAAATTAATTTTTTAAGCAATTGAGAATATTATTTTTAGTATCTCACAATCTACTCATCTAATTGATCCAACTAATGATAATCACAGCCCATCTGCTTCCTTCAAACTCCCTTTCAAGGGTATCAGCATACTTCAGCTGCACTATGCCACAGTTACTAAGGCAACCAGTGTGTGAAGCAGGCAGAAGCTGTGCTTATTCGCATTAAAATATCCTCCTGCCAGAAAAACCCTACAAAATGATGTATGTCAAAAGCTATACACTTGCATGCAAGAAATGTATATGAAAGAACTTCAGAGGAGGGGGAAATACATGCTCTCTTTTTATTTTTTTTCTTTTCTTTCTTTTTGAAAATACTTCTATGTTTGTGGAAAAATGAAATAGAGGTTTCATATGACACAAGATAAATAGGAAGCATTCAGGGCAAGTTATGAAGATATCCAAGCATGCAGTAGATATAGGATTTGCTTCCTCAAAGACCCTGCTATGTAAGTGAGCAACGTCACAGATTCAGGTTCATACATAGAGTTTCTCACATGCTCCCTGGGTGATGCCAGCTTGGACTACCCTGGAACTGTCAGGCTACTCCTTGCTGTCTGACCTGAGTCCTTTCCCAAATCCCAGGTTGGGATGATTTTAAGCTTGGAGGGGAATAAAAGCTCCATCCTTTTCCTCATGCTCATTTTTTCTCAGTAAAGCATAACAAGTACTTTTTTATGTAAATATTTCACCATTTTTCTCATACAAAATCTATTCAGAAGTAAATTCTTCTGAGGAGACAACAAATATGATGTTTTTAAAAGGCTTGAGAGGGTACCAGATAGAATCAGATTTGCCAAACACAAAGCCAATTCTATGTCTTTCAGCAACAGTCACAAAACATTCTGCCTTGATCTCTAATTCATTTCAATGTAACAAATATAAAACCTTTCCCTCTCTGCTTTCACAAAATGCAAAACCAATTAGAATTCTGTGGAGGAATAGAGCCTCTGGGGTTATTGCAGGTGAATAATATGTTTTGATGAATTAGCTGAAATATTAATGTAGCAGAAATAATCACATTGCATGCTGCAGGCTGAGACACTAATTGTGTCTCACATCTTTATACACAGTTGACACTATTTAAAAAGGCAAATAGCACAGCTTTAAGGAGGCAAAATCCCTTACTGGGAAAATAAGGAACATCTTCCAGTTTGAATGGGACTGCCAGGAGAGCTCACTTTTGGAATGGTCCCTCCTATAGTGAAATGCTAGCAGTTTTTGTTCAGAGCTAGACAGAAATTTTCCTTTGAAACTTCCTGTGAAAGAAGTGGTATATTATTGAGTTCCAAATTATTAGTCTGATCGACTGTGTTTCTTCTTCTGTGTCCCACTTGAAAGATTTATTTTGCTTTAAGCACTGAGGAGAGGATTTGCTTGCCTGCTTCCAATTTATGCATACAAGCCTCCTTTTATGGTTGGTAGAGAAACTGGCATTTATAGAAAACAATTTATCTGAACAGTTTTAGCCCTGTCAGAGAAGTGGAGTTACATCCTACTCTTCCCTGTTTCTCTCCACTGACTGTAACGGAAGCAAAGACATCTGGCTCAAGAGCAGACATCTACATTTCATCAGGCAAAGCATGCTCCCCTTAAGATCATGATCTACTGTCTGTTCTTGGTATATTCCTGTCCTCAGAGAATTATTAGTCTGGGCAATGTGAAATTACTGCCTGAGTTATAGGAAACTTGTATAATTGAGTAATATACTTAAGAGAAGCCCTGCAGTGAAAGGCAAAAATACAACCATTTCTGACCTTGCATCAATGAAGCAGAGAAAGACTCAAGACTGTATTTGCTACACTGAAGCTTAGGAACCTGGCAGCCACTTGCAATTCTGATTTGCATCCTAAAATTTAGGAATGCTGTGATCAAATTAACCCACCTAGTGTACACAGCCAGTTGTGCCCCAACTCACTTTTTTCCTTGCAAAGCCAATCTGATTCAGACTGAAGAGCAAGAATCAACATTATTCAGGCCATCTAGAATCAGGAATGATTTTTATGTAAAAAAAAGGGGAAAAACCATGTTTTTCCCAAAGATAACTAAGGAAATACATGGATAAACACATTCTATTATTAGGTGTTGTAGGATTTCCTAGGCATAGAGATATAAGATGGTGAAAGAACAACCAATTTCTAATACCTAGTGTAACTTTTTCCCAATGTCTGCTGTTAGATTCACTGAAAAGAATTGCTTATTCTGTGCCATGTGAAAGATTTGCAGGCTCCAGGCTTTCAGTGCCCACTGCTCATGTGAATTCTGCTCAGATCAGACGCTTCTGGAAACTCCTTGCATGGTTCACTCAGCATTCCAGGCTTTTTGAAGTGAGCAAGGATCAAATTAGATTATTATGTAAGTACTTTAAATTACAAAACTTAAGGTAAAAATACATTTTTCTTAAATATAGTAGAATGACACACAGTCTTGACCAACACAGCCACAGGGAAACAAGAATACAGTTTATCTGCACTTAGATTACACTCTTTGCAAAGACTCTTGGCTCATCAGATTTCTGCCACCAACTAAACAAACTTTCTCATCCAACTAATGGCATTTGATACAGCTAGGCTAGCTGTGGGGGAGCTGTCCCAGCATTATTGTAGCTCAAGGTAGATTTATCTCAAAACAGTTGCCTTACCAGTCAAGCTTGGAATGATAGAAAGGTGCCAGAAAGTTCTCTTTCTGTGAGTCAAGCTGATTTCTGACACAACAAAGTTTCTAGTCCACAATAATTGCTATATATCAGTTTTCACTTACAGAGGCTGAAGTGTTGAAAAGCAACGAACATT
Source organism: Cinnycerthia olivascens (assembly GCA_035048155.1). Classification (NCBI taxonomy): domain Eukaryota; kingdom Metazoa; phylum Chordata; class Aves; order Passeriformes; family Certhiidae; genus Cinnycerthia; species Cinnycerthia olivascens. The sequence continues at coordinate 32,324,983 of JAWWMU010000180.1, forward strand.
TTGTAGGTTGCCTGTGTGAAGAAGCAGGATGAAAGCACTTAGAGCTCAAAAATTCAATATAGTGTCACCTTACAGCTGCAAATGATGGAACTGGAGAAGCTGTACTGCAGCTACACAGCATTTCTATCAATAGGTCTCATGGACTTCTAGTGGTAGTAGATGGGTACATTGATTAAGATGACTCTGCTGCCTCTTGCATCAGTGGTTCCAGTGGAGATGGCTGCTTACATAAGCTGGAGGAAAAAGTTAATCTACTGGGCAATGTGAGAGTATATCAACAGCAATCAAAAAAAAGTAAGAGAAACTAGACTGAAAAAACAGTGCAAGCAGTAATAGCGTAGGAGAGCAATATTTTTCTAAGTAGTTTAAAAATGTAGAAGGGAATAATTTCCCATGAGATACATATTTTGCAGTGTAATTTATATTTTTGTACAAGCATGATAATTACCATTATAGATTGCACACAAGCTTGGTGGACATCACATAATTATCTCCCTTAAATGTAAACAAGTGTCTGCTAAACTGCATCCACAGCCCTTTAGGTTTCTATAAATACTGTAATAACAGCAGAAATTCATTTAAACAAATATCGCTGGCTATCTGCAGTTCCTGTTGTTTCAAAGCTTTCATTGTGGAAACACAGTTCAAAAAGTTGCACCCACATGCACATACTGAAAATACAACCATTATATGCACTAATAGATTTGACTTTTGAGTATTCTAAAAGAATATTCTCAAGTAAACAAACCAGGCTAACAATTATTACATAAACAAGACTAGGCCTGTGCTTTGAGCCTTAAATGAGACTAGGTGCTATGTCCATACCCATCAAGAAATGTTCTTGACTCAGTTGCTCTTCTTCCACACATCTCTTGTTTCTGGAGTATTATTCTTCCCCAGAGGCAAACCATTTTCCCTTTAACCATGTAGTTCCACTTTGCAGAGTATTGTATATGCTGATCCAAGTCTTTCTATTCCTTAGCATCTCTCTCTATTCCTGTTTTCACTAAAACATTGTATGTGATGTGGGAGGGCTGCAAGTTTAAGATGTCATTGACATGGTTCCCCATTACTATTGGACAGAAAGGGGGCACTGGGAAATCCAGACTTACATAAGACTCCTTATTCCAAGCAATTTGGGACACAATGCTGATACATTGTGAAGGGAGCACTAGTGCAGTCATGTCAGATGTGCAACATAAAATAAAATAAAATAAATGTAAGAAATTAGCAATCTTGTGACAATTTTAAAGAAAGAACAAGTTCCTTCATATCACCTCAAGTTGATAACCAATGGCATTAGCTGCTTAACTAAACACAAGGTGATTTTGATCCTATGACTGCTGTGACTTCTGGGCACAGGGTTTGCTAGCAATGTTTCTGCATCTTTTCAAATTGAAGCGTTACCCACTCTCACTGGGGGGAAAAGGCCCACAAATAACAATCCTGCATACAATCTTGCACACCTCTGTACTTTGTGTATAAATAAAATAAAGAGATGCTATAAAAGAAATAGAAAAGATAGTAAATTTGAATATTCATACATTGTTATCTCTTTTGTTTCTTTTACTGTATGCATGAAAACATTCATGCTTATTTGCTTTTTGATTTATAGCTGTGAAGAGAAAGTTCAATGACTCACTGTTCCCACGCAGTAAAATCTACATTCTTTATGTCTCTGTCTTACCACACATGCACACTCCACCTAACGTGTCTGGAGTCAATCACACCTCCAGTAATCTGCCTTTTTGTATATAAAACTGTTATGCAAAATATCTGCGCATATCAAGTGTCTATACAGTTCAAGGTGTCCAAGGTGTTATTTAACACCTCAGGAAATCTCAGCCAAATGGCTGCAGCTTTCCTTCCACTACCCAGAAAATATTTGATAGCCCATACTTATTCAAGTGATGCTCCTGCGACAAATAAGACAGATAAAAAATATTGCAACCTTTTTAGCTGTCTGGAACAATAATTGGACTAAATTTTGAAAAGCAAGAATTAACAGCTTAGGAGCTAGAAATATCTTTTCTTACCAAGTTTTTTTTGTTTGTTTTATATCCAAAAAGAGCACAATAATGAAACACAATAGTTCTTTAGCTAGTACAAGATATAGACAATTTAATAAGCATCATAGTATTTCATCTGACTTTAGATTTCTTATGGAGGATCTCCTTTATCCAATCTTAGGCCAAAGACTCAGTTTTTCTGCATTAACTGCCTGGACAATTATCACAGATTTACAATTCACAATTTACAATTTTAATTCATAAGTGTTCTTAGCTTAGCTTTTTTTTAAAATGGACTTTTAAACAAGTTCCTCATACACAGCATTATCATCTGAATTATAGGCATTTCAGATAGTACAGATAGCAGATGTGTGCCCACATGTTTTGCAGAAATTACTGAGTTCAGACCTACTAGATTTCCAGACCGAAAAAATCATTTAAAATGGACTAAAAAGAGACCAAATACAAACTTGATGAAAATCAGACTTAGTGGAAAGAAACTGAGCAATAAAAAAAACAAAACATAATCAGAGAAATAACATATTTCTGAAGTTCAACATTTTCCTGTGGGAAACAAGAATCAAAATATTGACACAAACAAATACATCTAAAACTGTTTGGGTCCTTTATAATTCTAACAAATGAAGATCATTAAAGTGACATTTTGTTAAACTTCCTAGGTCATGATAAAATTATTGATGCAATCTTAAAAAAAAAAGTCTTTTCATTTTCAATTTGGAGAAAATCCATATTGAAAATTGTATTTCAGAACAAAGAATCAAATTGAAGTGTTATGACATTTTCACTTAAAGGTTTCTAAAATATAAATTGGGTGTGTGAGGAGGCTTTTATCTCTCTTCAGCCAAAAGAACATCGCAATGTTGACAGGAATTCACAAAATATTTTGCTTGACACAAATGGTTTCAACAACATAAACTGTACTTTTCTATCAAGAGATCATTTTGACCAAGGAAAAGGCTTGACCTCCATGAGATGATCTGTAACTTGTTGAAAGCAAAATCATGATGCTTTCTAGTTTTCTACTAAGATGTCATTTTCATCCAATTCTTAGGAATTGCTCATCTCAGGTGTAAGATACATATTGACCTCAACATGGCAATCTTGCTTGGAATTGATAACAACATGATTATTCAGTCCTGGAACACATCAGAAGAACACATAGTAGGTGCTGCAGGACTGACAATCAAGCCTCTTTCATAACTCAGCAATAAAAATGAGTTTCAAGATTTTTAATCACAAATTCTTATAAGACACAATGCTAAAAACAAAAGTGGAGGTTCAGTCTGTGAGTTTGGCTTTGGCTTAATATCCAAGAATATCTAAAATGTCTCTAGATACTTGAGAATATTTTCAAAGTTTTCTATTAAAAGCTAGCTATAATCCATATACAAAATGATAAGGGAAATGATAATGCAAGAATAAACTGCAGAAAAATAAATTGTCAAATTTATTAAGTTTTTTTCATAATTATTTGTCCTCAGTAGAAGAAAGGGAAGATGACAGGAAAAATAAAATAACTCAGAAGATAGAAAGTTCTGAATATCCTAGTCTCAGCTGACAACTACTGCTTTGATTAAGTAATGACTCTAAAAAATTACCTTTATCTCAAGGGTTAGAGATTTCTTTAATAATTATTTATAACTCTTTATAACATATGTCTCTGAATAATTCTTTAATTCCTTATAACAGATATCTCTGAATATTTTGCTGTCATTACTGCATGGCTAGACAATAAATTTGTGAGACTCTGCTGCCTTATCACAGTCAGGAGCTATAATACCAAGAAATACATTATCTCCATTTGTGCTAGACTATTATTACACTATTATTACAAATTTTCAGCTATAGATCTGTAAAATATATAATGATGAACAAGAAGCTCAGAGGAACTTTATAGATGTATATATCTCAATTGCTTCTACGATATTTTATTTTTTGTCCTAGACAAATTGGAACATGATTATCTTCCTACGAAATGTATATTATTAAGTCAGAATATACTTCAGGCATGTCAGCAACTCTTTCCAATTAACATAATTTCAAGCCCTGGAGGCATTGCATCTGACTCCAGGGTTTCTTCTAGAGTGGGAATAGAAAGCAAATTTCCAGACATAACACAGAGCAGATGGATTTGAGGCTGTTTAAGAGTCACTGCTACAATTAATTTATTAACCTATCATTTAAAGAAAATCAATATATTAGAAATAGTCTGACCATGAAATATATGTCCCTAATTCTTTCTGTAGTTTACAAACTCTAAGTGTATATGTATAAAATATAACTAATTTCCAGAGGAAAAAAATAAATTTAGAAAGGAATAAGCCATAGCTTCTTTCCTCATAATAGCCTGACTTCCATTGTTGATCTGCTTGCAAATACTCATATAAGGCATAACACAAATTTTTACATGAGTGGGATCAATTCTTACTTTCAGCCTACTACACTTCAGAAGTTCATTAGCTTTAGAGATACATTTAATCAAAACATTCATTATCACTTTTGTGAATACATGTTGTCATAGCCTAAGATCACGTCTATAAATCAAGGAGCAAAAGTAAATGCTCAGTAAAAGGTACTACATAATTTTCAGTAATATTTATCAATATATATTTAAAAAATACCCTATTTCTTATTAGGTGGTACATGCATTTTCCAGTAACTGAACCAGAATAAATGTATGCAAATCCATTCAGAGTAATTTAAACAAGCTGAAGAGGAGATTCCCTCTTTGGGAAGAGCCTGGCCCTCTAGTAAGAGTTACTAAGTGAACACCCAAAAAATCTTTATGCCTTCATTGTCCTTCACGTCAGTAATGAGGGTCTGCTCTCCATTGCTGAAAGGAGAGTTGGCAGCTCTGTAGCAATTCCTTTTATGTGGGAAACACACCTTTCAAAAAATCTGCAGAAACAGACAATTCAGTGCACGTGTGCCCTCAGAGCTCACCAGGCATAGGCTGTTCTCTGGCTCTCCTCTGAACAAGGACTTGGCTCAGTTCACAGTTTGGTTTACAATGTCTGTACTGAGTTTCAAAGTCTGCATCTGTGACCTTTAAAAATAACACTGGAAAAATTAAACTGAAAATTTTTCTCTAGTACTTATGGTCTACAACTAGAAAAGAATTTGGGAAATGACTTTAAGAAAAACGTTAATGCAATAACTATTGTTACAGACAATCAATCTGAAAACATCCGCTCTCTGAAACAAATGTAAATTGAAAAACAAAGCAAAGATAATCACTTTGCATAAGCAATTTTCGCCATTTCTTTTGCAGCTTAAGGGATGATAGAGATTGTTATGCTGCTTCTAAAAGTGCATGGAATATGAAGAGAAGCCAAGTGTAGAATGACCTAAATAATTAAATGTATCTATAGACAGGCAATCTCTGCTACCATTTTGCAATGTTTTCATCTGGTTTATCACTTGCTTAATCTAACTACAAGTTCACAAGCCAGTTTGATTAAAACCAGTAAATAAATATGTTTCCATATGTATTTCTAAACTATTCTGTTGAACTTTCAAGCTCTCACGTGAAAGTGAAGGAAAAGGTGAAGAAGAAAGTGCTGGTTAACCTTGTGTAACCCACACGGCTAATCAGGGAAAATTACCAAAATTTCTGACACTGCTGTCACACCATAAGTGAAGGTACAGAAGTATTAAAGACAAACAGCAACAGCTTCTCCAGAAAAATTGCACAGACACTGTTGCTAGTCCTGCCACCATGAAAGATGAGCCACAGTGTCATTTTTGTCATAAATAACCACAGGTTTTTTTCAATGGCAGCACATTTGTAGCGCTGTTTGGAGTCTCTGCAATGACTTTTTGCATGGCATCTCACACAATATTGCCTGTTGCTGTGTTCCTTAAGCATGCTGGGAATCAATATGGTGAGCAATAGCAATCACAATAAATGTGCATTATGAGTAATATTTTACTGCCAAAAGAATCAGCAATCTCAATTTGTGCCTCTTAATTATATTTCCACTATGACTGGTAGATAACTAGGTCAGAAAAATAGTCTGCAGCCTATATTTAGTAAACAAAATCACTTTAAATCCTTTCATTCTGTACAGAATACAAAGCAGAGATTCTGGTGGGAACACCTTTTAACACACATTTTCCTTTAAAGTTTTAGCCCAGACTGGAGAAAAGACAACAATGTTTTGAATGAGTCTGAAGATGTTTGGAAGTGCCTCAGGCATCCAAGGATGCTCAAAGGGAAACAGCAGTCTCAAGGGCTTCCTTCCAAATACACTTTTGAAAAGTCTGTCAGAAATGGTATGGAAAGAAATACAGTCCTACACCTGCACTTACACTTCCTTACAAATTAGCTATCAACTGTCACTTTACAATAGTTAATTATCCAAAAAGAGGTAAAAAACCCAAACATAATGGAGGAAAAACTAAGGGTATGAGATATTTAGAAAAACCTCACTTAATTCCCAATTTTTACGTGCAACTCTTCACTGCATATCTATATAAATCTGTGCATTTAAAGTCATTTTGCTATTTGCAAATTATCATGAAAACAATAGCATATTGTGTCCAGATGAGATGCATGCACACATCACTTGGCAGTTAAATAGTGCCTCCAGAAAAGTTCAGGCCTAAGTGATATTTCTTGGAAAAATAGTCAGGCTTGACGCCTCTCCCCCCTCCCCCCCGCCCCCCCCCCATTCTTCAGTCAGAATAAATTATTTTAACACCAAGATTATCTCAGTTCATCAGGAAGTGTTGGTGCTGTAGTCCTGCCTCTCAAATGACCCCGGGGAAGACTCAGCTGGACCATGAGAGTGACACCTTCAAACCTTTCCACCCCTCCCATCAACTGCCTGCTGTAAAACCAGACCTCAAGGACTGGAAGGGCAGTTCTCCAGTAAGAAATAAACCTTGCAGTTGAGTGAAACAGATGTGCTTAAGGCAACTGCTCCTAGAGACAATCATGCCCAGACAGTGATGATCTAGACAACTATTTACAGGTAATCTTTCACCTCTTATTAGATTTACCTTAAGGAGTGATTATCCTAGCAGTCCCTCTTGATGATTAATAGATGAAAGCTTTTCTATCTATTCCTGCACAAATTACAAGACACAAATGTTAAAATGTACATGAAGTAATTTTTGCCCACTTCTGTATTAGCAAAATGTTATTAGTGATAGATTTATTGAAATATGAAATAGGAACTTGAGCACCTGTTAAACCTCTTATAAGAGAGTATATTTCATAAAAGGGGAAACAAAAACGAGAAAAAACTTTGAAATTTATTTAAAAGATTCCACAAAAAAAAAACAAACCTACTAAGCAACTACACCAGCAGTGGGTAGAAAATAATAAAAACACCCAGATCTTGCGTATTCATAGAGTGGCAACAGCTAATTTATTTATCACTCAGCAAGCCCTGGCAGCTATGAGAATTCTTCCTTTAAAAAAACAAACAAACAAACAAACAAAAGGAAATAAAAATAAAGGAGTAGAGACTAAGCAAAATTGAACATTTTTTTCCATTTTTCAATTTTAAGACTTTTACATAAAACATCCATATAATTTATGAGCTAACACCTTTCAGCAGAGGAGAAAAAAAAAACCAAAAAACTCTTCTGGGCTAGTTGTTGTCATTGACAACTCAATTTATATCTGATGCAATGATGGAAAATGTCATAAGTCATACCATTAGGCTGTCATTAATAAACAGTTTGTCTCATTATTTTACAGTTTCTTGAGGCTAACAACACATCCATATAATGTGTTTTCCCACTCTGAAAGTAGGATTAAAAATGCATCAGTGGAAAAGCACTTGAGAAAAAAAAAAGGCAATGACCAATTTCTGTGTTCTACTCCAGTTTTTTTCAGGTCACCTTGAAATTCATCTGCAAAGAAACACATCCTGAAAACTTGCTGAAAAAAATGTCTTGCAAACCTACAGACTGCTCGCATACCTGAACTCAACAACTTTGTTATATCTCCTCCTATGCAGCAATTTCTGTTTGAGATCCCCTCCTTGACCAATCCCTAAATGCTCAGTAATATCCACCCCAGTACAGAAAATCTCTACAAGCACACAGTTCATGTGCATCTGCAGTACATAAAGCCACACATAGACAAATATTTAATTTGAATCCTTTCAAAATTTCTCTGAAAGCTTAAAAGCAAATAAGTAGTCAGAGAAATTAACCTAATTCCCTTGTAACATATAAAAGTAAATAGTTTTCATCTAATCATCTTATGTCCTGGAATTCTTCCTGCCTTTAAAGTTCTATTGATTATAACTGTAGATTACCCTCTTAGATACACCAAGATATAGGAAATTTGACTTTAGACATAAATAAAATCAACCTCCTACCATCTATACTTTGAGATATTATAGGACATTCAACAGAAGAAAGAAAAGCAAGGCTGAGCCACTCATCACAGAGATTCAAGTAACACTTCCAATACTGTGTTTTTCTTCCTCTTCCTAAGTCTCTGCACTGTTTCTCAGCCCACAATACCCTTATTTAGAGAATTCATTGGTACAAGTTTGTACTTACACTGCATGTTGTCTTTCAACAAACTCAAATGCAAAAGCAATGACAAATTGTACTCTGCAAATAATTTTTTTAAATCACCACCTTCTGATTTCTGTAGCTTTTGAACACAGTTCCTTTAGCAGTCTAAGAAGACAAGGCAGAAATCAATGTTCAGTTTAGACATGGAGGGCTCTTAACCCCAGGGAAGCCTTGGAAGTCCTTACAAGTTCCAAGAGCTCATAAGTGAAATTTTTATATTAAAAAAATATTTTTGTGAAGAAACTATGATAAACCTGAGGAGCACATCTGCTTTGAAACAATAGAAGAAAGAGTAGAAAACAAAAGAAGAAAGAAAAAGTGAATTCAAGGGTTCAGAACTACCCGTAATGAGTCTGAAACCTGTTTTAAAATAACAGGGTCTTCCATAAAGCAGAAGATCCAAATAATGTAGAGAATTTGACCAAAAACTGGTCAAATTGCATTCAGCAGCAGTATATGTGGGAGCTGCTTATAAGATATTACATAGGCAGAAAGACACCTATGAACTGTTTCAGTTTCCTGATAGGAGATAGAGGTACCTGGCTTGAGTGGAAGCTGCTTAGGCTTGTTGGGGAAGACTAAACTGTGAGCTCAAGGAAATACAAGGAAAGCCCATCCTGCTTTAAGAACAGACATCTCACTCGCTAATTTTTTTTACTTTTTCCCAAAAGCCAAGAATATAATTGCTTTGATAAAATGTCATGGGCAAGAGGAAATATACATAGACTTATTCTTCTTTTTTTAATCACATCTGTGAGAGACAGATATATTTGGCTGAGGAGGTTAATTTGTTTCTGAACACGCTTCTGATCCTTGCTATTCAGCTACTAGCTTTTGGCAGCCAAGAGAAAGCAGCAGAAGAACCTGAGTTTATATTGAATTGTATAATACTAAAAACTGCCTTTTTTGTTTGGGTCAAGGATCTAAAATTTGTACAGAAAAGGTAATAAAATCTGACAACTCAGAGAAGTAAGTAAATTTGTTTAGATTAGTTTTCTTGGACTTTTCTTTATCCTGTGCTGGAGATCTACTTCTTGCCTCTGACAATCCCAGGAGATTTCCAGCAACTGGAAAAGGCCAGGTTATTTGCCACACACAAGTTTTTAAGAGAACCTGAAGGACGTGAACCACCCATGGCTGCCAGGGCTGTTCAGTAGCAGAGGTCCCGGACCTCCCAGGGTCTACAACATTGCCCCACTCTAAAACAAAAGCATATGTCCGAGACAACATTCATAAATTTCTAAGCTTCTACCTCAGTAAGAGACAAACTTAGAAAACATGCCACAGGTAGGTCCAATTGAACCTGCAGAGCTGGCTGTGAAAATTGCCACTGCAGGCTCATAGAGTTACATAATTTATTTAATGCTAGGCAGACACCTCCTCTCCCCTTTCTGATTTCTGCTCTAACTTGAATGCATGAAGAGGCATGTCCCCACACTTTTTTGGAACTTTCTCAGACTCATTCCCAAAGTGGCTTTTTCAGTATTTCCTTCAATGTAGGACTATAAGAAAATCTAAACAGATCTGCATATACCTTTTTCTAGGAATGACAAAGGAAGCAGAGTCATTAAACAAGTAAACACCTTGGATACTGTAGGAATATATATGATTTATGGAAATAGTCTCTAAAATAAAGTGATTTCCCATAATTTAAAAAAGGAAAACTTATATGCTGATAGTCTTCTACACTAAAATACAAGGAGTATGTACAGGACAGTGGTGAGGGTAAGGACAAAAGGAAAACAAACAAGATGTCTGTGTATGCCCAACAATTCTTGGGAAACTATATTTTTACCTGTTTTTGACTACGCTGTTTTGCTGTCAAATGTTTCACCACAAATATACAGTTTTCTTCCTTTTATTTTTTTCTTCTCTAATCAAGCAATACTATGCTATTAAAAAGTAATGACTTGGAAGATGATCATGGCCAGAGACTCCAGACAAATCTAAAAAACATAAACATCATAAACCAAGAAGATTATAGAGAAAAAGAGTAAGTTCTTTTTGATCAAAATATCAGACCTAGGAGGAAAGTTAACAGAAGTGATTATAAGCATGATTACCTCTAGAGACTGGTAAAGGTCATCAATATTCCTCAAAGCAGTTTATCATGAAGTAAGGTATGTATTTCATGATGTTATGTGTATAAGGAAATGTATAAAATTATCTAAAATAAGTATAGAATCCCAGAATGTTTTGGTTTGAAAGGACTTTTCAGTTTCATCTAGTCCCACACTCCTGCCCTTATCAGGGACACCTTTCATTAGATCAGGTTGCTCAATGTCCCATCCAACCTGAGCTTCAGTAATGGTGCATCTACCACCTTTCTAAGCAACCTGTTCCAGTGCCTCATCATACCCTTAGTAGAGAATTTTTGATGCGAAAGGAAAAGAGATTTTTGAGAAATGTAAGGAGACAAGAGAAAATTGAGCAGAAAAGGGCTCATGAACCAGCCCCTTTACCCTGTCACCCCCTCCTTCATCCTGGGAGTTAATATTTCACATATAAATTGAAAAGAGATTTTTTGTTACCCTGGGATTGTAATCTCAGGCCCTCAGACAAAGGTGCCTCGGGACAGAAGGAGCTGGCACTTTTAAAAGCAAGATCTTTTTAAGGCAGATACTTTACAGATCTGTCTGAATATCAAGAGGCTAAAGCAGCTGAGACCTGGGACATCATGTTCCCAGAACAAAGATACACACTTACAGCAGCCATCCTGACATTTCAAGGGAGATCCTCAACCATCTGGTAAACCTATCCACTTTGGGGTTCTTGAGCAGTCCTCAAAGCAGAAAGCAGAACAAGAGGGAAAGGCAGCTAAACAAAAGGCTTCAAAAGAAAGACAGGCTGCTCTCAGAACTGACTGAATTTCAAAAATCCTTTGTCAAACTGAAGCTTTTGCTGTAAACCATTTCAGCCTCAGTGAACCAGCATTTTCAGATTTTCCTTTTTCCTCTAGCAAACTTTTCACTGGCTTTTGTTAGCCAAAATATCTCAAGCTAATACGCTTAACCTTAGGCGGCAAGAAACTCACCCATTGAAACGTATTTTTTCAGCTTAAAAAAAAAACAGCAAAGTGATCTGTCCCATTGGAAGCATCTAAAGGGAGTAAATGGCAGTTCATCTTGAAAATCTACACAAAGGTATTAAAGTAAACACTTCTTCACTTAGGGTACATCTGCTCTCCCCCAGCACCCCAATGCAGCAGATGGTCAAGCTCAGTTACGGACATATAGCAAACACAGCTTTAAACTCCACTGCCTTTAGTGAAGTTTAACTTAAGTTGCACTGCTGCCAGGACGTACTGGGTCAATGACATGGGAGTATATGGTCATATTGCAAATATCTCTCTAATTTTTTTGCCCATATCCTCTTAATACTCCAGCCACGTCACAGAAGATGAGGCAACACCATTTTCCACTCAAGTAACCTTGTTTATTTGGGAATTGAGACTGACTTTCCTAATTTTGTACTATGAAGATGCAGTGTGGACCTGCTGTACTACAGTATGAGATAGCATCAGGCACAAAGGAATGTGATGTTTTGTAGCAGCAGTAGTGAGCTGCAGAGCTGGCAGCTTCAGGAGCAAAAAGTAACATGCTGCTCAGGGAGATGAGAAATCTTCCTTTAGCCTGTAGAACCAAAATAGCCTTTACAGGTACTTCTACCTGTTGCAATGAATATTTTTCCCTTTTTTTCTGTCTTGTTTGTACTTGCTGGTTTGGTTAGAATGGTTTCTGTGTTTGCATTTACCAGATCTGTTTAGTAAATATATTTGATACTTGCAAAGACCATTAAATAAAACAAAGAAAATGGAACACTGGCTCTTTCCATTTGCAAGAGAAATGGGTCAAAAGGACAGTAACATACCATTCATTCAAGTAAACATCAGTGGAACAGTTTCTTTTATTTTTATTTAGTAGGAAAGTTCATTTCATCTCTTGGAAATTATCCATATATGATTTCTGTGACAATGTTCAGTGACATATACATATGATTAGTCTACGATATGATATCGAATTATAAGGAAAGATTGAGACAGTAATTCTCCAAAGGAGAAATAAAAGAATCAAATAGAAGTATAAAAATCCAATTTTAATGCAAGCATCAATGGTCATGCCCAAGCGACTCAGATCATGTTTAAATTCCAAGACTGCTTGAAGGAATAACCCTCTATAGATTTTTCATTGCCATTAAATGAGAAATTTTTGTAAGTATCTGATACATATATCAACCAGGTCTTTCATAATATTTTTGGTACCAAGAATCACGGGTCATTTCTCACAAATTTTTAAAGTTCTTTAAGCATGGAGAGAAAATTTCTGCCCATTCATTAATTTTAAAGATGCCAGTTAAGGCAGAAGTATTCTTATGTGTGAGATAAAATAAAATAATATTAAAAAATATTAAGAACCTCCTGCAAGTATCAGAAGCTTTAAAGTGAAATTTAATATATGAATTTTCTCCTAATACTTAATATATGAATATTTCAAAAATCAAAATTTTTAAGCAGTGGAAGTCTGATATGACTCCTCTCACAGTGATACTGTATCACCAGGATTTAGAAGGAATTATAGGTTAGTCCTATGCATAGCATTTGAATAAAACATCTTTACATATAGTTTAGGTCCCATTTTGAAATATTTCAAGTCTGTCTGGCATTATTAAGATTGGAATTTTGATCAAAATACGTGAACTTATTTTTGTTTACATAATAAGTATATATAACTTTGGTCTTTGAGAGATGTATAAATCTCTCTGATCTGGTTTCCAAAGCTAGGAGCTTTCAATAGAGTTCACCAATTTCATAGATATGATTTCATAGAAAATTATTAACATCTGAATGCTGGAAAATAAATTGCTTACTTAGAAAACATTAAAAATTAATTGAGTATGTTGAAGTGCAATCGTAACTTGCTTACATTAATGCTACAGCTTAACATCAATGGGCCCTTCTCAAAGTCATAGGTGAACTTGCAACCAACTCTGTTAGTACTAATGGCTGAGCTGAGGAGTAAAGAGAGAAAGACAGGTAATCTTCAGAGAAGGGCTGGGCCAAGGCTGGCCCAAGTGGGAAGACCAGAACAATTAACGACCTGTCCATGTGGACAAGGAGAAAGAATCCAAAGAGGTGTTAGAATACCCCAGACTACAAATCATCATTACACCAAGAGGTACATGCAGGGCAGATGATGGCTTGGTGCACATACCAAGAGGGGATAAAGTCACAGGGGTTTCTTTGTTAAGGGGACCACTGCAGAAGCACCCATCTAGGGCTGACTTAAAATAAAATGTTACCCTACATGATTAATTTCTAATATTCAATAAAGAAAAAACTTGATTCAATCAAAAAAAAAAAGGAATTAAAAATGAATGGTCCTTTTATGCACTGTTAGCCTTTAAATGCTTACAAGAGGCATTTTCTCCTCTTAGTGGTTTGAGAGGCAATCAAGAGCTTCTTTTTCTCTTTAATTACTGTCTTTTCATCCTTTCCAGAAACACAAAATTAGCAAAATGTCTACATCCTATTGAAGCTATGAGACAAATTACTTTCTACATACTAAAGTGTTTTGACCTTAGATACAAAGCCTATAACATCTCCAAGGCAACACTAAGTTGAAACCTAAACGTTAATTAAAATTGTATTTGAGAGCAATTATTTGGGCCACGAAATGTAATTTGCTTTATCACTGATCATTACTCTTTCAAAACTGTAGAGTTACTGTGCCCAGTGGCCTTAATCAAAATCTATTCGTGTACCTGCCTTGCTTTGAAGCTTTAGCTGGATGGATAGTCTTCATAACCTGGTGGATTACAAACATGTTCAGCTCCTCTGCTGTAGTTTCTTCTGGCAGAGGGCACTGCAGTCCAAAAGTAAATATCTTTTAACGTACTTCTGGTTGCAGAATGAGGTTCTGTGGGAATCCCATGCCTTGAAACACTTTATACGAATGTCACGCTCTTCCATTATCTTTTGAAAAGAGAAAACTAAATATTAGTCACTTATGCTGAAATGCTTACTACCCTTTAAATTTTTTTTAATGAAGAAAAAATACATTAGAGAATACCTGAGAGACACCTGTTGGCATGCTTGTAAAAGGAAAAGAGTTTCACTTTTAAATCTCTAAAAGTTCACCACGTTGCAATTCTAAATGGTGTTTATATGGCAAAAAGGTGCCAGTATTTATGAGTTTCATGCTCAGGGATTTGACCGAAGTGTAAAGAAGGTTTCAGATAATAAAATATGAGTATAGGGGAGTAAGGAGGGATTGTAGGAGAAGAATAGAAGAAAGAAAATAATAATAGAAAGAATAAAAAAAGTGGTAGAGTCCCATCAGGAGTTCATGCTGGGGAAAACTAGCAGGAATATCCCAAAACCAAGGTGGGCAAAAACTATCCATTTGCAATGCAAACAAGATTCAGAGCCTGAGGTTAGTCCCCATCTTTTTCACTAGTCCCACCACCACAAAGACTAATCCTAGGAGTTTAATAGGATAATGCAAATATTACAGTAGATAAATACTGTATCTTAAAGTAGAAATACATAATTCATTCTGATGTGAAATCAAGGCATTCACACTTGGTGATTTAACTCAGGAAAAATTTGGAAAAAGAAAGGTATTTGAAACTAGACTTCCTGCTACTGTTTGTTAACCAAAGATGGCGATAAATGATTCTTTGACTACTCAGAAATAACCTCTTAGCTTAATCAGTAGAGTTAATGTTGTTCCATAAACAATAGTTTTTTATATAGTAGTCAAGCAGTAGGTAGGAATGTAGAGATAAGACTCAGATCTGCTGGAGCACATCCAGAGGAAGCTGCTTGGAGGGCTGGAACACCTCTCCTGTGAAGCTGGGCTGAGAGAACTGCAATTGTGCAGCCTGCTGAAAAGAGGGCTCATGGCAGCCTTACAGTACCTACAGGTGGCACAAAAGAAAGGTGGAGACAATATTCAGCAGGGTCTATTGCAGCAGAGTAAGGAGTAATGGTTTTAAAATAAAGGGGGGGGGGATAGATTTGGTCAGCTATAAGGAAGAAGTTTTTTACAAAAACGGATAAAACACTAGCACAGCTTGCACAGTGAGGCGGTGGATGTCCCATCCCTGGGAATGTCCAAGGCTGAATGGGGTTCTGAGCAATTGGATGTAGCTGATGATATCCCTGCTCATGGCAGGACATTTAGACTTGGTAACCTTTAAAGATCCCTTCCAACTCAAATTATTCTATGATTTTCTATAAATATGTAGTGACACTGAGGAAAAAATAAATTAAAAAAATAAATAAAAGAAAGGGAAAAATAAAAAACCACTTAGAGAAACTTACAAGATTACACAGCATAATATTACCAGAAGGCAAAACATTGTTATTATGGGAAATCTCCCTAGTGGTATAACTAGGATGGTTATTTTAACAGTCTGGTCCCTTAAAATATTCTGGTGCTGTAGTAGAAAAGTTACTAATTTAATGTGCAGCACCCTTACTTATTTTTACATTACACCAGTATAATACTGGTGAAAATACTGCACCCTAGAGGAATGCTAAAGCTGAGATTCCATATGAGAAGCATATTACCACTAAAAGAAGATATTTGCTAGGAAATCCATATTTACAGGTGCTTAGCTGGAAAGAATTCTTGAACCTGATTTACTTACAGGGTATGTGGTTCTACTGGCAGCTATTGCCTAGGGAATAGACAGATTCACTGCATTTTGTAAGTCCTATTTTCTAGTTTGAAAGAAAAAGGCTCTTTTTCCTTCAGGCATTTCTCTCAGGAATCATTTCTCTGACATATCTCTTGAAAGATAAGTGGTATATGTATGATCTGTTACACTGAAAAGTTTTTAAAGGAACATTATTTTTACTGCTTGGGGCATGGGTCTGCTTTTTTTTTTTTTTTTTCTTGGGGTTTTGGTGATTTTGTTTTTTTTGTTGTTTTTTTTTTTTGTAATTTGAAAGAATAGCTTTATCAAAGCAAACACTTCATCACTACCTCTTGAGGGCCTTAAGACTGCTGACAAACAACACCACAACAAGGGTCTATAACTACTAGAGGTCACTTTCTAAAAAGAAGCAGACATATCAATTTGTGATGTATACAAAGCAGGCTGATAGACAGGAGGCAGTTTCAAACAGTCTCTAGGAATATCCCAGGCAGCAAAGCAAAGATTTCTCAGTACTTTTCCTAAATGTTCACTCTGCTCCAGCTCCTAATTGACACATGTCCACCTTGAGGAAGCTACCTTTCTGATTTCACATCAGAATGCATTGTGCATTTCTGCTTTAAACTAATTTTCATCAAAAATTACTAAAATATTTTAACGAGGTGCAAACTAAAATAAATCATTATCTATATCTGAAATATCACAGGAAAAAAAAGTCCACATATATCTTTAATATCGTATTGAATATGTCAAAAAAGGTAGCTAAAAATCACCCGGTTTGGTAAACAAAAGTGGTTGCATACCCAGCCTCTCACTCCCCAAGGCAAGGGCTGGGAAGGGCAAGGAGGAGGATGGAAGAGTGGACAAAGGAGGGGAAAATACCAACCATGATTAAAAAAACCCCAAATAAATCACACAATGAAACTTTTGGAAAAAATGTGATTGGTAAAATATAAATAAGCTTTGAAAGGGAGCAGTTGCGTTTTACCATTGGGATATTTAGTCATTCGTCTTCCTTTAATCCAGTAGATCTAGTGGATATTTAATCTCATATTAATGACTTCATTTGCATATACAGGTATTTAGATGTTTTAAACCGTCAGACTTTGTCCATCAAACACATTTTGACACATTGAAATAAAGGATAATATTAGAATAGCCTTATTCCTTCAAACAAATGTGATTAAAATTGCACTAGTACAATAACAGATAAGAAGCAGGATCTTTACAACTAAATTCAAGTTCTCTAGTTCTCCCAAAAGCTGGCAAAAGTTATATTAAAAACAAAAAGAAAAAATACACATAAAACCCACAAACAAAGAAACAATAAACTTCATGCTGGTCATGTGTCTAACTTCTGTGCAATCCAGACTAGTGGAAGGCATCCCTGCCCATAGCAGGGATAATAGAACTAAGTTCCCTTCCAACCCAAACCAATCTATGATTTAGGATTGATGTGGTGTCCTTCCAAGTAAAAAATTACATGCCCAAACAGAAACACCATCTAATTTCAGGTGTGTGTGATTTCTGCAGTGACAAGCCTTGCTGGAACTTGTCTGTGTTAGTAGCATGAATTGCCACCACCAAAAGCAAAAGGCTAGGACAGAAAATACTGCACAAGAAAATATTTTATACACGTCTCTCACATACAATCTTCACAACTCCCCAGCAGTCAGATGACTCTTATTCATTACTACTAAGAACTATTAAAAATAGATAGGGTTCAGGCAAGACAATCTGCCTTACTGTCACCTTCGACTCCCAGCCTGTCCCCACCTTGCAAAGCAGTCTATGCCTGCTGCTCCCTAACACATGAAATGGGTATTCATAAATAGCTCAAGGAATTATTTTAGAAAGTGCTTATTAAAAAGGAGGATCCTGTCCCCTTCAACATGTGTTGAAAGTCTATTCTTTGCTCTAGTTCCAGCTTGAGTATGAAGTCCCTGTTAATACAGATGGACCTTAATAAATCCAAACATAGATTGGTACTTGTCTTTCCATGGTGGTGATGTATAGCAGAATAGCTTGTGGCCATCAGTCAGTCACACTGACCTTCAGTTACACAATGATCTACAAGCTTCTTACATTTTTAATAGGAAAAGAAAAAGAGCAATTACAGTGGACATTTAGCTGCAAGTTACAAAATCCTTTTAGCATTTGGGAGTTTTATGTTTTTCTCTCCGACATTTTAAGTAATGGGAATATGAATCAAACCACCATTTGGATACTGCTCATGCTGCAGTAACGTAATTTTGTAATGAAAATTAAGTTGTTCCGCAATTTGTATTAATATCTAGAAAATAAATTTGATTGTATGGGGTGGGATTATGCAGACAAAAGTAATGTGACTAGTTTAGATATACACAATTATGCATATGTGTGCATGTGTATCAGATGAAAAAAAAAATTGTCTACAAAAAGTGAGACTTCAATTTCAAAGGCAATTTCAATTTCCCTGAGAAAATTAGTGTGAATTTTCTACTATAGCTGCTTATTATTTTAATAATTTAACACCTAAAGCTTTCAAGCAGCAGACACCATAGGACTTTAAAAAATGAAGAAGCAAATCAAGGAGAGGATCAGAAGAAAGGATGAGAAAACTAAAATTATAAAGAAAACACCAGTAATGTTGGACATTTAAGGCCAGAATCCATGGAGTTTTTCCTGTCATTCATGCACTGCAGGACCTGCTTTATTATCTCACATGATTTCCTGAATCTATGAGTTGAATTCCAACAAACTACACTGGTTTAGGCACCATGAATTGGTTTCTTATAGGACTTACCCATAAGTTCGTAACTTGTACAAGTGGTCTCTGAAACGACCTAAAACATTGTTAAATATAGAAGATCCTTCTACACTTCCTATCCATTCACAGGTATTTATCTTATAAAGTTCTTTTTGCTTCTAAATTTGAAATATAATGTCAAAATAGCTCGGGAAGCATTAGCAGCCTTTGAATTATGATGTTTTATTTCCATAGGCAGTTTTTTGCTTGGGTGGCTGAAAAGTCTGAACTTTTTTTTTGACTCAGAAAATTTTAATCTGTTTTGGAGACATATATGAGAACAAGTGTACTAGAATGCATTTGAGATTGAGATTTCTTGTTTTATACGTGATTTGAAATGTTGACATATTTACTCAAAGAACTACTGGCAAGCAAGCTCTTAGAGAATCTGTTTCTTATCAGTGACAGAACATAAATTATGCTTCTTAATATAAATATATAAGCACATACATAATTGATATTTATGTAAATTTAGATTACCTGTTCATAAATTGATATGAAGTTTTTGAAGTGACTAATGTTATTTGATTCTTGTCCAAAGTATTTCAAGTTAAAATATTATGAATCTTTGATTTGATGAACATGCTGTTGAGTTATTAAATTTTAGTATATTTGCTATTAGAAATAGAAGAAGGATTTCTACACCAAGAAATTTAAAATCAATTTGTAAGTGTTGGATATTTTAACTAAGAATAGTTGCACATTATTATTCAGATATTTTCTCTTTTAGAAGTCTGAGTCAAGTCTCAACTATTGCATTTGTGGCATAAATAAAACAAAAGCTCAGCTTAAAAATAAAATTACTTTGTAATCAGACACATATAGTGTAGGTCTGAATCCTGTGTTTCAACCAAATAAAAGCTTTCTGCTGTCAATGCAAGAGATAAACTTTGGTCACGGTGCAGCTTTTAAGATAAAAGCTGCAGCTGCTTTTCCTTCATTTGGAACATGAACGAATGCAGAGCAGACATGGCTTTGGCTGTAGAAGATTCTATGCATGTATTGCACATGGTTCAGCCTCAAAGTTTGCTCTTGTTCAGTGAATATGAGAAAGAATATGAAATGTGAACAGAATATGAGTGTGCAGGGCTGCCGTGGTGTTATTGCTTTCTGCATATTTCTGGTTTTTACACTGTACTCTCATCTGGGTGGTAAATCACAGCTGAAGAAAACACAAACCAGGCAGGAGATGTGCCTGCTTTTCAGGAGACTTTCTGAGCTGATAGAAGTACAGGAAATCACAGATGGTCACTATAATAAAATTTGTCCTTCCTGTCAATTGAAAGAGAAAGTTACGACTCCTTAAACAATAAAAATCTCCTGTTTAACATTGATAAGCAATCACAGATGTGAATACTTGTTTTTGCATTCAGCACATTCACCTGGAAAAGAACTAGTCATTGCAAAATACCATGCACCTTCTAAAGCAAATAAGCTTTTTCTAATCATGCCAGAAAAAATAAGCGAGTATAACATGCTAGGTGAATATTTATCTGTTCTATAAACCCTGGAAAGACCAGAAAATCAATTCATTTGACACACCCATACTTTTCTGAAAACACCTATACTGAAAAAGTAACTGATTGGATCCACAAGACATTTTAATTAGTTTTAGAGAAGAGTACTTTCCACTACTTACTGTGGTCAAAATATCTTTTTTTAGGATTATTGTCTTTCCTCATTTCTTATGAACTTGATAAAAATCATGCTTTTTGTTTGATCTCAGGGTATTTATTTTTCCATACGTGAGAAAATTTGAAACCAATAAAATCATCTAATGCCAAGATGAAGATATATTTGATTATTGTCAAATGTTTGCCCCTTCTGATTTTCAATTCTACAATAAAAAATTCTGTTATTGTGAGAGATAGAACTTCATAAGTGAAGGGGGAAAATAATTTTCCACTTATTATTTTATGTCTAGAATGACAAGGTTTTGAAACAAAATTTAAAAGAAATTGTTTTATGTTTCTAGGGAATAAGCACTTGCACTTTTCATGCAGGATGCCTTTTTAATGTTGTTACATAAATCTCTGAGGTTTCATAAGCCAAAATCCAAGCTTTTACCAATAAAATGTAAAGAAAATAAAAATTAGGTTCTCTTAAAAATAGCTGTACAAAGTTTCAGATCTGGAGTTTCAACATGTACTTATTGGGTTCTTTAGAAAATTACTTGACAGGAGGATAAAAAACCAAAACCACAGAGAACTCTTCTTATTTAAACCCAAATTAAGCCTGGAAAGAAAGCTGTACTCCTTGTAAAAGGTTAAAAAGCTTTTCCAATAAGAGAGGATAACAGCTTTTTTTGTACATGATTTCTGAATTCGAATAGTAAGAAGTCAAATATGACAAGGGTTCTGATACATAGAATTCTCTACAGTGTATAACTCATTGGAGTTTTCTCTTTTTAAAGTCAAAGATATGTATTTTAAATGGGCTAGCATATGTTGAAAACAGACACCAATTAAGTAAAAATGCAAAAGCAAACAAAATCTTCAGGCTTACCAACAGGAGCTGTTTTAAAAATAGAATTTAACAAATGCAAAAGTAACCAATGCAGTTGTACTAAGAACTAAAGTTAAAAGATGAAATGGCAGGCTGCTAATATTGCACAGCTCCACAGCCCTGAGCCTGACACGCCATATTTAGTGCATTCTGCTTCTTGATCCCCAAAACGAGCTGTTATTCACCTTTCTACCAACAGCACGCCTACAAATCTAACCACGAACAACTGAGACAGTTTCCTCATCCTTGCTTTCTTCTTAATCTACCATAGCAATCATTACATTTCCAAAGATGTCAACATAATACAGAAAAGCAATCTATCTAGGTATGAATGGACTGCATGTTCTGAAAGAATACAATCTATTCAGCCTATTGCCCGACCTGCAGCAGCATTGCTGGCATGAATGAGAGAAGGGACCCAGCTGAATCCCACCATTTCTAACATCTTCCTCCTTGAATGGTTCAAAGAGTAGAAAGAACTGTAATTAGGACTCAATCTAGCATTTTCAATCAAGAAGTGAGTGGACCATGCATTACAGCACAACTTTAAATAACATTGTAAAAACTTTGCAACCTTGAGTTGGAAAGAGAACAAATCTTGCGTCCTACCCCAGAACCTTACTGTATGCCCAATCTATTTTTCAAGTTGGCCTGGATGTACTGGAAATGACCACACACACTGAATGTTTGGCCCTTTCTAGCTAAATGCCCAGAAAACAAAGATGCAAACAGCAGCAAAGTAGAAGTCAAATACAAGAATAGAGTAGAAATCTTAGTTATAAAATAAACATAATAAAATTACATAATTCATGTCTCTAGACCAAATTTGTAGATGGCCTCAGAGACAGTAATAATAGGTAAGCATAATTTGGCCTAGTTTTTGTGACACTAACAAATTGTGATAACTGCAGCTAAGAAAAGCAGAGGGGTGGTTGGATTTTTTTCTTACCTAAAAGGAGGCTTCTAAAGTTTAACTGTTCTTTTTTAAATCATTACAAACTGCAGCCACCAGGCTTTGGATCCCCACATTCCTACTGTAACTATAGCTGGCTATCATCCATGCTATAACTTGTTCTTTTATCATCTACCCAGGACAAATAATCAAGAGGGTCATAAAATCAAAGAATATCTGTCTTTATCACAGAGTTCAGCAAGATGACAGGCAAGGCTAGGGAATTATTTTTTGACATGAAGGTCATAAATATTTAAATTTGGTGGATTTATCATTTAAAAAGAAAAACCATTAGAAACTATGCTGTTGGAGAGATTGATTTTCTTTTTTTGCTTTATAGACCCTGATTTCATTACACAGCCTATTGATTTATTTTGCATCCAAATGTATTTCAATAAAACATCTGGAAAACGTAACTATACGTCATTAAAATCTGTAAATATATTTCCTTAGGAGTCAGTACTTTGAAAGAAATCTCAAATTTGTCTTGGTTCTTTTCTGTTGAGCATGTATTCCAGGTTCTTTATTACTCTAAAAATTTATGTTAGAACATGGTGAGAAATAAGCAAAGAACATAATTTCTAAGACTTTTTTTTTTCACTTCTCTATCATTAGTTTCTAGGTTCATTATTTTTATACAGATTTAGAAAATTTTCAATTACTGACGTGCATATTTTTTTCACTTAAATTTAATTCAAATTTTTAACATGCACCTAGTATTCTTAATTATTTTTAGTCATCAGATTTTAATTTACTGCTAACTGGATCTCATTTATTGTTTCCACAAAGAAGATGCTGCTTACACACAGTGCAATGTAGCACAAAGTTTTGAAACAGGACAACAACAAGTGCCTTGGTCCTCTAGACCAGCTCCAAGAAATGCTTTTGCACATTCTCAGGCTTTGATGGCAAACCATGAGATAGATGTACAATTGCAGCACTTAGAGACAGATCTGTCTTTTTTGGTAAGTGATCCTTCAATGGGATGCACTTTAGCAGAATCTGATCATGAACAAAGAGGCATTTAAAGCAGTCTTAAAACTCAAACACACCAAATCCAGTTGTTCTGGACATTTCTAACAGTTATTATTGTTAATTACCTGTAATACTTTTTTCCTCAAATTGTTCTAAAGCATATTTTCCATTCAACTTTTTACTCAAAATTAGCTGGAGTTCCCTTCCCTCTACATCAGAGGAGTGTTTGTTCAGAAAAAATATACTTTATCATCATTCCAGACCCTTTTAATACTGCAGAAGCCAACAATAAAACATCATTTTGAAGTATTTCTCTCTCTTAGTAACTGCCTTTTTAAGATACATATATTTTATTATTAAAAACAGCCTGCATGACTGTCTACACATGCATAACAAACATGCCTGAATGTCTTTTAGAATTTCTGAGGAACAGATATATGGAAATATCTCTGACATACACAGTATTGCATCCTTGATTACATAACACCTGAGTACCTCATGCTGTTTACATGCAACAAGGTCATCTTGGGAGCTCTCACACATAAATGAAGAATTGGGAAACAAGGCAAAAACACTGACTTTGCCACCAACCTAGCTTAGACAATGGTAATCAAAATATGCTTTACAACCCAGTGTCACATTTAAATTACTGAGCCATTGTACTTTGAAGATGTTCAATTGATCCATTATTTGCATATCTTACTATGTAAAGGGAAAATAAAGAATAAATTAAAAACCCAAGCACCTATGACCCTTTCTGTCTAATACCTTTTCTTTTAAAAAATAAAACAGAAGTTTTCAGCATAAGAGCCCAGTTCTTAAAACTGCTGACAAAAGAGCAAACTTCTGCTGTTAGTAGAAACTATCACTTGAAGAATGACTAGAGACTACAAGATGATATGAACTTTTCTCTCTACACTGTCATAATGAATAGGGAAACAACTAAACCTGCTGACATCTAAAATAACAAGACAGAAGTCAAATTGTCCCGATTGTGAAACTTTGCGATGCCTCGAAGCAACACATTAAAATCAGCCTTGCACCAGCGATGAACCTTTAGTACTTGTCATATCAGAATGGAACCAGCAGGCTTTTGATTACTTACTTGTCTCCACATAACCACTATTTTTCTTACATTTTCAAAGGCTGTGCCTGCTCATCTGCATGTAGCTGCAATTGCCTGAATTATTCCAGCTTTAAGCTTCTACTTTTGCACCTCTGCTCACAGCCCATAATCTTGGTGTGACGCAGTTCCCTCAAAGTGGGTACTTATTACTCAGGAGTACGTAAATGGAGCTGGTGGAAGAACTGTGAACAAAAAAAAAAAATAAAAACAAACAAAAATTAAACTGCAAAAAGGAGAAAACCTGATCCTGTGGCTTGGAAAATGTGTCAGCTATCAACACGTTGGAATAAAATTAACTTTGAAACCTCAGCAGAAATAAATAGAGACCATGTTCACAAATTATCTTAGCGAATAAAAACACACTATTGTGTGTTCATTGGTCTTACCTAGGTGAGCAGATGGGTTGTTGTTTTTTTTTTCTTTTTAAGAAATAATGCACTCTTCAGGCACTGAAATAATGATACAGTTAAAAATCTGAAAAGACATAAAATTAACACTGTTCCTAATAACTGTGTCTTAAATTTAAAGTCTGATAGCTCAAGAGCTGCTGTGCTGCAAACGAAGGCTCATTCCTGTAAAGAATTGTCTTTGAGGGAGTCCTTGGTTTCTGTTTTTTTAAATCAGTATGTGCACACAATCTGGTCCCTGTTGGTGCAAACACCTCTTCCTCCACAGCTCCTGGCACACGAAGCTTTACTTCTGTCTCTCATCCAAGCCGTGTATTTACACATAGTTTTGAAACTCCATCCTCTCTTGTCTTCTTTGTTTGGAACATCTCCTCAATTGCCTTGCACTCTTTTTCAATTGTGTTATATACAGTTTAAAGTTTTAACTTTGATTCTCTTAAATGCTGCAGAGCAGTTTTTTGCTAACAAAGTTAACTACAGGGTACCAAAATCTGCATAAAAATTTCTTGACTTAACAATTCTAAATTAGGCTTTCAGTTGTGTAAAAGCCACAACTCACTCCTTTTGGTCCTGAATTTAACTGGCATGGTTTGGTAAACAGGAAATCAGAAACCTCTCATCAGTTTTCAGCTGTCATGACTTGGATAAAATCCCTGTACCAGCTGTTTCAGTTTTATTAGCTTTGAGAGCACAGATTGCAACCCCTGAAAAAAAACAAAACAAAACAAAGCACAAAACAACAAAAAATCACAGAAGTTTTTCAAAGGTTTTTTGAAGTGAGTTAGTAGGGGACATAAAATCATTGAGTTAGGCCAGTGAATTCTGTGGCAACTATTACCAACATCAAACCAGACATGAAATATGAAAAGCTCTTGGTTATAACAGCTTTAAAGAAAATCATTTAAAGACAACAAATGTAAAACTACCACTAAAGATATATTGACCACTGCTTAAATCTTTTACACAAACACACTTTATTCTGACTAGTGAACACAGGACAAAAATAACCTGGGTCAAAATATAGAGCTGCTAATCTGCAAAAAA
>JAWWMU010000180.1:32351114-32387803 GCA_035048155.1 Cinnycerthia olivascens
ACACACTTTATTCTGACTAGTGAACACAGGACAAAAATAACCTGGGTCAAAATATAGAGCTGCTAATCTGCAAAAAAAGCTAACACCTCCTCTCCAGGACTGACTGTTGCTGGGATGATAAAGGAAGCCTGCCCTACTAACTCTGCAAATGTAGCAAAAGTTTCCCTTATCAGAGTAAAACAAGCCTTACAGCACCAATAAATCAAATTTCCGTGTGCTGTGGCTTAACCTCACTAGGCAGCTAAGCATTGCAGAGCTGTGTCCATAAATAGATTTTAATATCATGAAATTACCTTTTGAAGTAATACATATAAAAGACTGAGATAGAACAGATCAGAGCTTGTTAGACAAGAAAATAAATGTTAAAAATATCTCATAAATTTAAAAAATGTTGCGGTAGAGAAGTATGGTTCTGAAGTTGAAATTTAACAGTAGTAAATTAGCAAATGAGCTAAGCAGAATCAGTGTGGTGTCACATCCCTAATTCCAGACAAAAGTGCAGTGCATTTTCTCTAGGTGTTTGCAAAATAGTTGAACAGGAATTTAAAGAGTTTCAAATTCAGAAAAAGTTATTTGCTTCATACTAAGAGTGTGAACAAGAGACACACAGCAAAATATGAAAATATCAGGCAACAGACATAAAACAGTTTCATTGAGCAGGCATTCTGTATATACAGGTATTCTTTTTGCAGAATGCTAAGACAAGATGCAAAAAGGAAACAACAGATACAATCCCTTGGGACCTTGAAATTCCTTTTGACAGGGTCCTTGGAAAAAGGATTTAAGAAGTATTAATAGCCATACAATAAGTATGATTTCAGATGACTCACACTCCAGTCAGGCAAAAAGAATAAAATATGATATTATGAAAAGAAAAAAAACAGCATTTTGTACCAGAGAGAAAGACTGAACTAGTATGGTTCAAGTTTTTTATGATATGAACATACAAGAGAGTAAATTTAAAGATGGAAATTATTAGCTGATTAGGTCGAAAAAAAACACCAGGTATTTTTAACCTTCCCAAAATGATTTAATTCAACAATATGGTTGAAAGTATATTAAATTCAATTCAATCTAACCTAAAAAAATTTATAATATATAAAACAAAAATGGTTTTGCAATGACTATAGGTGAAGTATCACACATTGTGAAGGAGAAAATTAAAAGCTATGTGGATGCGGAGCAATATTTTGAACTGGGTTATCAAGGCTTCTCCAGTATCCTGGGTACTGGAAACATCACCTTCCTATATTATATCCTTTGTCTGGAAAAATTGTTCAGAAGCTGTAGAGGAAGAAGAAACAGTTTGAAAATTCATCATTCTGAGAAAATATGCAGTTCAAACTTTCAATTTTCTCAGGCACAGAATTTAATCTCTTTTTCTCAGTGCTGTGTACTAAGATTTATTGTACATTAATGCTGCTATGCATTCTGATGTACTGAATCTTGGAGCACTTGATGTGTAACTGTCTTGAAAGAAGAATGGCATAGATCAAAATAAAAATTGGGATACTCCATTGTTTCCTAAAGACTCAGGTTTGTGTCTTTGTTTATTTCTTCCCCTTCTTTAATACCCCCTAAAAACACTGAAGGAATTGTAGTCAAATTATATGAAAACAGAAGGAGGCTACAGGATCATAGCTGGAAACTGCAGCTCTTACTGTATCGTAAGTCAAAGTCCTCTGTCCAGGTTTGTTTCTCTCTGAATGTCCTTTGAACACCAAGGATTCCAGGAGAAAATAAGAAACTCAACTAATGGACTTCTTGGCACAGCATATTTGTTTTTCCAGGGTAGCATAATTTTAAATTTTACATTTTATAATAAATTTTAACCTCAAAGTTCAATTTTAATTAATTAAATGGGAGGGGTAGGGGGGAAAATCAGGTGACTTTTATCCCTTCAACTGCAGCTTTAATTTAATCCTTTAAAAGCAAGTATAAACATCAAGCATAAAATATAATTGTTCTACCAGTAACAGCTAAACTGAACATAATAACCTGCAGTCCAAATAACCTTGAAAGCATAGAATGTAGTTTGAGTCTTAATACAGCTATGTGCATGTGTAAGCAGTCTTAACTATTTCTGCTCTACAAATTATTTTTTATCTTCCCCTTAAGAAGTATAATAAATCTCCAGGACAGCAATCTTTGAAGATTCAGTTTTCTCTGGAAATTTTAATCCGTGTCAAAAGATTTCAATAAGTACAATAATTTACAGTTAAACAGGTGTAGTTCTTTCCATTCTTCAATTTTAAAATAGTAATATAAAAGATTTCCACTACTCAATTCCTATAGTGTATTCTGTGTCACATAAAATAGCAAAGCTACAGTTGTTCCTTCTCATAGGACTCTGTTGTGTATCACTGTAGCACAATTAACAGGCTCTCTTAGGTTATTATAGTAGTTATTGATACCAATTATTGACAAGTGAAACATTGATTACAAAGTAGGATTTGACAGAAAACTTCATTCCAAAGAAGGCTTTGATGTTAGGTACACTTTTCTTCATAAAGTAGGGTAAAAAGAAGCTCCAAAAAAGACCCTCATCTATTTCAGATACAGGCTAGCTAATAGCGGGTAATGGAAATGTGGGGTGAGCATCAGGTTCTGGAGAATTGTTTGGTGAAAGCAGACATTAACATAAACATAATAAAACAGTGATATGTCATTTAAATTTGTATTCTATTTCATCACACTCTTCTGGCACAGGCCTCTAGAGCACTGCCAAGAAAGTTTGTTCCATAAAATGTCGAACTTACTGCCCACTTTAACCTCTGACGTTTTGGAGATGGTAAAATCCATTGTATTTTAATTCACTAGACTGTTACACACATGAGAGCATTTTGTCACCAACATATGTTAGCAAAGTTCAACTTCAAGTCCAAAAACCTACTTTTCAGTTATCAGAGAAAATAAAGGTTTTCTACAGTATTTTTATCTATCTTACCTTCCAAACTGCAATGCAGCGTATATAACGTGGTGGGATCCAGTCCACTTCATGATGTTTCCCATGCATCAAAGCCTACTCAACTCTCCAGAGGGTGCAATTTCTTATGTGCTTGGAGGAAGGAGGGGTCGTTGTACAAGTCTACTCATCATTTTCCAGGGTGCTTCATTAGAGAACTTCATCTTTGAAATGCCACCAAGCTGCTTACCGGTCACCAGAGGAAACCACGCTAAGGACTCAAAATCTCAGGTGTCAAAAATACAGCCAACTAAATTATAATACATTCCTAAAACATTTGCAGCAGGAAAAGGGACAGGGTAGTGTGAGTTAAAAGGCCTGTCCAGTCCTACACTCTTTGATTGTGTCGTTAAAAGTAAACGATGCAGACAATATTTTATGCTCTATATATCTCTCAAAAATTACCTGCAGGAATTTTACCTTTTGCAGCCACATCCCTTTGGCAATTATGCATAATCCATGTGGGGAGGATTTCTGTTCATATTGAATTTATTTTTACTATTGCTCAAGGTCAAAAACTAGAGAAAATATACCTTAAATCACAGTTTGAAATCTCTGAATCTGGTAGAAGCAATCTGGGTACATAAAGCTGCTTAAATGTATAACATATTTTGGTAAATAGTATCTTATATCTTTATTAAACCTGATGTTATTTTTAGTAATATAGCCAATGGAAGGAAAAAAATCTCCCCAAAATAAGGTTATAAAGAAAGAGAAAAATGGAAAATTTTGGGATAGAAAGAATTTTCAGATTTTTGTAAATTATTTATACATTTGCTGTGAAAATTGTTTTTCCTTGTTCTCTTTATTATATAAATTCAAATTCATATAAAAGAAATAACTATAACCCCAAATATAACTTCTATTATTTGAAATGGAATTAGATTACACATGTAAGCTGTCTATGGTATGATAAGTTCTTAGAGAGCTGAAAATACCTACATGCTGGACATGCTGCTAAACAGATGTGATTTTATAATTATTTCAGTTGTCTTGTACAGTCATAGATACAGATTATCAGTAAACAACTCTCAGGACACAATTGAAGTTAATAATTTTTCAAGACCACCTATATTTGCAGATTACTTTTTTTTTTTACAGTTCCAAATGGTGTGGGCACTTTTCATGCGAAGTTCATAACTTCTTTTCTCTGGAAGCACCTTCCCTGAAATGCTGTGTCCCATTATAAAATCAGAACATATTAGAGGTGAAATCTGGAGCACCAGACCACCTTTCAGCTTGCTTGTATCACCCTGGTCATTTGGGCTGTATCATCCAAAGAGGAGCCTAAACCAGGAAAACCCAAAGGAGCAAGAGGCAATGCACAAAATGCAGCACCTAGACAACTGCAGAAACCTAACTTCTGCTAGGTGTGGTGTGAAATGCCTAAGCACTCCTCAAGCAGCAAGAAATACATACCTGTATTTCATACAGATTGAATGCACTTCTGCAGTAACGTGGATGGCACCATTCTGCCCTCTTTGACCTTTGGAAGGTGAATATATACCTTACTCAAGACAAATTTACAATGTGAACATATATATGGCTGAATTTGTTCTCAAGTATTTCACATGTTAGTTCCCCATAGTGAGATTCCAAGTAAAAACAATTCTTTTCACTGTAAAAGAAAAAATCAGTTGGCATTTTTTGTTCTTCATTTCAGAATATTCATTATGTATACACCAGAAAATATCAGCAAAGCCTGACTTCTCCATAATCCTGAGCAGAAGGAGAAAAACAAATATGCTAAAAATCTCGTGAGGCTATGACTAATAACTCTACTTTTCATATGTAAGAGTCCTTTCAAGCAGAAAAGATAGAATTTCTCAATTTCTTAACACAAAGGATAGGGCCAAGACAACAGAATGAATTCCCCTATTACAGCTGAGACAGTACAGACCTTATTCCAAGTGCAAGGCTCATTCCCTTGAACTGCCATCTCACACGCCATGCAGACTACAGATACATAAATCACACATAAATCTGCCAAAGGAAAACAGTAAATAAAAAAGCTCAATCAAAACAAAGCACTTCATTTTACATTCCTTTGGCAATAAAGGAAAAATAATAATGAAAAATAAAAGCCTCATGCCAGATGCTGGCACATTACTAAATGATAACTAAAATATATAATTTTTTAATGGAATATGATAATGAGTAAAACAGAAATAAGACTAAGAAGAAACAGAAGATGGAGGGACACTATCCCTGTGGGTCCACCCTAGTTTCTAAATGTAAGAGAAATTATTAAAAATTATTGTTGTTTTCATTGTTTGTGTGGTTCAGCCTTTCAGAAGTAATAAAAATAGAGGCAGAGATAAGATTTGTATGGTAACGAACATTTCACAGACAGCTGGTGTGCTTTTCTTTTCCAGTAAGCATCCCTCAAAATCAAGGCAACCACATTGCCTACAACAAACACATTGCCTAGTGTTTCTGTCTGGGATGTGTAAGACTGTATTCCAACATACATTCACATAAACCGTGTGCTTTGTGGTATATATGAATTACAAAAATTTTGTCAAGGTCCCTTTGTTGGTAGTTAAAGCACAGGCTAAAAGAGTCAAATACAATGTGAGCAATGGCTTTAATTTTTCAAATCAAAAAATCAATATATTGAGTTCACAGTTTTCCTATTAATGGAATAAAGATCAAAGAGACCCATTGGCATTAAACCATGTCATATTCAAGGACAAAATTACTTCACAGAATGGGTAACTCTTTGAATAAATCTCCTTAATTTCAGTTCAGGCCTGTAAGAGAAAATTATATTTCTAACATGTTTATTTTAAAGTAAATAGAATAATTGTACAATAGCAAGGATTAGTCTTTTATTATTTTTAAATGTTGATTTCTTTTAAAAGTGTGACATGTGAAGGCTTCTTAAAAGGTGAAATATTACCATTTCTATTAACAATCTGAGTTTATTTCCCTAGGTGGGGATTTTGCTATTAATCAATAACATGGCTAAGCCACAAGCAAGTTTTGTGCATAAAAACTTTAATTGTTTCTATAACAAAAACAATCACTATCCACTTCTTCTTTCATAGGAGTTAAGACTTTTAAAAATATTAATAAGCCAAAGGTTTCCCCAAAAGGTCAATGGAAGAAGCAGCTAGAACAACCAAGGGACACAGTTTGCTTTCTGCGTGTGCCCTGAGTCCTGTTTTTATGTCTGTCACTCAAGAACAGAGGCTCACAGCACGTTTTCTAAAACCACCAGATGAAGTTTAGTAGGGTGACTCTCTCTGGACTGGTCCACGTGGAGAGCTGATTGCCAGCCACAGCACACACTCTGAAGGGCCATTAGTGCCTGCTTTCCTTCCACAGCAGGACCCCTGGCTTCTGCCTCCAATTAGTTCATAAATAAATTATTGATCTGTCACTTCTGAGTTCACACTGTTTTCTAGCCTTGAAAGCTCATTGTTATCAGATAGGTCCAAGGGATCACCAAATTTGTGGAGCATATAAATCCAGACATTTTTAAAATACCGGTGTCAATTTGGCACTCTCCTGCCCAGAGTTAAATTAAGAAATTACTTAGCATTTTTTGAATGAAACATATCTTCCATCTCTTGACCAAGGAGTTACAAATAATAGACAGAACCACAAAAATCACAGTTGTGCAAAGGCACATGATAAACTTTAATCTGCCTATAACAACAACCATTACATACCTGATATCTACAGAATTATCGCAATGTCTATTTGGCTAAGAAAATGCTGCAACAGTCTAGCTAATATCAGTTTAATTGTATCTCACTGGAAATGGGGGCCCAGAAAAGGTTCCAGAACAAGGATAAGAGCACCAGATGGTAAAATATAAATGATTAAATGACTGCAAATTACAGCCAAAATATCTGTGTATGTAATATATAGGACAATCATATCTATATACACAATTACATTTAAATTCCATATATAATATTGCATTATAATCTACAAATACAGAGAAATTGTATATGGAAAAAGATATGTGGTCTGTATATGGAGTATGTATAGAAATATATATATAAATCATATTTCTATATATAAAGAAACAATAAGCAGAAATCAGAAAAAAAATATGAAAAAAAAAATAACTGCACAACAGAAATCTGACAAATAGACACCATCAGATAATGGCAGAGAAAAAAAAGTGATACAAAACTGCACTGCTTCAGTATCACAAAACAAATTTAATCTGTAAAGATGGAGAGGTTTTTAGAACAAGGAACAAGATAATATTTAACTTGCTTTGTTGTTTCTATTACTTTCCATCATTCCAGTTTTTTAATTCTCTTCTTTTCATTTTTCACTGTTAATAGAGCAAATAATATTACTTTCTTTCCTTTTTTTCCACATTTTTAGTACATAGTTTGATTTTGAAACCCAGCCATCACACTTCAGGTTTTCAGGTTTTTTTAAGTACTTCGTGCTTAGTACTTTTAATTGTAAAAAACAACACGATTATCCTTTATATATTTTGTGAAATGTCATTAAAAAAAACAATCAGTCTCAACCATTTAAGTTCCTCAGAGCACTTCTGGGTCATTAAAAAATCTATAAAATTAATTAACATTAAACTGACTTCTCTCCCCCCTTTTTTGTGTGCAACTTAGCTGTTCAAAATCCCTAATTTTATATTTTCTTCTTCTTCTTGCTTATGTAACCATCTTTTTTTATGATCTACAATTCTGTGCAAAAATTAGCTAAATAAATTAAGAATTTCTATAATCTTGATCTGTACAAGCTGTACTTGGCTACTTTTCTTGATTATTGCCCTAATTCAGCAGGTTTTGTAAGTATTCAAGCAGTCTGACAGCAGTGTTTATAGTCAAATACCTTTTTCCTGAAAGACTATCATACTCTTGCATAAATTTTTTTTCTATTAAAATATATTAACAAGAAACTAGTGCTTGAAAAAGACATTGCACGAAATATTCCAATGCTTTGCAATCAAAAGTGCCTGGCCTCTTTTTGTGCTTCAGAGACAAAATGTTGATGCATTCATCATAAGTCATTAATAGAGGCTTCTGGTATTTTGGAGATACAGCTGTTTTAGTCCAGTTTTGAACTTTTTTGGAACATAGTCAAACTTAATGAAAGCTGTATTTATTTTCAGTATTCTGATTGTAAACAACTTCAGATGATTCTTTCAACAGTCCACCAATTCTGAGAGCCAGAGAACTCTTTTAGTCCTTCCCCAGGCTATTCCTTCCACAGTGGCTACTCTAGAAATGCCATCAGTAACAGCTGCTGAAGAAAGAGAAGCAAAGCGAGACAGTGAACATCACTCTTGGCAAGATCAATGCAGGAGGGCACCAGGTAAATGTGGACAAGAATGAGAAAATAAAGTGGGACCACCACACAAGGGTGTGTGTCAGAGGGCTGGAAGTGAAGAGGATAAAAGCAGGAAGCTGATATCCTTCTCTGAAAGGAGGCAAGAAAACTTGAAACTGTGCTGTGTAAAAGGAAGGAGAAGAAAGACATGTGACTATTTGTGATTGCATACAACCAACTTGTTCCCAATTATATTGTTTATTCTTGCCAATGGTACCTAAAAAAAAAAATGGAAACCAAAAACTCATAATGAGACTTTTGAGTTAGAGCTTATTAATTTTCAGCATTTTACTTATCCTGTCACCATTCTCTCCTGGTCACAAAATACACTGGAAGGCTGTAATGTTGTGCAGAATCAAATATTTGTGAGCTTTGGGCTCAACTGTGTTGTACTCCATTGATAGCACATCTAGATGCTCTTCAGATCATCAAGGGACAAAAGTACAACATTTGTCACATCAAAATGCAAGACTAAGGAGAAAGAAACTAAGGTTTTTGTCCAGCACTATTAAATGTCATTTTAAAATACAGTTGGAAGTCTTGCCCAGTAGTACTTCTGAAGTCAAGGCATAGTGATATCACTTAAATAGGATCAAAGTGAACCTGAATTTAACTCCAATTTTGAAGCATAGTTAGAAGTCTGAACCTCAGCAACCACTTGCTCAAATTGAGAAGGTAGAGGACAAAGAATTACTTTTCCTTTTGTTTGGGCCCTAAGAATATTTTTACACACAGCCCCTCAAGAATTGTTCAATTTCTTAAACACTTAGATGACTAAAGACTCAGTGTCTTTCTCTAAGATGGCATAGCTTCAAAATTCAGTGTTGGTTTTTAAGTGCAGAATTATTGCAGCCAGGATTGCAGTAAATTGGTCTTTGACAGGTTCCTTTCAGTCTCATTTGATGGTAACTACGGCAACTATTCTGCAATTATCAATCGTGAGTTGTATGGAAATAAATAAAGATTTAATCTGCCTTAAATCTTTTATTACATCTGCATAATTAAGAGCTAATCACAAGTATTTTAAAGGGATCTTTGCATTACTTTATTTTCAATCACGTAATAGTATTGATATTTAGGTAGATGTTTAACTGCAGTCTGAAAATACATTATTAGCAGAGATAAGTGTCTCAGTTTGAACAGGCACTGCACAGTTTCAGCAACTGAGAATAATCTGAACCTATGAAAATTACTTCAATTTTGGTCAAGAACTTGTATAATAAATATGGGAAAGAGTAATACAGGTTGTATTATGCAAAATTGAAGACAAGTTTCTAAAGTGGTCAGTTATGAAAGAGCTATATTAGTTGCAGTATTCTTTAATTGGCTACTGGTGATAAACACTGTGATATTTTAAGTTATTGCCAATGACAGCCTAGTACTTAACAAACTTTATAATACTCAAGGAACTATCGAATATTGTTGTTTTATGTGAAAATTTTACCTTTCAAAATATATCTGTTCAATCCAAACTCTCATGCTTGTTATCTAAAATTTTATTTTGACTTCCGGTTTTGCCTGCATGACCTTGCTCATTTACTGTGTTGGAATCTATAAAAGGCTCCACAGGAGTCTTTTAACAACAAAAACGCATACTTCTTGCTAAGTTTTCAAAGATGCCTTCCTAGCTGTGATATGCAGAAGTAATTTTTTTAACCTCTGTATTTTCTCATTAGTTGTAGCCCTGTAAATATTTATAATACCCAGCAGTATAAGTTTCAGCATTGAAAAATACTAGTTCAGTTCTGTGTCTTAAGCAAAAAAAAAAACAAAAAACAAATGTCAGTTAAAATTTAAAATATCATCACCTAACAGGACACTGTTTTACAGCCATTTTAAAAAATAACTGGTTTCAGTATTTTGAATTCTTGCTTGAGAAAAATGGAATTTCTATGTAGCACGTCTGTTTCTAAGATGCTGAAAACTGAATACCAAAAGCCAAAGTTAACATCTGGGGTATATTCCAAAGATGCAAATCTTTATAACATGCAATCCCAATCTAACTTTAACCATCCTAGCTTGGATACTAAAAGGAGTACACATGAGGTACCCGAGCCTTCAAAGTGACTTCCACAAACGTGCTCAGCTGAATCCTCATCACCAAGACCATTGCTGGAATAAAGACATAATTTTAAAGTTGATATAATTTTTAAATTGATATAACGTTAGAGTTGATCCTCTTTTAAACCAGAGCTTTTTGTTTTATCTATGCTGCATTCATACCTCCCATTCAATTACATATTGAGGGAGAAAACTACATTAACACAGAGAGGTGCTATTCAATCATCCTTCAACATTTAAGCTTCAAGTGAAAACCACAGCTTTGTTTCCTTCCTCTTTAACATTGTGAACACAACAGGAGAAGCACAATTGTTAACAGGTCTTATCCATACATCTCAGTTACAGAGATAATCAGTCTTTTGGATGGTATAGAGACATTCTCTTGCTGAAGAACTGCCCCGTTTGCTGCTAAAAAGCAAGCACTGTTCAAGGCACAACTGAGAACATTATTGAATTGAGAGCATGACTAAGAGCAGTGGCTGCTGACACAAATATTCCTTTCAGGAAGGTGCATGATTGCTAAGAAATAAATTCATATTGCACTTTTATTGATCTTATTACCCTTTGCTGCTTGCAATTCAACCTTATAAATGGCTATAAGTGATTGTTAAGAGAACGTAAAGGATTCTGTTTTCAGTCAGGTACATTTAGTCAAATGCACAAAACATGAAAACTTTACACAAGGATGGAAGACATCAAACCAGAAAGCAAATTTTAAAATACCTTTATAAAAAAATCATTCAACTACTGCTTGTCGAGACACAACAACACCTATTACTCCTGAACTCATTCAATATCTAGCCCACCAATACAGCTGAACCTAGTTATAGCTGTATTGTATTAAAATGCTGCCATATCACTAACACTTTAGCTGAAAAATTTCAAGGTAAAGACCTCATCACAATTAAGACACAAGTCCCAGGGCAATTCACCCAAAGAAATAACGTTCCAAAAGAAATTGGTTGGCCACTGCAGTCTACCTCTGCAGACTCATTTTAGTGCCCCATGACATTTTCAGTGTGTTGAAAATCTTTTAGCTAGTTTTGATTGCTAGCTTTATTTCCTAGGAATAAAAGTATAGAAATATTTAAGAGTCTATTCATTATTTCCCACTAACTTCTATTACCAGTTCCTTGAGTTTTCACTTGATATTAAAGTTAAACAATCAGCATAGCTCTAGAGAAGAGACCAAGAGAATGAGAGAAGAGAGAGGGAAAGAGAGAGCAACCCAACAGGAACACCTAGACTCTTACTTGCACTTTTATTTAGTCTTCCCTTGGTGTTTCCCGCACCAGTTTTGGAATACATTTTAAGTGACATAAATCTGTGTCTCAAATGCATCTGGTTCAGCTTCAGTAAAATATTGCAACAATGACCGAGAAATAGGACAGTCCATATAGTCTGCTGTTGTATTGAATTAAATTAACTTTCCATTTTAGTCTCCTTTAGCATTATTAACTTAAATTCAGAAACACTTACAACATCTAGGGCAAAGGGTCTTCTGTGACCAAGTGTGTAAATTCCTAGGAATTCCAAATATGAAGCAAGAGTAGAATATGTAATAGAAACCTGTAATACAAATAAGGAATTCACAGTGCAGATCAGAAGTCCGCCTTGGGGATATGGTTGAAGCTCCATGATAACACAAATATTCATTTCATAATATTGTGTGGAAATCTCACATCATCTTCCAGTGAAATTAGATTCCCCATTTCAGTGATGACCTGGGGGGAAAAAATAAATGTTGTGTTGCACACATAAACTGAAGTATGGGGGCAGGCATATTTAAAAGTTGCAGGAAGAGAACACTGATCCTTAATATGCTTTCGCTACCTTTAAATTCCAATCCCACAGAGCTTTCATAAATTGAGAGCAGGGAGCATTATTTGATTTGTTTTCAAATGAGAAGTTCCCATGATTTTTGATTCATAAATCTTTCACGATATTTATTCATAACATTATCCTTTCTAGCCATGAGGTGTTCATATTACCATCTTTTTCTCCTTCTCCCCTCTGCTTATCACATTGAATCTCATCTTAAGACAGCACTTATACTGCCATAAACATTACTAAAGCAGGCCTTCTGCATATATATTGAACTTTATTTTCTATGCAGCCATACATATTAACCCACATTAAAAACAATTGCAAAATCACTCTTAAAATGAAGACCTTAGGATAGTCAGAACTAAGTCTCAGTGTACCTTTGCAGACTTTGTCTGTTGGATCTGTCACAGCTAAAGGCACGACACAGCAGTAAAGGAAATGTCAAATACTTTTAAAATCATAATAATGATAGTATCAAGCAGCATTACTAGCTGAGGTAGACTGAGCAGCACCTTTTCTTGGTGCCATTGATACTTTGATAACCTTTCTGTTTTGAACTAGAAAATACGAATCTTATGGTAAAAGTCAAAGTCATGCCTTCAACCGAAATTTAAAAAAAAAAAATCACTTCTAATATTTTCACCTCACAAACACAGCATATCTTACAAAATGTTTCATCAAAAAGTGTCTGGGAAAGAAAAACCCATAGCCTGAAGAAAACTAGAAAATTATATTTTGGATATGAGCAGATAAACTGGAGAAATCAAGGTACAAAATGATCATTGTTATCTAAAGGCTGACTAGTTCATTTTCACATACAAAAAATTAAGACTACTGTTAATTAAAATAAATTCTTAGACCTCTCCAAAGGTTTCTTCCAATTTGTGAATTTTACAGCAATTTTTTAGAAAGCTCAATGAAAGGTATTAACTTCTTGCTAATGTCAAGTTTTTTTTTTTATCTGAAACTTAAATAGGTACGACAGATATAATATTTGACACTCAAATATGTTCATATTCAGGTAAACAGATGTTAACAATGCTAAGGGGTTTTGGGGTACACCCTGAATTAGGTTCATACTGAAATACCAGGCTAAGTACTTAAGTGATGGAAGGTGAGCCAGTACCAGAGTACATTGTCATATGATCATATTTAATGCATTGTATAGGTCAGATTGAATCTGAGTGGGAAGATTCCTCAGTGTAATTCAGAAAAGCTGAAATTAAGAAATGCTGCATCAAATACCACCTGTAAGCCATAATAAAAGAACAGAGTAGAGGCTCTTCTGGCCTGCTTTCAAGACCTTCCATCCCAGAGCTCAGCAGGTTTGGTCTTGTGTCTGCTCCCAGACCGGGCAACTTACTGCCTGTGGAGGATGGACACACAGACAGCAAACGTGTCTGGGCCAGTGGGTAAGCACCATAGAGGGGGACACCATGAGACCCTACACAATCATTCCATGGTGGCCAATTCCCATACAAGTCAAAAAGTTTTCCACAGTGGAAATGGAACTTTCGAAACCAAAATGCCACTAAAGCTGCTTTGTTCCCAAGGTTCTCCTCCAGAGGGAAGGCAACCTTCCACCAACAAACACAACATAATGAGTCTTAGGATGCTGCTTGGACTGTTTGGATCTGAGGTGTCACCACCCTGAGCTTAAATGTAAGTAGGAGTAAAGAGAAAGATGTTCCAGTATCCCATTAGTAAAAAAAAAATTCATTTTCCCCTTATTTTTTGGCATGGTTCTGGTAAGGCTGCAGGATAAGACATTCAAGGTTTACAAACATTTTAATCAACTTATAATTCATATCTTTATGTTGTATTAACAATAAAAAGTATAATTACAGCTTTTGAATTTTGCACAATTAATAAAAAATTTAGGAGTGATTCTTATTCTGACATCACCTATAGTGACTAAATTCAGAATAAGTGACTAGAGCACATTTTCCGTCCCCTGAGAAAGCATTAATAATTTTCTTCAATAAACAAATCATCATTTAATTAAGAAATAATAAAGATAACAGCAGGCATTTTTATGAAGAATCTGCACTCTTAGAATTCTCCAAGGGTTGTCTAAACCTTAAAATCATTGAATCCAATAGCTCGAGAAGTGGGGTAAATAGTCATAGTATTTAAAATGCACTAGTAAGTTATAAAGTCGTTTAAATATAAATATAGCTATATAGTCTTTCAGATATATGAATAGTTACAAAGTATTTTGGAAAGTTTTCCTGAACAGTTCTGCTAGATTACAAGATTATTTTCCACTAAGAAAATAAGGCATAAATTACAATATTGTACAGCCTTCATACAGATGGTGACCTGGAAATATTATCTGACAAAAATAAAAAGGCAATATCCATATGATACTTCATATGATCCCACTTTGCTATTTCAACCTAGTGAGAATTCAGGTACTTGTCCTTGTTTCCATGGATCCATATATCTGTGTTTATAGTACCATTAATGGCTAATAAAAACTGCAACTTCTAAGCAATATATTTAAACATCATATTTAACATGAACTCCCGGATACAGTCTGCAATGGTAAAAAATCAAAATTCCCTTCTCTTTACAGAATTCCATTGTGTCATGCTACCTGGAAGAAAACATCTCATTTTAAAAATATCCCAACCTTCATTTGTAATCGTCCATATTTTCTGAAATGTTTAAAAAATAATTCAGAAGAATTTGAAATAGTTATGTTATATACATTGCAAAACTATTTCTTGCCTCAGTAACAAAACAAGTAGTATCACATAAATTTTTAGCTGGAGGGTTCCTTTTCTTGCCATAAAATAAATTTACATTTATTAGCTCCAGTAGTAAACAAATTGGTGACTGCTGTGCCTTGCCAAAACAAATTCCTCCACATCTCTGTCAGCAGTCATTTTTAAATTCAGCAAAACATGTTTTTTAAGCTGGGAAATACATGACACCTGAGTACATGAGGAGTTTGGTAGTCCCGTGGCTCTTCAGGAAGCAAGTTGTCACTGTAAATATTATCACACAATTTACTCAACAGATTGCTTTGCCATCCAAAAAGAGCCAATCTCTTATCACTTCTTTGGGTAAGGGAGGTCTCTTTGGACCAAGAGTTTGTCACAATACAAAGATGTACTTTTGTTTTCCCTCTGTTACTTAGATGTGTGCAAGTTTTATAAGCCAGCAAAAGTAAATTACTTCAATAAAAATTAAAAGAACGAAAAAAAATAGACCCCTCCCGAAGCGAACTATGCTATTTCCTAAGCTGTGATGCTCAGTACTAAGTGTCACTTTTTTTAGAGGTGACAGTATTGAAAATGGGAAAGGAACACCATCCTATGACACATGAAAGGTGCTATTGCAATTTTTATAATATCATGTCACACCTTAAACTTCCATCCTTCAGCTTCCTTGCTTTAGGTCTATGTTATGACACCATTTCTACAACTGTTACTGAAATTAGAAGCTAAGCTTCAATGGATTTTCCCATCAAAAGAAATTACTGCTGGGGAATTAGAAGACCAACATTAATTGTCAAAAAATGCTAATTAAAAATAATAAGGTAATACTAAGCCTACAAGAACTATTTATTTCCCAGCAAAAATACTAGATAGGACTGGACAAAAAAATAATTCAATAACACATGAAAATATGAGTCATCCTGAAACATTTCTTAAAGCATATATAACATACTACCTTCCAGAAACAATCAAATGTGATAAGATACTGGAAGCAGAATGACAAGATCAAAATATTTTACCTTTTTTTTTTTCATCTTCAGGATGAAGGAGAGATTTGACAAGATAACTAGCAAGCCAATCTTGATTTCTACTTTTTTTTGTTGCAGCCCATTTTGTTATGATGTATGAATGATATATTCATGATAATGTTCAGAGACTGCTAGGAAAAAAACAGATCAAATAAACTCATCTTTATATTTTATTATCTAAAATTAAGTACCATATTTGAAGAAACACCACCTGTTGACAAGGGCTGTGTACAAGAAAGCCCCCTCAGAAGTTTAGCCTTGTTTTTCATTATTTTCTTTTGTTGTGTGTACACATCCCACCTGCACACA
The DNA here is from genome assembly GCA_035048155.1 of Cinnycerthia olivascens. Classification (NCBI taxonomy): domain Eukaryota; kingdom Metazoa; phylum Chordata; class Aves; order Passeriformes; family Certhiidae; genus Cinnycerthia; species Cinnycerthia olivascens. The sequence goes on from JAWWMU010000180.1 coordinate 32,367,353, forward strand.
CACCACCTGCATTCCGCTTTAATTTTAGGATTCAGCAGAGTGGCAATCTGTGTGGTTTCTACAGCTTTAAACAAAATCATGACTCCTTGCTGAGAAGCAGCATGAGACAACAGTCTTATATCAACTGGGATCCATGCTGCAGACACTTTGGCAAATCTATAGAAGAAACTGGGGTGCAACTGGCAGAGTAAATGAGAGGTTTGCTGGTTCGGTTGCTTTTGCTTGACGGCAGGGTATATTCAACTAAGAAAGGAATTGATAACGTGCACTTGAAAAGTACAGTGAGGGGACCCAGATTTTAAGAGGCGTGGTTCTAAAATCATGCATTTCTTTCAAAGGTCTTACATGCAAATCAACAGTCTGAAAATTTAACATGCCTGTTTCTTCATGCCACACAGTAGTCATTCCACTCAGCAATTAGAGGCTTGAGAAATTTACCCATTGAAACAGAAGGTAAAATTATGTACGTAATTAAATCAATTTAGAACAAAAACAAAACAGATCCATAAAAACCTACTCTTTCCATTTAAAAAGAATCTCCTGAGGAGCATCAGCTTCATTCCAAAACCACTTTCTTTCTGTGGTTTAAAAATACTCTATGCAATTCCTTCTTGCAGAGTAAGATATTCTCTCCAATTTCACACTTGATAAATAATGCAAGAAATTATCTTTTCCTTAATCCTTCAGACTCCCAAGCAGATACCAAACCATCCCTGCTTTACTTCCAACATTTTTTTATGAGAATTACAGGCACATGAAATGCATTTGCACCCCATTTAATGCCTCCAGTGATTCAAGAGGTAATTTTAAATACTAAGCCACAACTATATTAGTCAGTTATAGATAATTCAGAGCCCTCTTTTGTGTTATTTCAAACCATTTCATCACTCATTGCAAAGCATTAGAAGAAATAATAACAAATGACAAAGACTGTGCCTGAGGGATTTTATGTGGGCTTGATGACTTCATTGTCATTAGTTTGTCACAGAATAAACACAGTACAACAAAGAATGCCTCTTTAAGAACTACAACTACCATAGCTGTTTTGTTGTGCAGAATAAAATAGACCCAACATTTATTTTGTCATTAAAAATGTACTCTAACTCAACTCTACATAGAAATATATTCATAGAGTTTAGGGCCAGACATTCATTTCTCCTGCATAAACAGAAACAAGCTAAAATAACCAATATATTTGATAAGAGCTTTTGCTCTGTCTCTATTACTTGGACATGAGCATGTCTAGTCTTCTATCCTGACTAGAAGAAGCTTCAAGAAGTCTTCCCTAAAGACAGACAGCAATGGAAAATGGGCAAAAGGTTAATTAAAAATTCAGTCATATCAGACAGTGAATTCTGGGTATGAATAGTGAATAGGAATGGATGCGAGAGAGGGAGCAAGAGGAATTAACAGATCCAGGACATCACTGAGAATCCAAAATAACTTCCTCAGTGCCCTTCTCAATGTCTATAATCAGCTGTAAACAGCTTGAAGTTTGTTTCACTAACATTCCCTTTCTTGCTCTTCTACTGGCCAGAAAATGCAATGGAAGATTTTGCGTGTGCAGGGAAATGATTCATTTGTGGGAGCAGTACTGAATATAAGAGAGATCTTTTGATATCTTCAAATTTTTATCTTGTGCAATTTAATGTAATGTGTGATTAAACTTTACACATATCGATGTCATTTCTTTGCAGGGATGGGAATTCCATGACCCCATAATTTCAGTTTCATTTGTATTAACTCTTACATTCATTGCTCATTCTGCCACAAACTGACTGATTCAACCAAATACAGATTATATTTTATGAAGCAAATAAATAAAAGCTACCTCATAGATCCTTTTATTTCCCCTGTTCAACTCTAGCAAGTTGATATTGGAAGGTGATAACCCAGAGAAACTTTTCATGACTCATAATCTGAGCCTTTGCTCCAATCAAGTGTGAAATATATAGAAACAGATGAACAAAGTGAAAAAAAATCAAGAAAATCACTGTCAACAATTAGACAAGTCCATACCACACCTTAACTTTGAATAAATGATAAGCTCAAATGAATAGTAAGGTGAAATTAATCAAATTAGCTAAGGGTAATTTGGTTACTATAGGCAGTCCATTCAAGTACAACAAAAAGTATTTGCTGTTTCTTTCAGCTTTTAAAATTGTAAGAACTCTTCCTATCAGTTAATGAAAGATCATTAATACTAAAAAGATCAATCTGGATTCTCCTCTCAGAAAGTTCTCTGTTTATCTGACAAAACAATGCTTATGTCAACTCTAAATCTTGTTATTACAGGTGACTTTCTGACCTGTTGATTACAGGCTCCCACAATCTGTTCCATTATTATTTTTCTGATTCCAGAATACTCCACAAAGAATGGAGGTTCAAGACAAAATCATACCTGAAATCTGCTGTGAAAGAGTTGCAGCATCACTTATTTCCAGAGGATAAATGTGAATGTATTTTCATTGTGTTTTGAGAAAATGTATTAGTGCAATTCTTTTTCAACCTCTCTCAAAAACTCAAATATTTTTTTAAAAATAAGTCACATTATGAGGGAGTGGAAAAACAGATAAAAGGAAATAATTTATAGGTATCCACCTGTATTAGTTGCTGTCATTCTGCTATAAAAGGATTGAATTTGTGTGGATATAGTTCTGTAGTTAAAAAATAATCTGCAACATGTTCCAGTTTTCTAGCCAAAAAAAGAAGTTTGGGCATAATTTTGAGATGCTTTTTTTTTGTCTAGAAGCACATAAAAGCATGACAAAATATTAGTCTTCTGGGCACTACAGACTGAAGATAAAATTTTTAAAAATTACATTCTACAGAAAATCTCCGGAAGAAGAAGCATTAAAAAAACTAATTGAATTGAAAAATATTGTCCATATACTCTTTGGTATTTTATATTGGTGCATAAAACTCACAGAATTTTAGTGAGAACTAGATATTTAAATACCACTTAGAAATGTGACTTAAGTACCTTCTTCCCTTCTTATTTGTATTGATAACTTAGTTTAGCCAGTAATATTTTCCTACTTTTCTTTCTTAAAATAAGAATAGTAGAGGCGTGACCTCCTTCTTTCAGTCTTTTTTTTTTTTTCAGAGCAGTTTCCAACAATTTTTGGTTCTGCTCTATGGAAAGCAGTAAGTCCCATTTCCATATGTATTATTAATTAAGCTTGAATGGTGAGTGAACAGATTCCTTCCTCTCTAAATTACTTGGGGCACACCTCTGAAGAGGTGATTTAGCTGCTTAATGACCTCAGGGTCTACGTTAGACCTTGCACATGGCTCGGTATCGATCTCCAAGACTCCTTAATAACTTCCCCAGCTCCTGAAACAACATGGGATCCCCTGAGAACACTTCTTGGTCTACCTTTAGCCCAGCTACTACTCCTTCTCCCAGGACAGCCTGGCTCTTTGTGCCTTCCCATCATCCAGGAAGTCTCCCAGCCACCCCCAGGACTTTGAGTAAGCCACCATATTCCTGTCTGTTGAACTTGCACCTGACTGGAAGCAAGTTGGCAGAACTTCAAAGATCAGGATGTTGGGAGAGATTTAGTATTGGAGAATTACAGGAAAATTGTTCTGTCTGACCTGTCTTATTCTAAAGCAGAAGGTTGGCACCTACCTTAAGGTGAAACAAAGGTCTTAATACTTAAGTTAAGCATGAAGACTCTGTGACCACAGAGACTGATTATTTCTGAAATTTTTTATCTTTGAAAGTCCAACGTAATTGGAATTAAGGTAAAGCCTTAATTAAACGGGATTTTCTTTCACATCCTTGAGACACACAGAGTAAAGCTTCATAAATATCTTCAAGTTTTCTTAATAACAAAGAAATATTTTTCTTCACCACATTGCAAAATGTGGGCAGTTATTTGGGATATCATTCTTGGTATAATATATGGCCTTGCTTACACTGACTATAATTTAAATTATCCTTTTATGTTGCAGTCAAGTAAACATATACTGCTGCACCACATTCCAGTTTTGCACTACACCATTCATAAACTACTTATGGAATATATTCTTAAAACTGAGTCTCTAAAAATAGGTGGCAAATGGAAAAAAATCATCAGCACTACAAGGAGTCACCCAAGGTAGGACTGCTAGAGCAAGTGACAGTTTCTGTGTTCAGGTTTGTTCTATGATGTCCACAGCACACCACCAAAGACTCGGTGTGTCTAAAACAGAACTGTTATTTATGAGTTCATGCCATTCAGAAAAGAACTGAGTTATATTTGCTGTTATATTGCTGAAGTTCAGACTTTATTTAGAAGTGTTAAAGGAGCATTACCTGTTAAACATTAATATACCTGAAAATTGAGAAAAATCAATACACCTACAGCAAGAAATACCCTCCTGTGCTCTAGAAATTGAAACATACTGTTGGAATATTCAAGATAATTGCATTACTATGTAAGCATATCTTCTAATTGGAATTTAACTTTGGAGTCTGGGATATCTGACAGAAATTCTGCCTTCTAGGGTCAAAGCACAGTGAAATTGAGCAGATCTGAATATTGTACAGTTCTGTATGCATACTCATTTTCTAAATTTCTTGAAGTGGAAAAGCATACTGATGGAGGTGTTAGAATTGCCCCCAAGTGCTGCAGATACTTAGCATCAAAATTTTAACACTTTACTGATATCAAGATGGCAAAAAGAATAATTAAGTGAAGTATAAAGCTAATTGTTCTAAAAATATCCGAGGATGTATCAATAAGTCATCTACAGATGTGTAATTGATATCCTGCATGGATGCAATAAAATGTATTTTGCAGGTGAGGAAGAGGACAATAAGGATTTCAGAGAATCATGGAGTATCCTGAGTTGGAAGGGATCCACAGGGATCATTGAGTCCAGCTCCTGGTCCTTAAGGTCACCCCAAAAGTCACACCAGGTACCTGAGAGCATTGTCCAAATGCTTCTTGAACTCAGGCAGGCTTGGTGCTGTGACCACTGCCCTGGGGAGCCTGTTCCAACACAAAATGTTATTTGCAAAGAAATATTGAAAAAGTAAGAACATACAAAAGTCTTGACTTCTCTTCTGTGACAAAAGCTATGTTAGTAAAAGAAAAAAGCTCACACTCTCAATAAGATGGCATAAAGATTTTTAAAGATATGGGAATATACTACATAGAAAAACATAATACGGAAAATTACTTGGACAGCTTATCTGAAACTGAGTTTGCTAGACTTAAACCAAAATATAATCAATTTTAAGTATTTTTTTTTTCCAAGAAAAAGGTACAGTCCTAATCTCAAATAGTGATCAAAGCTGCAGAGTGAAAAGATTCTGGAGAGACTTACTTTGAGCAAAACCTCACAGAAATAGATTACGTTGGAAGATTGAATGCATAAAATTCAGTGAAACTAAGTGGTTTTGTTAATTTTTCAATATATCTAAAATATAGAAATATTTATATAAAATAGACATAAAAATTAAAATCACCACTTCTCACCCAGTGAAAAAGATAAATTTGAGTTTGCCACTACAGATTTTTTTAATTTTGGAATGAATCCATGGAGTACTAGTATCCATAACTTTAGTTTTAATTTTTTTGAAGGTTGTATGGTATTTTATCATCTTTCTCAAGCTTAGATATGACCATTGTTTCATAAGAGCCTGAAAGAAAACAAAGATATAACATTATTATATCAAGTCTTTGGAGAAGTTTGATTCTCAGCATCTCATAATAAGCAGTAATGAGCTACAACCCAAGCCCAAACACATATCCTCACAGCTTTCAGTTCACAGGGTGGCAGTGAAAAACACATGTTAGTTTACAAGTTATTATTCAAAGGTACCAGGAAATTCATCAACAATCCATAAACATGTAGGGTATGAGTCTAGTGAGGCGACCCTAGGCATAACATTTAAGGCTTCTTAAAAAACGCCCTGGAAACTGAGTCCAAATAGCTGATTAACAAAGATAAAATCCAAAAAATCAACCAGTAGCAAGGTAAGTAATTTATCACCAAAACTGAAGAAAAACAGAAACTCCATAGCAATGATCTGACAAACTCAAAAAACAAATTGAAAATCTTTATCTTTTATGCAACCATAAAAAGTTCATCAAAGCATAGACTTTTGAATTTGTAAAAAATATAAATGAGTCTCTAGTAAACATCTCACAGAGCAATATTCATAACTTTAAAATCAATCAAAAGGCACAGTAAAAAAGATAATTTGGTTACAGACTGCCATCTGAACAGACCTGTGTATAAGAGCTGAAACAAGAAAGTTCATTGCTACGTATGATGATGTGTCAAATCTCCACACAATGTTTGTTGTATACATCTAACATTAGGAAGAGTATGGTGTAGCATGCAATTTTAGGAATATAGGAAACAAGCTAAGCAGATACACAGCAGCATCTAGAGTAAGTTTACTAGGAAAGAGGCCATTAAAAAAAACCTTAATTATGCTCTTGAATTATTGACAGGAGTGCCTCTAAAATACATTGCTGCTGCTCTCTAATAGATTCAGTTCTGACGTTCTTGAATTCAATATTATGTCTTTATTTTTAAGAGGTACTGGAGAGGTCTAACATGGTTTTTAATTACTTAAGGCTCTAGAGCTTACAGAAATTTTGTTTTCTACATTTTTCAACATAAAGTGAGAACAAAAGTTAATTAGCTGACTACATTTTCTGATTATCATGAAAAAGCATATAGTCCACTCCCCAAACAGTTTCCTCTTAGTAATAAAGTTTAAATTTAAATTACTTTTATTTATATTGGGTGTTTTCTATCTCTCTTTCCTCCTAATAACACAAGACTCCCATTTGCTGTGTTAGTACCAGTTCTGCAACTTTAAGACCTTTTTTTTTCTTAAACTAAGCATTTATCAACTTGGACTATTTGCACCTCTTTCACTGGATTTTTTTTTTACTACAACACTTACATTTACATCTCTGCCATCATAATTTTATATTATATACAGAAATACTATACAGCGTAAGTTTTTACCTGCTGACATGAATTTTGTGTTTGAATGCTGCAGATTATTTGGGCCTTAATGGATAACTGTTCAGATGCATCCCTGTTTTTTAATATAATTATATAATTACTATATTATAATGACATTTTATATGTATATAATTTATTATATAATAAATAATATGTAATAATCAATAATAAAATTATTACTAATATTGTTTAGTTGTTTCTTTCCTCCTGCTGGTTGCATTGACAGTACCTAGTCCAAGAATAAAGAGTCCAAATACTTTTTATGCAGCATGAGCCAGAACTCATTTTTCTGTAACAAGCACCATCATTACCCCACTCAAGAAACTGCTTATATGGGGCATGATTCTACCCTGCACCTCTGCACTCTCATGAGACAAAATTAGTACCTTAAAAAGAAAAAACAATAATCCCTATTGTGAAATAGGGTAAGAAACAATTACTTACACTTATTATTAGTCTTGAAATGATCCCTCAAAAATCATAGGAAGAGGGATGGTGTTTCTTCAGGATCCCTCAGAAATCATAGGAAGAGGGATGGTGTTTCTTCAGGATCCCTCAGAAATCATAGGAAGAGGGATGGTGTTTCTTCAGTGCTGCATCCTGCTCAGGCTTCAACAGGCCATGAGTTAATGGAAGGGCCCATGGTGATTCAGAAAAATATAGGAGTTTGTCAAATTTGAGCTAAATCAAAATGTTTGAGTAGCAGATTCTTGTTAAGGGTAATATCAATACTGCATTCATTATTCTCAGCCTAGGTTTTTTGGGGTTTTCTTCTTTTTATAATTAGGATTTGAATCCTGGCTCAAACTTTACTTCCTCTGGAAGTATGTGGGTTTTACATACAGCTTTTTTTTCTCCGATAATGAGTTTTCTATGTTTAATCATCTATGCTACACAAGAATTTATGAATGGAAACTGATAATTTACATCTGGTCCATTTACCCAAATTTTCCTTGCCGTCCTGGTACATGATATTTTTCTATAAAAATTGAAATATGGTAGATATTAAAACAAGATTACTCAGTGATCATGTGAATACTGTTTGTGAAAATGTGACATTTCTGTCAATAGGATATTTCTGTCCTTACATAAACCTGGCATAGTAGATATTTTCTTAAACTATATCAGCACTGAGAAACCAAATTGTTTCTCCAGCTTCAAATTATTTGGGTCCGGATTTTATTTTGTAGCATATTCAACAACTACAACTTTTTCATACTGACTCTGGTAAGTGACCCAGGCCAAGACAAACCCCGGGACACTGAAGTGGTTCTCCAGTAGTCATTTACTCAGCCTGGAATTCTCCTTTTTCCCAGCCCTTTCTGATGTGACAAGTTCTCATCGATACCATTCACTTCATGAAATTCAGTAGTTCATTTTCACCTCCTGGATTTTCTTACCACTTGCTACAGGTAGCTCAAAGGCTTTACTCAAGCTGTTTTATGAAAAGAGAGACGCAGGCTACAAACATGCTGTCCCTAATGCTGCCTCAGAGCTACTAACCTGTGGAGATGACTAATCTAAAAACAATGCATAGCAAGATTTTGCCTCATGTTGTCACTTCCCCAAAACAGGAGGATTTTTTTTTTCTCAAAAGTATCTAAAACAATATCCAAACTGCACTGCATTTACTATCACAGTGGTCTGGTTTTATTTTAATAGATATTATTAAAATGTTAATGTATTATTTATCCTTATTGTCAAACTTATTGATAAGATTATAAGAATTTTAAAAGAGACATTAAGAAAGACTCTGCAAGCAAATAAAAAATACACTACCTCTGAAAAAGTATAGACCATGGAGTAATTTGACTGTGATATTTTTCATTTTGGACCTTGATTATACCTACAGTCACCACCACTGAAATAAGAAACTCCTTGTACCTTGATGCTGCTAAACCTATATCAACTCTCCAACTGGAAAACTTACCTTAAGAAGACAAAAATAAAATAGTCTGCCCATACACTGTGAGGGTGATAAGGCACTGGACCAGGCTGCTCAGAGAAGTTGTGGATGCCCCAAGCCCCAGAAGTGTTTTAGGCCAGGTTGAATGGGGCTCTGAGCAACCTGGTCTAGCAGAAGGTGTCCCTGCCCATGGCAGGGGTGTTGGAACAAGACGAACTTTAAGGCCCCTTCCAACCCAGGCCATTCTATGATTTTATGATTTACAAGTATTCAGACAAACAGAATAGACTTATTAAAGTGAAAGCCTAGCAAGTTTCCTAAAAGATGTCTGAATTTGTTAGACTCTTTCACTTAAAATGCAATTGTATTATTTGTGGGGGAATATGTTTTTGGGGATTTATTGGATTTTTTTATGTTGGGGTTCTTTTAAATTCTTCTCTGTAACCCAATTGTTATTTTAAAAATAAAGAAAACAACAATCTGTCCTTTTCATTTAAACCCACGTTTAAATGGGCCAACCAATAGATTCATCCTACTGTGATCATAAAAGTTTGCTATGTTGCTTAAGCTGTGTTGCAGAGCAGAAAATCTGCATAAGCATAAAAGTTTTGGCTAATTTTCTACTCCAAGAAATACAGCATGAAAAATATATGGCATTCATGATGTACTTCAGATTCTTAGAGCTACTGAACTCTCTGAAGTACCTGACTTATTCTCCAGGTTCTTGAAACACAGGTTATCTATACAAAACCAATATTACTTCAAGGACTAATATACAATGCATGCCACACCTTTGTAACAGAGTACCTGAATACTTGCCTCCTCTGTTAAATACATTCTCTAAAATGGAAATGCATCTCCACAGTTGACTGAAATAATAAACACTCATTTCAGTCTTCATCCAAGACTCAAATAAACAGACATTTATGGTACATGAAATGTATAGTACAGAGAGTCTCCCAAGACTTTCTGTGAGGAAAATTTGAATAAAATAGGTCATAGAGAAGTTTAAAAGTATAGGGGCTTAATGTTGCCATTCTACAGTATTCCAGTGTTCTCATTCTGATATTTTAACAGTAGCTTGAAAGAAAAAAAAAAAAAAACTCTAAGATGACAGATCAATTGTGCAGCAAAACTAAGTCACTTTATATAAAGACATCCAATCTCCTTTTATCACTGAGTTTTTACCTTTGTGATCTTAACATGTGGCTTTCCTTGATGCCAAGAAACAGTCAATAAAAAGAAGCCTTTGTTCTGTTGTTTCGAGCAGCACCTTTGTTCTTCCCAAGCCTTAGCAACTGTTCATGGATGCAGTAAGGGCAGAATAAGAGGAAAGATTTAGTATGGATGAACTCTGTATTTCTTCCCTGATTCCAGCTTTAGTCTCTTATCTGACAGTAACTCATAGTGCTAGAACTGTTAAATACTACCCCTAGTGACAAGACCTTTAATAGGAAAAATTGCCTTCCCTTTCTGCTCTTTATTCCAGGCCACAACCCTTGACCTGAGCGCTGCCTGATGCGATCATTTTCCGCAGGCATGAAAGATGTAAATTTTTTAATGGATTTTTTGTGGTGAGCAAGCTCTGTTATGCAGCTAGATTAAATATAGAATATGCATGCTCTTTCCTTGACAGGTTTTACTGAACAAGGAAAGAGTACTGTTCCACTGAGGAAATGCAGAATGAGACCAGAACGCTGTGCTAGAGCAGCCACAGCTGAGGAGGGCACCTGATGGCATTTCTCAGTTCTCAGGTCCAGGTGTCACTGTTGCCATGTCAGAACAGTGTATGAGAACAACATATGGAATAACAAATTCTCCCATGCACAATAGATTTCTCATGTGGAAATCCTGAATCAGAAGTCATGGGATATTTCAGCAGGTCCTCAAGGCAGGACAGGGCAGGGCAATCAGAGGATGGAGAAGGTGGAGGCTTCAGCCAAGGGGAACATGTGCCACAGAGCTAATCTTTGTGCATCAGAGCATTTTGCATTTTCCTCACCATACTTTGGCATGACAATTTGTGTTTGCATGTCACAGAAACTTATACTATTATTATTTTACATATCTTTTTTTTTAATACAAACATACTTTTGACAAAATGTGCTAACCAAAATATCCCACCAAAAATTACTTGGATTGCAAGGACAAAGCACATGTTAAAATTAAGGTAATTTTACACAAAAGCAAGTTTTGGGGTAGCTAATTCTTCAGTATTTGAGATTTTTGCATCAAAACTAGATATTATGACTGTGTCAAAGCTTATAGGCATTGTAAGTGCATATGGAAATTCTTTGAAAAATTGTTCTGTTCTCTGTGATGCTATAAATCACAGCAGGATCTAAGACCAGGCATTTCATGTTTCAAAGCACCTGGATTTAATTGTGCAACATAAAATCTTAACTAGCTCTCTTTTAGAAAGGTACTCAGTGATTTATATTATTTCTCACATAAAGAATATGACTTCACCACTCTAAATATTTTTGTTTTTTAAAATGACAAAATTCCAAATTAAGTGACCTGTAGTCCCAAGAAATTGCTTTGTTTACTTTCTATAGATAAATCATTTCCATCTCTCTCATTTCATGAGAATATTGTGATTTTCTTCTATTGGTACAATTCAAGCAATAATGGACCTGTTCTACTTAGGATGAAAACAAATATTAAATTCAAGTTTATCAGCAACATATTTAGCTTGTTATAATACACTCTTTGAATACTGGAGAGACTAAGGGTGCCTTTTATGTTTTCAGTTCATTTACACCAGTTAGCTTAGGATATCAATGCAATGTAGAAGACATACTAATGCTCTTCTACACATAACAATAAAAATTGGTATTTAAATCAGTGTTTCTTCACTTTTTGAATTTTTGCATGACCCTAGCTACGGGATTGTAACTATCTGAAATCTTCAGGCTCAGTTTGGATATTTCCAACAAAAAGAGTTTTTTCAAATTACACCAAGGAGATTAAGAAGCCAATTCAGAGCCTTCAAAGAGAAAAAGCTACTTACATTAATCTTAAATAGTTTCAGATCAGACTCATAATTTAGATATGTGCTGAGGCTCCAAAGAGTGCAGTGTTTTTAAGAAGCTTCTCATTTTAGTTCCATGAGGACCACAGGGGTATAACATATACAAAATTTTGAATCGAATCAGTTTCAGGTAATCTTTTTAAAGAACTATGGTTTTGCTCTCATAAAGATATAGTTTAAATATAAGGTACTGTCTACTGATGCCAGCTGCAAGTTGCAAACAAGCATTACAACAGAATCTTCAGCTGCTGAATTTATTTCACTATGACTTTAACTATAGTAAATAATTTAATTTTTTTAATGTGAAGTAATGCTTTTTCCTGAAAGCAATTTATATTTGCAAAAGACAGATTTCTGTCCAGACTCTGGTTCCAAAACTGCTTGTAAAGAACAAGGCGGAGTCAGCTGAGCACCATGCAGAGCCTTGAAGAGCACAACAGGAAAGACAGCTAGGGATGGACTCACTCTCAGCAACCCTTTATTTTGCTACTAAAACATTTCTCAAGCACAGAAATACATGATAATTCTGCACTGTTCCTGGTTACACTGCCAGTGTAGGTGCTGATATACACTGCAGTGGAGTTTAAAGACATGGATCATGACGGAAGATATTGTCCTACTATGGCAAGCACTCAGTGTGTCTGCAATCCCATCACTTCAGTTTCAAGGGTCTGAACTAAAAAAGGAAAGAATTTGCTTGGACTGTGTTTCGTAATGCTTTCAGCAGGTCACCCACCCACACCATCACTAACTGCAAAGGCTGTACAATCAAACTTGTCCCCAGCAGTGCCACTCCCACATCTCACCTGGCCAGCCTGCAGCCCTCCATCCCAGCACTCCATGGGATCCATGGGATGCGTTCCACCGAGGCTCATCAATGCTGATCATGTCATAGTTCTGGGAACTGACCAAACATTCTTATTCATTCTGTTTCTCATGCTGCATGTGTTGGGGTATAAGCATTTCAGGTGTGCTCCTGAACCCTTTGAAGGCATTCAGGTCTGCTCCTAAAAAAAAAAAAAAGAGAAAAAAAGAAAAAAAAAGGAGTTTTGATGGCATTTAATCAGAGAGTGATCAACTTCAATCCTGCTGCTTGTAGTGATCATCTTCAATCCTGCTGAGCCACCTCAGAACATGAAATGGATCCTTAGGAAACATTATGGAATCACTTATGAAAACAAAGCTTCTCACAACCTTCCTTATGAAAAGCATTTTACTTTGTATATTATTTCTCTTTGCTCTTAAATTTGAAATGGCTTAACTGCTAACTATTTTTAATAGTGTTGAACTGCCCTCTGCAGCTGAATCAGAGGTAAAACGTGTACAAAAAGTTTTGTACCGTGATTCATGACCTAAGTCTAAGGGTTCATGAAATCAGGCTCACTCTTCTAGATCTCAAACCATCCAAAATAAGCTGATGGGAGCTTTATGAGCAAAAGGCTTAGAATACTGAAGTGATGTTTATTGAAATATTGAAGTTTTTTTTAAAAACTAGTGAGCACTTGGCTTCTTTTTTTCAGGAACAAAAGGGAATTTTTTTGTTAGGAGATCAAAAAAGGTTTGGGTTTCACTATTTACTTTTTGATTCTGTGAGATCACAGGTTAAGAAAACATTCAGAACAACCTACACAAATATGTTCACACAAAAATAAGAATAATTGAGCTGGCATTTTCCAAAAGCAAATTCTTGTCCAAGAATTGAGTGACTGAACCTATTGAGGTTTGGCTTATGCTATAGATAAAAGGCCAAGTGTCTCAAACTGAAGCAGTTGTCTTTTCTTCTGGCTCAGCATAGATAGTATATTAGAATTATTGTTCCTACTAACTTGGATTTAGTGCCCTTCACAATATCATGTACATCATGACTCACTATTCTACATGTTGAATAAATACCAAATAAATGCCAGTTTCTGTGAAAAAGGTGATAAAATTTACCAGACAAGTAGTAAAAGTTTGTCACAGGCTTTATTAGAGTTGGGGCACAATGGTTAAACTGCTCTCAGACACTTTGATCAGTACTATTGACTAGTTAAGAAATTACACAAATTCCTTCATGAAAAAAAGAGCAAGGTTCAACATATCAAACTAAACTCTGCCTTTTTTACCATTTACAGGGGTAATGAATGATGCATCCACAAAGCCAGAAAATTCCATTTTCTGCACCTGCAAAAGTGCCTGTAAAACCATAAGTGAAGTTTAAAAAAAAGAAAAATCCCAATCATACCTTGACTTTAACATATTGGGTTATATCTTTCAAACAAGAATGTCTAACTATGCTGAATCAACACCTGCACAGCAAGAGCAAGAGGGGAAATACTGGCACTTATGGTTCCAGTCAGCAAGTGCAAAGGAGTCAGGTACCTTGGTAACAGTGGTGAAAGTCATCTTTAAAATTTCATCCATTTAATTCCTCAGGAAGAAAACTCACAGTGAGCTAAGGCTGCTGATAAAAATGATAGCACAGCACCTACAGTCCCTGTTCAATATAAAAATGTAATAAAAAAATTTCAGAATTATTAAAAACTATAGAGAACTTCTGAAAAAAGATTGTTTTTCAGTTGTTGTTGTTGCCATGATTAATTAGATTTGAAGGTTAGCACTGAACACTTGTTACATAGAAAACCCTAGAAGATATTATTCCTACAGTACTGTACTGCTGAATTCTAGCCTTAAATAAGGATAGGTTTCAATTATTTTATCATTTCCCATTGGCACTTCAGTAGAACGATAAAAATAAAAACCCAAAACAAACAAAAATCACAGTTTGAGAAAACAGCTTGGTTTTGATTTATAAAGTTAATTGCCAAGTCCCATAACTTATACACTTAAAAATTTGATGGTTTATAACATACTAGATATAGTGCACAACCGTTTATAAACACAGACAACTGTATCCAACTGTATCAACCACTCTTTCAGGTCTCATTGGACACCAATGACAAGTGATGTCCCTCAGGGTCCCCAACTGGGACCAGTGATATTAACACCTTCATTAATGACATGATGAAGGGATCAAATGCACTGTCAGAAAACCTGCAGGTGACACCAAGCTCTGAGGGGTGCAGATGACACTCCTGAAGGATGGAACAGTACCCACAATGACCTGGACAAGCTTGAGAATTGGGTCCATGGGAATCTCATGAGGTTTGACAAGACCAGGTGTAAAGTGCTACACCTGGGCCAGGGCAGCCCCTGATATCAATGCAGGCTTTGGGGTGAACAGATCGAGAGCAGCCCTGCCCAGAAGGACTTGGGAGGTGTAGCTGGAGCACTAGCCATTGAAGACTGAGGCACAGAAGTCATAAAGGACCTCAGCCTTCTCTTTGTCCAGCTCTCCCATTTCCTTCTGGACAGGAAGGAAATTATCCTTAAGACATTTTCACTAGTCTTTCTCTTTCTTTTGCTTGCAACATATCTGTAAAAGCCCTTCCAGTTACCGTTAATATCCCTGGCCAGATTCAATTTTAACTGAGCCTTGGCTTCCCTAATCTTGTCCCTAGCTTCCCATATAATTTCACTGTATTCCTTCTGGGCCACTCGTCCTTGTTTCCACTTCCCGAAAGCTTCCTGAAAGACATGAACCAGCTCAGCAGCAGCTCAGAAGGCCAATCAGGCCCTTGGCTACATCCAAAGCAATGCAGCCAGCAGGGCAAGGGCAAGGAAGGGAATTCTCCCCTGTTCCCCACTCTAGTGAGACCCCACCTGGAACACTGCATCCATCTCTGGGGTCCCCAGCACAGGAAGGATATTGCAACACTGCAATTACACATGGGCAGAGGTGGTACATTCAAATTCAAATTTAACCTTATGACTACTACTTCACTTTCTTTCATTATATCTTTTAATAAAATTTCCTTTCAATAACAATACATTTTCAGTCTACAAATTCTTAACAATCCAATCTTGCACATTTTTGCTGAGCTGTTAGTAAAAGTTGTCTGAAGGAACTTTTTTCTGTCCCATCTGTTTAAAAGAAAGTCCCTTTCCAGATGTGGTATCCAGAAGGAATGGGAAGAGAGAAGGGCAGAAACTGAACTCTGAGGGGTACTGGAGAGAAAGGTGAGAATGGTTTCTTTCTCTGCACTCTTCCCCAAATTGCTTAAAACCTTCTCCAGTTTGTGAGCAGAAACCTCTAGTTTTTCTCTATGATAGCCCTCTCAAGGATAAAGATGATGAAATGAAGACCGCTTTCTTGAAAAGGGCTGCTATTGCTGACACAGCTAGAGATTCTGGTGTCTAAGAAAGCTGCCAGCTCAAGCCAAAAGAATTCAACTCACAAATACTTTGAAAGCTGCAACTGCAACTTGCTGGTATCACTTAAAGAAAGCATCTTTCGGGAATTCAGCGCTTATGCACAAGCTGAGTATGAATAATGTCATTGCCACTCGTAACAGAGATCAAATCCCAGTGAATCGGCTATGTGGGAACCAAAATATCACAGTGACAGGCACTTCAGAACCACACCATAATGCCTCTTTTGTAAATATGATGAGTTAAATCCCAGCCCTTTTGAAATGAAAGCTCACCAAAAATCAAAGAACAGAGTAGTGTGGCTTTTGGGGAAGTAAATTGTTCAAAGGCTTATCTTCCCAGCAGTATCACACCCTCTGACCTGCAGAGCAACCCTGAATAATTCAGTCACCTCTCAGCCCCATGCTGTGAACCCTGTCTCAGACTGAAGCCATGCTCTAACAGGAGAATAGGCTGCTTCTTGTAACATAATGAAAGTCAACAGCTGCTACAGCCCCAAATGCTGCTGCTATATTACATCTAACTGCAATAGCAAGTGTACTGTATTCTGTCTTCAGAGAGATGGAACTTCCAGTATTGCTGTAGTCCTTTAAACACCATCTTCATTCCACTTAGGAGTGCAAGTGATATAAACAAGAAATTGCATAAAAATATAGAAACCATGAAAGGACTCATAAATCTAACACCTGGATGGCAGCATGTCCTGAAATGAGGCAATGCATTCTGAATTATAGAAGAAAAGCAGGAAATTAAAGAAAAAAATTCAGAGGCTTGCCAATAAAAGCTATTTGGAATCATCTAATCCTCCAAACAGGTAGTAAGTTAATTGTTATAAAAATCAGGTAAAGGTAATCCAAAACTCACAGTTTTGGCTTCCAGCACTGAACACACAATCTAGGTGCTCCTAAAACAATGCTAAACTCACGTAAGCAGCCAGCAATAGCATCTTACCAAGTACGCAGGCTACTGGCCAAGCACAGTAGACTCAGAAAGGAGGATGCAGCCAGGCTCTTCTTAGAGCTGCCGAGCCATAGGACTAGAAAAGCA
Organism: Cinnycerthia olivascens; assembly: GCA_035048155.1. Taxonomy (NCBI): domain Eukaryota; kingdom Metazoa; phylum Chordata; class Aves; order Passeriformes; family Certhiidae; genus Cinnycerthia; species Cinnycerthia olivascens. The sequence goes on from JAWWMU010000180.1 coordinate 32,384,572, forward strand.
GGCAGGAGATGATGCACAGGAAGTTCCAGCTGAACAGGAGGAGGAACTTCATTACTGTGCAAGTGACCACACACTGGAACAGATTATCCAGAGAGGCTGTGGACTCTCCCGCACCAGAGATATTCCAGAACTGTCTGGATGCAATCTTGTGCCACGTGCTCTGAGAGGACCCTGCCTGAGCACTGTACTCCCTTCCAACCTAATCCATCCTGTGACGACAATTTCAGCAATGCATAGGTCATGGCAAAAACATCCTATGGGAAAAAGAAAACGTATTTAAAAAGCAAACTGACCCTCTGACACTACACCTACATCTTGAGGCCATGCAAGGCTGTGGAAGAATTGAGCTCAAACATATATGGGATAGAGACTTCAGCATTCGTCATACTCGAAGCCACAGTGAGCTCCTGAACAGAAGTGACACACTATTATTTCACACATATTTTTAACAATTATCTGTGAGAAACTAATCTTGTAGAGGATCCTTTTTTTTGCCAAATCTTCATGATCTACACAGCAGTCATTAAGGAAAGTTTTTCATACCTAAATCGAATGTCTTCTTTACTATCATAAACACACTTAGAAAGGAAAACTGAGATACCTATTTTGGAAAAAAAAGCACAACATACTACATGGTAGTTACAGTCCAAAGAAGCAGAAAAGAAGAAGTGAATTTAGCCCAGATTAGGTGAACAGTGATATGCTTGGCATGAACTATAAAGAGAGAGATTATTTTCAGCAACAGGGTATCAGTCTAATAACTGCTGTTTTCTTTTACACGAGTCCACCACAGTAAAACACATAAAACCACAGAAGTTTTAGTTCATAAACTCATAGATAAACTTTCATAGCAAGGCGTTATTTGCATGGCAAGCATGACTAAAACAAAGAAGACACAGAAATCACAGATTAAGAAGAGAAGAAAAGGTCATAACACCTTGGAAAGGGTGGGGCAGGAATTACCTTGCTGGGATTAAAAATTTGTCTCAGAAAAATATATCCATATTATTAACTTTTTTCAAGTCCTTTTTGGCTCAAACTTTATATTAAGATGCATTTGTTTTTTAAACCATCTCATCAGAAAGCCACTTTGTTCTGGCAAAGTCCCAAGACTTGATCACTGTAATGAAAGCCATTTTACAGGTACAATATTTATGGTTAGTCCTTAAAATTATTTCTTTAATAACTTTTTAAGCTATCATTGTCTTCTGAAAGGTAGTTGAAATTATCATGCACAGGATTCTATTTAGTTGTTACATGTACCTCTTCATCAGATACATAAATGGTCCACAGCTCCTCTTCTGCAAATGCCCAAGAGCATCTTACTTAGTATCAGATAGCTTCTCTTTATTTTTTTTTTAATTATTCTAACATCTCTTTTCACCTGTTCAAGGTACAAAATTATTTTTTCTTACCTTTTCATTTTCATCTATTTAACTAAAGCACATCACAATGACTCTCTGCATTTCAAATCCCTGTCTTCTCAGGCAAGGATTCTATTTTTTTTTCCCTTTAAGAGCTTTCTTCAGTCTTCTGCTCAGCTTCGTCCCTTGGATTTTTTGTTTGTTTTACATCTACAGGTGTCTTTCAAGGGCAGGAGGATTTTTATCTCTGTGTGTGGAGGATTTTTCCTCAGCTCTGGTTTACCTGACAAAGACCTTAACTGAGATTATCAATCTATGTATCTCACTGCAGTAAATAACACCATTTCCAAACCAATTAACCAAAAATATTATTCCTTTACTTTCATTGTGTTTACAAAGGTGAGTAAACATAAAATATGCTCATTTTTCAAAGAGATTTTACTTTGACTATAAAAACTGACTTAACAAACTTTTCAAAACCATCAGAGCACTGACCATTCTCAACAAAACCCAAACTGATGTCTCTTTCATCACACAGCTTTGATTGCACTCATAGCTAATCATCATGTGATTTCACCAGAATAGTAACAGTAGAGAAAATAAAAATGCATATTTTGAAGAGACACTGACTTACGGCACATATTGCAACTATTTAGAGCACAATGATAAGATAATAAGGTAACAAGTCTTGAATATTGCATGAAAATTCAAAAGGTATTTAAGCAAACTGAAAATAGTAGTTTATTTTCTCTGTTTTCCTCATTATATCAGTATCTACCTCCCAGACTGGTGATTTGGTTCTCCCTCATAAATATTTGCTTTTGGATATAATTACATAATATGGTAGGCCAAATAGATTTCAGTATATATTTTGGAAATTTTTTCTTTAATATCATTTTTTTTTCTCTTACTAACTCTTGAAGTTATGCTGTTCCCAGTCTTTTCTGTGTGGAGCAGCAGAAAAGACTGCTACACCTAATAGATTTTCAGCTATATTATTCCCTACAGTTCAAACACAGAACTAATATGCAAACCCAGGTCCTTTGCAGAAGAAAGTAAAATTACATGTTGACTCAGACATATTGCACAGTACAATTTTATTTCTAAATATGATAATAATAAAAATAAGATCATAATACTTTTTCCTCCATCATTCAATCTTATTTCCCAGAAGTCCAGACCTACAATCAAAGATGCAGGTCTGTGTGTAAAAATCCCCAAAGCTGCCACTCTAGAGAGCCATATGTCAACATAAAAAATCTGGTCCATCTCCATTACTTGTTACCTCCTCCCCTGGGCCTCTGTGGTTTCTCTAGCTCTAACCCTACATGCATTAATGCTCTCCTGATTTACTCCTTGCTCTATGCTAGGCCAGCACAAGCATTGATACTTTTATGCCTGAGCTAGACTGGGGTACTAAGGAAGCCGAAAAAGATGTCTGGCATCACAAAATAGCATGCAATACCAGATTGAAATTGCCCCTGTAAAGCTATAGGCCAAATTTCACCCTAGAAGAATGCCTGAAGGGGTTTTTTGGGGTTTCTTTGGTAGTTTCTGGTTGGTTGGATTGTTTTTTTTGGTAGATTGTTTTTTTTTTTTATTATTTTTTTTTATGATTTTCTGTGTTGCTTTGAGGGTGTTTATTTCATTTGTCATTTTAGCTAAGTCTGTACTTTTGTTTAGACCAAATTCTTGCCTATGGCATTTTCAAGCATAGCTATACTGTCCTGGGTTAATGCTAAATTGTATCCCCATTCATCTATTTAGCTCAGAAATAAGTTTTGTACCTTTAAACTGGATCTGAGAGTGAAGGAGAAGCGGTGGAATGTCTGAGGTGGTTGTTTTCTAAACATAAAGATCAGAGTTTT
>JAWWMU010000180.1:32387903-32403321 GCA_035048155.1 Cinnycerthia olivascens
CCACCGGGCCTGGCCTGGGCCCGGCCTTTCCCAGCCCTGAGGGACCGACAGCAACTGAGCCAAGCTACAGCCCACGGCAGAGACTTTCTGAATTTGGCATCTCTGCGGGGCACAGAGAGGTCTTGTTTTTCAGTGTTGTTCATTTGTTGTGCTGAAGAGTGCTTTGACTGTTAAATAAACAACTTTTTTCCACTTTCCTCCAAAAAATTTTTTCTATCCCAAACCAGCTGGAAAGAGGGGCAGTTCACATTCGTTTTCTAGAAAAACTCCATCCAGAAGTTTTTTCCCAAATTTGCCCTAAACCAAGACATATACTTACACAGTCTTCTTTTTCAGTTGTTAGCACTTTAATCCTCCTTCTCTAGGTCACTCCATTCAGCAACTTCTACCAAGTGCCAAGAGGATCCACAATTCAGGATATACAAAGTTCAGAAAAACGCAGCAATTATTTACTTACGAATATACACAAGAGATGCCAAGGTATAACAAGCAGTATCCAGAAGTTAATTTGCTCTCCATTCTCATGGCAGTTATCACTCAGTGGAAAACAACTCAGAACGGGATAATCCTCAGTCTTACTGAGTCATCAAGTTCTAATTCCCTGCTTTTTCTCTTAGTATTTAATAACTTTTCTAATCAGTGTTCTTCCTCTTTCATTCTTCCAGGATTAAAATAATTCACATTTTAATAGCTTTCAGAATAGAGCTAAGACGACATCACATTGCACTGCAGCACCAAACAACTTTACCCAAAAACTATCAGGGAGCTGGGGGGGTATTTGTTGTTCAGGTGTCTCAAGCCCTTATAAAAGTGCTTCTTCTGCCTAGGATGAAATGGGAATTTGTTATAAAGTTCAAACAACTGTCATCTGCTCCTGAACATCCAGCTGAATTTAATCACAGTGTAAGCAGACAGTGCAGACCATTTCCAAATTAGTCTGGCCTCGGTGCTGCTGCTGCTGCCTTTTGCATTGTGGAAGAACCCTTCCTTCCACGTAGCTAAGTGCCAGTGCAAGCAAGAAAGAGGAGAGCAGTTACACACAGAGGGAACCTCACACAACCCCAGTCAAACTAATAGGCAGAACACTGCTGAAGATTTAAAAAAATTTTCTCAACCAGAATTTTCCAACTGTCAACACTGAAAAAATATCTGCATTCAGTTCCAGGAAGCCTCTGATGGAGCCAGGTAATTACCACACTGCGACCTCAGGGACTGCCACCTCCTCTGCCCCATCCTCAGCCACAAAACCAACTCTAAGCAGCACACATGGTTTTCAGAGCTTCCAAGCTCTTTCAGAATATTGTCCCAGGAATTTCTCCAAACAAAAATTTTTCAACACATGCATCCATTTTGACAGGTCGGTATTTTCAGATACACAACAGCAATCTTCACTTTTAAACACATTTTAAATGTAAGGTTTTATACATTTTGTTAGATATATTTTATATAGAGATATAATGTAAATATTTATTACATATATCTCTAAAAAAATATAGCTAAGACACATATACATATCTTTTTGGTATAGAGGAAACAAAGGTTTCCTCTATCTAAAACCAAATTTTGCCATCCTTGCAAATCAAAACTGGTTTTGTGTGCATATGCACATATGTATGTGGATATGACCAATTGTTACCCAACATAAATCTAGTCAGAAATCAAGCTTTTAAACATTCTTGAGGTGATCTTGCTCATCCCTCTAGTTCTGGCCTGCACTCTTGACTTCTCACGTTCACAGAAGTACTAAGTCATAAACGGGACTACTGAGCTACAAATACTACCCTAATACAAACATCAGTCTGCTTACCCAAAACTTACCTTAAATATTATTTCTAGTTCCTGGATTTGTCATTATAGGAAAATAGGGGTTCACACTGAGATACCACAATATTTAAAATAGATTGCAGTATTTTTTCAGCATGTTGCATAACTCCTGTGAGACTATGGAGGCTTTTCTCTTTTGAAAGGGTTATTTCTTCTGATTCTGAACCAAAAGGCATCTCATACATAATTATTCAGCCCACTAAAATGCAAACAGTAGAGATGGACAAACATAAATGAAAGGGTTTACAAGCAATACAAGCCCTGTAATAAATGAAAAATGGACAAGTATTTTTTAGAATAGTAAACCATGTGACCAATTTTCTATGCATAATTTTTCAGCTCAAGTGTATTCTAAAGCATTTATTCATAATGCTCATATAATGATGATGTTCCAAATTTTCACCTTTGAGAGATGAAGGTGATCTGTAGCCATTGTATTTAAAGGCTATCAAAGACAGTACTCTGTCATTATGCACTAACAAAATCGCATTGCTTTCTGTTTTAGCCACATCAAAACTGCTCAGAATTAAGCCTTAAGAGCTAGATCCTATTAGTAGTTGGACAATTTGTGAGCATAAACAGAAATTTAAAACCTCAGTGTTGGTTGACGGTTATTGCACTTACAGCTGACTAACAAGCTCTTTAATGTACTCCAAAGTCCATTTCCACTTTCTTGTCTTCTGCACAAGACACAAGACATATGCATACAAAACATTTGTACTGCATTCTGTAATTTGTATTTATTAGCCTACACAAATAAGAATTCCAGAGGTACTAGCAATTAAAGATTACTCACAGGTACATGTTGCCAGTTGCTTTTTATTTTATGCAAAGTAGTACAAGTATCTGATCTCTCAGTCATATTCAACTTCCTTAGGCCTTGTTCAGAAAACCCATAGGGAAAATCTGTTAATTCTTTCGGACTGAATGCAAGTAGAGATCTCGTTCATGTTTTCATCTCATATACTATTGTTTCAGAAAATTCTTTCCATACCAGAGGAGTGAGGAAGGACTTCTTTAAAGGAAAAAAAAAACACTGAAGTTTGATTCTGATTCTGTTGCATACCAAGAAAATTCTAATACACACTAAGGGATGCAAAATTTCATGCCAAGTAACTAGCAACATCAGGAACCTGTTTTTGTAGCTCTCTTGCTGAAATTTTGAAGTATATTACTTACATGTCCAAGTATGTGTTTAACTTACTGTCTTTGGCTTCTCCATGATATTGTAAGTGAAGGTAAGAAAATACCTGACAACTGGTATTTTTAAAAATTAAGATTACTTGATCATCAAGAGATATTGTAGCTAAACCTCAAAGTTATTAAATTTTGTCTTGAGTTTAAAAAAACAACTCTTTTATAATCACAACTTTGAAGGAATTTGAAATGCACTAATACGTGCCAAAAGAATTGAATATAGGAAACAAGTTATGATCGAGAAATTAAACTAACCACTTTAAGGGTGCAGCAGTAAGGTTAAAGCTCCAGATTATTTTTTTAATCACTAACATTTGACATTGCTAATAATCTGGAAAAAAAATATTCTAGTACAATTAAATTGTAGTTTTATCATAAAGATGTGTGAACTTTGAAAACACCCAAAACAGTACCATCCACTTTCAGAGAATCATAAAATGGTTTGGGTTGGAAGGGACCTTTAAAGGTCGTCTAGTCCAACTCCCCAGCCATGGGCAGGGACATCTTCAACAAGATCAGGTTTCTCAGAGTCCCACTCAAACTGGCCTGGAATGTTTCCAAGCATAGGGTATCCACAGCTTGTCTGGGCAACCCATTCCAGTGTTTCAGCACCCTCATAATAAAATATTCCATCTTTATATTTAGTCTGAATCTACCCTCCTTTAGTTTAAAAACCTTAGCCCTTCCTTGTCCTATTGCTACAGCCCCTACTACAGAGTGTCTATTCATCTTTCTTTTAAGACCCCTTTAGGTGCTGAGAGGTTGCAATAAGGTCACCCTGGAACCTGGTCTTCTCTAGGCTGAAGTACTCCAAGTGTCTCACCCTGTCTTCATAGAAGAGGTCCCCCAGCCCTCTAAACATCCTTTCATCTCTCCTCTGGACCTACTCCCAGCAGGTCCTTGCCTTTCAGCATAGTTTGGAAAGCTGCATTATCATCCAGATCCCCTCAAGACTTTTTGTCTTACAATTAGGTTTGCTTTTCAGCTGACTTAGAAAACTGACCCCATTGAAATATGACCACTTATTTCTAGAAGCACAGTGACATAGTGGAGAGGTGACAACCACCTTTTCAGTGAATTTTTACATCCACTTAACCACACATTAAACATAGCCTGAAAACTAAAAAGAAATAAAATTAAAATGTAGTCAGGCAGAACCCCTGTATGACGGTAAATCCCTTATATGACAATACAGCACATGGAGCAGACAATGAATTACCTCAGAAGACAATGAATTACCTGACAGGAGTGTGGATTCCTCCATCTGTCATTTGCACAGGGGAAACACAGCAAAACCATACTAGCATCACAGATAAAGCAAGGAAAATAACAGATACTCCCCAAAAAAATAAATATTTTCTCTGTTTCAAGAGATAATTTAAATTAACATTTTACTTAACACAATGGAATAAGAGCATTAATATGCTCAATTGCCTTGATTCAGCAGCCTTCATGTAAATGCCTAGGCAGCACTAACTCAATTTTCTGTCTGCTGCCAAGCTAGCACGAAGCAGGTAAAATTACAGTAGTTCAGAATAATTAACAAATACTTACTTATACATATATACTGACATATATAATTATGATAATTTAATATTTATCAAGAGTATATACTATAAATTATTATATTACATGTACACGCACACTTTCTTTATATTGATACTACAACTGTTGCCTGGAAATAAAACATTAGGTAATAATTAAGACACTATTAAAAAAATTCCTCCTTGATTAAAAGATTTGCTTCCCAAGATTACTTCTTAAAATCAGAATGTAAACAAGACATAAAACATAGCTTCAAAGATTTTCTATGTCTCCTTTTATATTACATTTTGAGTTGGCTCAGAGTCAGTCATGATGACTACTCTTGTCCTCTATTCTGAGACTGAAGAACGTCACAATCTAACTGGATTAGCTATTGACCACCTGTAAGAAGGCAGGCACTTGTGTAAGGCTTTGGCTTGATAGAAAGAAAAGATTAAAAATCAAAACCACAAGAAAAAAAAAAAACACTAAGTAAAAACATTTTATACTCATTTCTATGATATCCTTGCATCACACAGAAGATGGGACTTTAAAAGTTTCTTATCCGGTTTAGACTCATGAGTCTGGGGTAGAAGAAGCCTAGTGTCTGACCCCAAGTTCTCTCTGAAATGCAAACTGAATTTCTCTCAGGATCCAAAGTTCAATGTTTTCCGGTCATCCATACTAGACAAATTGATTCTGCCTGAAATTCCTTTTTTAAATGAAATCTTGGAACCAGTTGCAAAGCACAGGAGACACTGACCTAACTTGTGCCTAACTAGGACCATCTCTTCTCTATGGTTAATTATAATATAGTCATCATACAGTGTGCTACGTATTCCACCAAAATAACTTTGAACTAGGTAAGAAATACTTTGCTGAGAAATTAGTATGTTTATAAATGCTATACCATTTTTACCAGTATTCCCCCACTACTTCTCCAGTGCAAGAAATCGCTGATCTTCTTGAGATTCATGGTGCCAATTAGAAACCTGAATGTTCTACACTGTCCCATCCGGACATGCCTCAGTTTTGGAGGGTATGATAATCTGCTTCCTGCTAAGGTCAGTAAGTCTTTATTCCACTACATTGGAATTGCAAGACAAAACAGCAAACAGGATTCTCTGCTCTCAGACAAAGGAGCATCATGACCTAGACAACTTACTCAAGGCTGTATTTTTCTCTAGGGTACAGTTACTGTTTCCAGCTCAAACTGTGATATCATCACTTCATCATCTTATGTTGGAGAGATGGAAATTGTTAATGTCCAAGCAACTTCAGGGTCAGAAGGGTACTGAGAGCAAAAACGAGGTACACAATAAAGAGAGTATAATGTATACATATGGGATACATTGCAAGGGGAAAGCCACACAGGCAGTCACCAAAAGCAGAAAGTATCAATGCACATGGTACTGTACCTCTTTCAGATATAATAGTGGCAGAGATGAGTGTTGCAGAGTTTCAAAGAGTAGGAAAAGTATTATCCATGTTCTCCTCACTGCAGAAAGCCTTAAACAAGACCAAAGATCAAGCACATCACTACATGGCAAAGCCAAGCTGTGGAGACTGCGGGGTATTATAAATAAATGTAAAATTATGAATTAAACACATCACAGTGAAGAGCATAACCAAGAAACCAAATGCAGACCATGATTTCTGCAAGAAGTGCTCACAAAAATGTCATTTAATAAAGGTTTGTTTGTATATAAAGGAGAATACTGTTAAACAGGACAGCCCAGGAAAGGTGGAATTGAGAGTGTGAAGATCCAATTGACAGGTTTAACAAGTCTTTACAGCCTAGGTGAAATTTTTAATTGCAAATTGAAAGCCTCCCTGAGGTTAAACACTGACATAATGGAATCAACTGGAATCTCACAAAATATACTCTTTTTCTGGGTCTACATTGAAGAAAATACTTTGGTTTTTTACAGATTTCATATGCACGCAATTAGCACAAAACAGATTTGAAACCACCTAATGTACGTATTAAAAATTGAGTAAATAGTATGAAATGGATATAGGTAACCTTCTTCTCTTTAGAAAATATTAGCTGTACCCCTTCTTCAAAAAGACAGACCTTCATAACAACTAACTCTGCTATCAAGCAGCAGTTTCATTCTTGATGATTAAGAAGTTCCTAGATTTTTGTTTCCTTCTTCCCACAGTAGGTAACTCAGAGAGTGAAATCTTCCTGCTTGGAACACAAACAATAGTCTTTGAGACTAAATATAAGCGAATTTAAGACACTTCATAATTATAATTGCTCCCATAGTAGTTTCAGCATTTTGTAGAGCATTTTCTGCCTATGTACTCATACCTACTCAGGTGGGCACAGAGGAGTCAGAAAGAGGATTCTGTGTCCAAGTTCAAAGCTGGAGTATGTGACAGTTGCTCACTCCTGTTGCACTGTGCAACTGGCTGGCTTTCTGCTAATAAATAGCAAGCACTGTGCACTAAGCAAAGCCAGACTGGATATGGCTCGTATCTATTGGAAGGTGTCCCTGCCCATTGCAGGATTGGACCCAGACGGTCTTTAGGATCCCATCCAATCCAAACCTTTCTGTGATTCATAATGTCCAACTATTTCAAACCTCAGTAGCCAAATAACAAATTTTAATAAAGCATTTTCACAAAACATTACCTAAAAAATGAAGAGCATTAGGTTCCCAGAAAAATGAACAATATTATCCTCCTATAGTTCTAACAGATTTCATTTATAGCAAGTGAAGGTTACCCCACAGTCAATAACTCTGAGTAAGCCTTACAGTAATTGAGACAAAGAAAGATCATTATTCATGCTTTCCAGAATTATGTATTTGCCCTGACAGGTAAACTGTTCTGTAAAAGTCTTGTCATCATTGGCAGTGTTTTCCATTTTTTCACCTGTCACCATAACAAATTTATTACCAACTGTTTTGTGCAGATTCATCAATCCTTTAAATCAGATTATGTGCATCACTGAATTCACTAGACAAGAATAACTGGCTATACCTTTGAGTTGTAAAGAAATAGAAAATGGAACCTGGAAAGATCTAAATATAAACTACAAAAAAACCTGCTTATTTCTTATTTTCATCTGCATGTCACTAATATGCATCCTAGCATGAGTGCCTTGCATTATTAAAAAGGTCTCCTCGAAGGCAAAAATTTCCACTTTAGAGAACATTTGTTAAAAATAATTTTCAGAGGTTTTTTTTTGTTGTTGCATTTAAAAAAAAAAGAAAAAAGTTTTGGGTAGTTATTCCTTGATAACGTTCTCAAAATAAATTGTACAATACAAAATGCTTTACCCCCTAAGGGAAAATGACAGCAACTAAGAGTTTCATTAGCATTAGTTTCCAAACAACTAATAAAGGAACAATTCTTCAATACATCTTACATCCAGTGAAATGGAAGCACTCATTATCTTCTGCACCAAGTCCAACTTTTACAACAGCATGATTATTTTGTTTATAAAAATCTAAGGTACAATGAAAGATTACAACAGCATAAATGAAAAACTGGGCTTCCCAAAAAACAGTAATTCAGGCTAGGCTTCTCATTCCTCTTAGCATCTAGAAACAAAAAAAAAAAATCTCTGGTGAGAAGACAGAACTCCAGAACAATGTCAGTAACAAAAATAGTCTGAGCTTGGATGGATTTCACAGCTGGTGACCACCTGGTCCTACCTCTCCACTCAAAGACTAACTCGGACATCGCATCCCACAGGCCACTGTCCAAAATCAAATTCTGAATGCCCCAAAGCCTGCAGATTCTATCATCTCCAAGCAATCTATGGCAGTATGGGCTTCCCTGTTTCCCACATCACTTGTCAGAATTTTCCTTTAAAAAACCTGTTTGTCCTTTTGCTGTTCACCTCCAAGATGAGTTCATTCTTCGTGCTGCTGACTCTTGTCTAAGTTAAAGGCCAGTAAAAGTACCATTTTTGTTTCTAAATTTAAGAGGAATGTTGTCAAATGTGTGATTACATTTTCCATTTCCCATGTTATCAGTCACAGTAATTTATACACTTCAATAGTTTACTACATCCACATTTCTCTTTGAAAATCTCAGCACTTTGAAAAATCATGGCAAATCTTCCCCTAAACCTCTTTTCCTTGAGTCTCTCCCCTCCATCCCGTGCCCTAAGCTTTCTCTAAAAAGCAGTATATGAAGAAATGCCCCAAAAAGGGAGAATAACTAAAAGTATTACAGAAGTGACAGAGTTCTACTGCAGCTTTCCAGGCTAAATGTGAAAACAAACAGGAGTCAGAAATAGAGAAATTTTCAACTACTAGAAAATATTTTTATTTCCTCTACTTTCCCTACTAGAAAATACTTACATTTGATGAATCACAGCCCAAAGCCTAGCAATCAGGCAAGTGCACACAAAAACAGTATTGCAATTAACAACCAAGAATTAGTAAAATGCCTTAGATTGCAGCATATTTCTGTCAAACTACATTCTGTAACCCAACTTTACACTGGGCTTTGCTATATGCAAAAATATTGTTACGGGGAAGGAGAACACATCATTTAAGAGAAATCTGAACAGCTTTTTTAAAGAATTATTAGTCCAGATCCAATTATTGCAGAAAAATGTGAACATTACTATAGATAAAAAAACACCAGTTGCAATAGCAGTAATAATTAAGACTCTTGTACCTGTATCTCCTAGTACCTCACTCCTGTTCCTGCTGTTAACTCTTCAACTGCCCCTTTGGATCTCGAGGCTGATGATGCCTGTGCCAGCGACATACAGCAAGCCACTGGCATCCCAAGTACCAGTGCAATGTTGCCAGTTTCTTCCTCCTTACTACATAATTGACTTGGAAATACTTTTACATTTGGTAATTCACTTGTAACATCACTGGACTATCACTTATCACTGGGAATGGTTCTATCAGAGTTACAGCTTAGACAGCCAGACATGCAGCCCCTTCTCCCTTCCCCTGAAACATAAATATTTACAACAAACTAGAACCGGGCATTCTTTTTACTACAAAAAAAAATAATCTGCAGGAAATGAGTTAAACATCCATGTCTGGAAGGCTGCTCTTCAGAAACTATTTGCTGCCACTCTAGAGTACCTATTTGCCATAAACTGACACCTATATAACCTTCAGTTGCACACCCATGAAACAGTAGCTCTAGACACATCAAAGAATAATGTTACTTAAATATATTATAGCAAACTTTCAAGTCTGAAATTAAATACTAGTTCTGTGTTGCACCATCTTGACAAGGTGGTCCCTTCCTCTCTGCATCAAAATTTTGCTTCATTCTTAAAGCTATTAGGAATTAAAGTCTAGGCAACAACAGTTTACTTATATATTTAAAGTAATAAGGCCAAAATGAGTTTGAGAATAGAAATACATACTGCACACTTTTATCAGTTCAAGGTGACTGTATTGGTAAAGATTTAAAAACCATCACAACTAGTAATGGCTTTTCAGTCAAAAAATAATTTTTAAGATGTCTGTCCCACAAATACTTTTTCCTCCTGTTTATTGATGCAGTGTAAGGTCTTCCCTCCTAGTCAGACAGAGACTAGGGAAATGCCATTGTAGGACCGCCTCTTGGGACAGGTGGAGGCTCTTCCAAGCGATCCTTGGTTGGTAACTTCACCTCTCTCCCATAAACAAGCTGGGACAATTGATGAACCTCATAATTTCAGGAGACAATTTAGACTGTAATCAAACAGCAATCTAGCACCATCTGCATTTACAAATTTAAACAAGGGAGTTCTGAAATGGCTTTTGCTCCCTGACAGACCCGATGACTTCTTCCTAGAAAGGCTGACTGCACACTCTAGTAGGTATTTAGGAGCATCTCTGCATTAGGAGCTAGAGAAGCTAGAGACAAGCTAGAGAAATTATGCTGGTTTTAAATTCCAAATTAAATGCAAAACATCCCATGAATAGGTTGATTTTCTACATCCATTGCAGATCACTGAATGTGACACAGCAAGTCAGCTGCTGGTCCAAATTCAGATCTATCTACTCCAGATATTTTAAGAAAAGAATCATCCAGATGTAGTCTTTTAGTTAACAGGAAATGAGTGAAGTATTGAAAGCTGGATAGTGGTTTATGCCTTACATATAGTGGAAAATCTAGCTCAAAATTTAGATGTCAGATTTTCAGTTCCCATGTAGGTTTCAAAATCCACAGAAATAGAGAAAAATGTTTTAGCATAGCAATACACCACTATTCTAAAAATATTAAAATACTGTCTATGTGAAATATCCTCATTGCTACTTAACAGCAGTTATATAAACTCTTAACATTTATTACAAAATAGACTTCCACCACTACATACCAGTCTCCAAAAGGCTTTTATTTATCATCTTAAAGTAGCAAATTTTATAAAAATAAACCATTATAAACCATAATAAACTTTTATCATATAAATTTATTTTTGGAAACAGAAAACATATGTAGAAAAAATAATTTTCTACAGATGTCTCACAAAGCACAAAACTCTGAACTTGTTCTACTGCTGCAACATCTCCAAAATAAGGGAAGGCAGTCCTGGCAGGCCATTGCTCCTCCCACAAGGACACGCATGGAATCTCACCGAGGCCTGAACGGAGGAGGATGGCTGTCTGGAGGAGGTGGTGGCAGTGGTGGTGGCAGAAATGAGTAGGATGAATGGTACATGTTTGGGCCTCCCCACATCATATTCATATTTGAAGGAAGAGGGTGGAATTGATGCCCATCACTGACATAACCAAAACCTGGAGGAGGAAAGGCGTACTGTTGCATCATTGGATTTTCTTTTCTATAAGGTGGCGGAAACACTGGTGATTCCTGGTGTGTCCTCCTGCCTGAAGAGTACAGCTGTGGTGCTCTTACTCGTGGTCTGAAAAACCCTCGAGGGCCTGATGGAGGAGGAAATCGACCCCTGGAGAACCCTCTGCCACAGTATCCCCTTGAGGAACTTGAAGCAGGCTGTCGCACTGACCGATGATGTTCTTTATTCCCACCTAAAGAATAAACAAATGTAAGAACCCACACACATAGCGCTGTAATATTATTTTGGAAAGATCAAGTTTAGTCTTCACAAATCTTTCAAGCTGAAGTCAAGGAAATTTGCAAAGTAATCTTACCAACAAATAATACTGGTAAATAATATATGAAGAATAAAATAATACCAAAAAAATCTATTGTTTAGTAACAATTCATAATTGATTGTAATAACATAAAAAAGATGATACTGAGAGTTGCTAATTCAGTCTTTAAAAAAGAAATTATATCTTCTTTCCCTCCAGACTCTTCATTTATATAAATGGTTTTCAGGAATATGCAAATTTTGAGTATTATGGAAGCTTTTAAAACAACACATCTTAAAACTAAAGATAAATCAACACGGCATTACATTGAAGGGGTATCCGTCTTTCAGTCCCAAATTGGCATTACAGCCTTGACACAGGACACAAGAAATTATTCAAGCTCAAATTAATAAAATTAACTTACTCTATTAGAAAAAGGACAGGCTGTACCTCTAGCTTTCAGCATTCATCTTTCTAAGACAAATTTTCCCTATATAGCTCCCTCTGAGCACTGTGGCAGTTTCAGTTTGATAACCAGGTGTGAATATTTCATAACAAATATACTGTCCCTTTACATAAATATCATAGAAGTTTGAATGGGATTAGGACTATAAAATGAAAAACACTGAAATACTAAAAATGCTCCAAAGAGCTGCTAAGATATTCAAAAAGCTGCAGAACTTAAACCCTCAGAAGGATTTTACGGCTGGGAGCAACAAGGTATTCAGGAATATAACACCACATAAAATCACTGAAATTTAAAAATCTGTGTGAACCTCATCCTTGGCACTAGACTACATAGCTTTTCATAGGTGAAAATGGCTTTAAGTCTGGAAAGGTAGTTGGATACCAGAATTCCTACTCATTTTCATGAGGAATTAGGAGCTAAGATTCCTTTGGTACAAGCAGGTCTCTTGGAAACACTGAAGTAAAGTACTTGAATGAGTATTTTTGTTCTGTCATCAAATACTGTAACAAGAGACAATTTTAATATACATTTAAATCTTCATCAAAGATCAACTTTGTACCTCAATTTGTGACATATCACTGCTGAATTCTACAGCTAAAACAAATTGCACACAATTTCAATTTGTGCCATGTTATTTACAAAAGAATTGTAGCAAATAAAAACCAGTCTCCCTTGTCAAAGTGCAAGAGTTCCTCCTGTTGTGTTCTCCATTATGGAACATAGTTCAGTAACAGCCTCAGCAAGCCCTAGGCAAAGGCAGGTCTGCAGAACAAGGATGTGGTGGAAAACACACATATGCTAGACTGTTAACAGAAACCAGGAGAAAATAACCATCTGCAATGAAGAGGAAGTACAGCACAATTCAGATCCATCTCTTAAGGGAAAAAGAACTGTCAAAACCAAAGAGCAAAAGTCAGTCCAAGAAAGATGGTGGTTCTATTTGAGGATTAAATAAGGGAGGATTAAACTGTACAAAAAGTATTAAAGGACAGCTACTGATCTCCCAGATCAAGAGAAAAGGGTTTCAGGGAGGCACAATGTGTATCAGCTTTACAAAGACAGAGCAACAAACTCACAGGAGCCTGTCTGAGACATTCAATGAGGGAAGCACCATGCTGCAGATAGCTGAAACAGTCTGATGAGTAGGCAGTAGAAGAGGGTAAGAGATGAGAGTTGTATTTAAAGAGAGAGGTACAAAAAGCATGAAGCCCAAGCAGACCAGTGAGAACAGAAAGAGGGATTATGAATGAGTAATAGGAATCAATATGAATCAATCAAAACAGCAATCAAAAAACTAAGTTTTTGTCAGTAGAGAGGCATGAGAGAAGAGAAAATTTGGTTACAGTAAAGAGACCACAGATGTAAGTATGCACCTGGAACAGCTATGACAACAGCAGGAGAGAGTAAAGAAGGCTATTCATATAATGAAAATCTATACACAGCTTTGTTCATCTAATGACTGCATCAGGTAAACAGAAAAGTTCTCAGCAGGCTACACAAGTAAGAGTTATTTAGAAGAATATTTGTATGCCATAGGTGAGGAAGAGCTTCCTTTTAGACAGAGGAGTAAATTCTCCATCTAAGACCTGTGTCTCCTCCCTTGATTGCCAAGAAGTGGGTTTCAAAAAATTGCACATGGCCTTTCTCTCTCTTCTCCCAGCACTCAAAGGCTTTAGCTGAACGCATCCAAATGGCATCTGCTCAGAATCCTCACTGTGTGTCAACCAACACTGTTTAAGAGCCTTTGACTTTCCCCTGACAACTGCTCTGCTGCTATACCACTTCCCTTCCACAGGGTTTCCATTTCAACAGAATACAACTTAATTTTTCTTCTAAAATAATTAATACAGAATGTAGCCACAAATTCAAACATACATTTAAAAAAAGTACAGAATTACTATTAACTGCAGGAAAACTCATAAGATAGTTATAAACAGGCATTCCAAACTTAGATTAACAGACAAAAGCATTCACTCACTTGATGGAAGTGTTTCTGTTCTGACTTTCTTCCTTCCTTGACTTTGGGACTTCTTTTTCTTCTGTTTTGCCTCTCTTTCTTTCTCATCATCACTGAAATCCAAAGCCTGGTTTAAAAAAAAAAAAAAAATCAGCTGCCTTCTCAGCACAAGAAAAAAATTAACATTCCAAAAATTTATCATAACACAATTGATACACAACAATTTCAAGCATCAGTAGCATAAAATTTAATCTGCACCGCTGTCAACAGCTCTTACCTTCACAGCAAAAGATACTTTCTATCAGCTCATCAACTGTCACAGCTTGGGATAGTGTGGTATAAACTCTAACTGCTAGAACTAACCAAAGATTATTCTAATTGAGGATTACAAGACTTTAGATATGGTTTTTTTCCAAAACAGAGCACACAAATTACACAGTCAGAAGAGTGTTCACCCTTGTCATCACTGACTTTTTTCAAGTTTCCTTTGTTCCTTCCTGTAGTGGGCTACAGCAATTTTAAATTAAGAAAAATCTTTAAGAAAAAAACCCAAACTTTGGAAAAGGCAACGAATCTGTTATCTGCGGATTTGACTGACTGTACTTGGCCAACAAAATTTCATGGGCTCCTACAAATTCAAATTACATATCTACAAGCTTATCTCCTGAACAGCTTTTAAAACATGACTAAAACACAGAAGAGCTCAAAATTAGCCGATAAGCTCATTAGCAGTACAAGAAAATTGCTAAATTTAAGCAAGTTAAGACTAGCTAAAAGTCTCTATGTACAGTCTTTTAAAGCTCCATGGATAACATATCTACAGTCCAATCCTTATACAACATTTCTAATTCTCAAATTATGATTCTCTGTGAGATCATGTCTCTACAAGAAAAGGAGGCAATTTACAGACAGAACTGACAAGCATTCTTTGAGAGAAGTTAGCACTGCACAGCTCAGTTTCATTTATGGGAAACAAAAACAGTGTTTCAAAAAGCATCATCCTCACTCACTACAGTGGAAAAAGCAACATTCCAAGTTGAGAGACTGATATATCATTACAGGACCTATCTTTGAGCACAGAAAAGGTTAAGTCACAACACCTCACCTTCAAGCCAGAACAACCATCCTGAGACAAGGACTGTGAATGCAAAATTTAATATTGTTCCTAAGAGCATCCTTCTGGACAAGTTGTCCAACAGTGGGATGAGCAGGTTCATGGTGCAATGGGTAAAGAACTGCCTGAAGGGCAGAGCTCCTCAGGGCTCAGTTCCAGGGCCAGTTCTGTTCACTGTGTTAACCAATGATCCAAATGCAGCATTTAGAAGCACCTTGAGCAAGCCTGCTGATGGTGCCAAACTGCCATGGACTCTTGAGGGACAGGAGGCCTTGCAGAGGATCCAGGCAGATTGAGGCCCT
>JAWWMU010000180.1:32403430-32417294 GCA_035048155.1 Cinnycerthia olivascens
CTGCCATGAGGGAATCTGGAAGTTCTGGTCAGCAGCAGCTCAGTGAGGGTCAGCAGGGTGTGCCCTGGAACCCAGAGGGCAAAACCCCATCCTGGGGTGCATCAACACAGCACAAGCAGACAAACAACAGGTGACTGTCCCACTGCATTAAGACTTGGGGCCTCTCCCTGAGTGCTCTGTGCAGGTCTGGGACACACACATCCAGAATGTCAAAGTCCTTGGTTGCATCCAGAGGAGGGGAACAAAGCTGGTGACAGCACTGGAAAGCGTGTCCAGTGAAGAGCAGCTCAGGACTCTGAATTTGCCTCTTTTGGTGGAAAAGAGGCTGAGAGGCAACCTCATTGATCTCTACAGCTTCCTGAGGAAGGGGAGGGAGAGGTGGTGATCTCTTCTACCTGGTATGCAGTAAGAGGATGAGAAGGAAGGTCCAAAGCCATACCAGGGAGGTTCAGACTGGAAATACTGAAGAATTTCTTTACTGAGAGGGTAGTCAAACACTGGAAGAGACTTTCTAAAAAGGTGGCTGACACCCTGAGCCTGTCAGTATTTAAGAAGCATTTGGACAATACTTTACACAATATGCTTCATCTTATGCTTCGTCATCAGCCCTGAACTTGTCAGCCCTGACTGTTGTAGGTTCCTTCCAACTGAAATAGCCTATTCTATTCCATCCTAAAAATCAGTTAGAACATTGGGGAAACAAAACCAAACACCACCACCCCCCACAAAAAAAAAACCCAAATCCCACAAAACACACCTTTCCTACCAAATTATAGAGTGAGAAGCATGCATTACGTAGCGTAGAATTTTGCTAAAAAAGCAAGCATTTGGAAGATTCAAGACAAAGAGACAGATCCCTTTAGAATATTGTGGTAGACACAAAGCTTCTAGGAATTTCAACTACTTTGGATAACATGTTGAAAGTAGGAATTGCAAGGAAAAGTGACTCAACTGTTTTTATGTAAAACAAATCTCATGAAAACACCCCAATAAAACTACCAGACTTGTGATTTTTATCGAATACTCACAAAATGTACAGCTAGAGTTAAGGACAACTTGCACAAAGTCACTGAAGAACTCTTTACAGATCCTATAGCAAATGATGTCAATGGTCACAGGGAGCTCCTAGTTCTACATAATTCTTTATGACAGCCTTTTTTATGGAAGAAGCCTCTTTCATGGAACTATTGTTTTATAACAGGCAAACTGGAGGGAAAGCTTACTAAGAAGTCATTTAAAGAATGCAACAGAGATGTCAAGTTAATTTTGAAGAGCAGACAGCTTAAATTAAGCAGATATCTTAAACTTAAGTTTGCAGAGTACTAATAAGCCTTTAAAGACAAACAATTGCTTGTGGGCAACTGAAGACAAAGTTGCAGTGAAAGAATGACAGGGATAAAAACTCCCTAGCAGAAGCACAATTATTAGGGAAGTTAAAAGCACTCCTACCCAAAGTTAAACACTGAGGTTGCCAAATACGTTCTTGAAGGAGGAGAGGAACTGAAGATACACATTTTGCCAACTGCAAAGAGCAAGTAGATAGACAGGCAGTACTCTCTACACTCACTACGAGATCTCTCCAAGAAAAGCATGATCCTTTCTTTCAATTAAGAGGTACATTCAAGTCTTGCCTCCATAAAAAGATAAGCCTGCTAATTACTTGCTCTGCACAGAATTTTTTCCACGTATGACTCGCGCAATTAAAAACAATAAGCACAAAAAACCCCTCTATAGTTACTTCAGGTGGTGGTTCTTCGTCATTCTTCCAAGACGCATCTGAACCTTTTTCCCTAAAAGAAAAAAAAGAAAAAAACAACACAAAACAAAAATTAGACAATCCAGACAAAGGAAGGCTAACACCTTCTATAAGGTATCAGGTCTCCTAGAACAGGAGCTTCTTCTTTTCAAAGAGTGACTTGGTTTTTAATACTGTTTATAAGCAAAGAGTAACGCATACGTCAACTCAGGGCTTCACTACATTTGAAAAATCTTTCTGCTTCAAGTGATGACTGAACATTTCAGTCAAACAACCAGTTTTGGTCAACATTCTCTAAACAAATCCTTTTAAACCTTAATTGTGTTGAGCATGAACTGAGGTAGCTCGTTGCAACCTTCTTATGCTAACTTGGCTATAATCACAAGCACTCTTATTCTTCTGGTTTCAGAACATGTATCTTCAGTTTAAAAGAATAATGAACTCATTCTGTAGGACAGAGGCCTTCAGTGTAACTACAGCAAAGTAAACTCAGAATCAAAAGACCCTCAGTGCTTGGCTTAAAATCTTATTAAGACAGTGTTAGCTAGACAACTAGGTTTCATCTTTTATTTTGTTGTAAACATAAAATTAAATTGCAAAGCAAAAGACATTTAAAGAAGCAAAAACTCAATTGTCTTGCCTAACAAGCACCAAAATAAATTTGGATTCGCCTAATTTATTTATCCCACTGCCAAGTCCTTCACTAAAAATCAAGCAATTTCTTTGATTAGCAAAGTATTTGTGAAATTAATCTAAATGACATTGCCAGTAGTCTATTGAAGGTTTTTTCCATGCTGGTCTCAAATGTCAAGGTACAATCCTTATCTATTTAGAAAAACTGTATAAAACAGTGCAATACTGAAAATTCTTACTCGCAAAATGGAACCACACGTTTAAAAACACCAATGTGTCCAGTGTGAAATGCCTTCAGTTAGTGCTCTAACAATCAAGGGTTTTTTGGGTATTCGTCAAGTCAGTAACAATCAAGTAGCAGTAACTACAAAAAACTACATAACTGTTGGCATCAGCAGCCTGACTTCAGAGGTCCTTAGTCACACCCACACAGCAAGTCATCTTGTCTCAATTCCTAACCATAAAACTGAAGTTTAACCTCTACATGTCCTTTTCAAATTATGAGTAAAATGCAAGGCAAGGAAGAAATTTTAAAGTTCAATTAGAAGAATATGTTACAGGCAGGAACGTAAGTTAAGGACTCTATACGGTAATTTCTCAGCTGCAGAGAACTTTTTTTTATTATTCTGAACTGAACTGTTTCTTCCTTTCATCTTGATATTCTGAAGCAACACATGCCTGCCAGAAATACCAGAGCACACAGGAACGGTCAAACCCTGTGGTCATTCTGCAGTGTGTGATTTTACTGACTGTAAACTTTAAACCTTTCAAGGTCAGGCAGCTTATCTCACTCTCCCCAAGCAGCCTCCCTCATTTCAGCAAACAAAAACTGCTTTTCATGCTCCAAGGTATTTAATATTTTCTGCAAAGAACAATATAGTAATTCTTTGATTTGTGAAGTCAAATACTGTACGATCTTGAATTCTAACAAAAGGTAATTCAGAGGAATCATGAAAATACATGAGCTTTTTTAGAACTGGGTTTCAGGCAATACAACACAAGTCTATCCTTAGCAACAAATTATTTTCCATTCAGAAAGTTTTACACTACACTTTCACTTATAGAAAAAATAAAGTGTAAGGCTTATTCATAGCACTGCAACTTTGTACAATGCAGGCAGATTGCATTTCAGATTTCAGAAAAAAGCTTCAAATTCAGTGTTTCTTTCAGATGTTAGTCTCGATTCCTTTCCTTTTCAAAGAATCATCACAGTTTTGAACAGCAGTTTTAAAACTTTAAGCCTGTAATACTCCACAATCTGGTCTGCACACAGTCAAACTAAGAAAAAGCAGCAAATAAAAATTATTGGTTATCAAATTTGCAATCTGCTAAGGTCCAAAAGTCTTCTAGTGGATCACTGACCAAAGCTTGACTTTTCTATTATCCATGTTGCATTCTTATAGCATTAAGGTTTCTTCATATAACATTACAGTATAAGTCAGAAATCAGAAATTCTTCATCTGTTTTTAATGAAACCTATTTAGTGAAAAGGCATCTTCAACCAATAGCACCAAATGCCTCATACAAGCTTAATAGATTGTACTGACAAAACCCAGAAATAAAACATTGTTTCAGGGTACTGTAACTTAAATCTCACTGCTCATCCTAATCAAGACAAGAAACAATGTCTGAAGCACTGTTCAGTGTGCTGGCAAGCCATGGAAGTCTGAAGTATATTGCCTAGGTTTCAGGTTTTTACCACCTGACACTGAAGTACTACCAAATGAAAAATGATTTCCAAAACTATTTCCAAAGCATGAAACAAAGTAAAACATGAGTCTCCCATCTCAGATGCTGAGTACAGCATACAGTTATTGATGCAGCAAGCAGATGATTAAAGTCTGTGCACTTACTGTGCTAAGCAACAAAGTTTAATAGCGCAAATCAAAGACCAGCTGGCATCAAAATGCTGCTGAAAAACAAACAAGCATCAGAGCAAGAAAGTGATCTATTTTGGTCCTCACTGAAGGGAAGAAAATATGCTTGTTGCTTGCACAGAAATGAGGAAGTTTTTAAAAAAAAAAACAACAAACTCCTGCAGGTCTGGCTACACTTTTGGCTAAAGAACTATTCCGTATAAATACTGGCACAGCTGTAATGAATGCAAACAATTAATCAATCCCTGAGAACTAATCCTAATAAACAGAAACTAAGTCACTTGTATGACAAAAGATATCTAACCCATAGTTATTTCAGATGATTGCTCATCAATAATTAGAACATTAATATCTAGCTGTCATTTGTTATGTTTTATTTCTTAGTCTGTCTTTGAGTACATTTCCCTTCTAAATGGCATCAAGTCCTATTTATTTATACATGCTACTTTCCTCAGTCAGACTGGGTTACACAAACACTAGTGAGGAGTTTCTGAATATCATACTACACTGTCACTCAAATCCCTCCTCTCTTGCAAATTTAGAGGGCAATTTTATCTAGAATTGTTATCCTCCAACTGTGTAATAGATTTATTGATAAATACATTTCAATTCCGACCTTGCAATATGAAATAAAAATAGTAAATTAATACAAACTTGTTCAGAATGCAAACAAATTTATTATCAGCTCTGAAACTATACAAGAATCTAAAGAACAACAAAATCTGGAAAGTTCAGCTCAAAAAACTGTCTGTTTTTATACTCATGTATATGTGCATCAGAGGGTGTGGAGAAAATATCAATGAACTTTTCTCGTGGTATTTTAGTTAACAGCAGCATAAAAAGAAATCAAGCTTAGTATATTAAGTAGAATAAGAAGTTAAACTTTAGTAATTACAGCACTTTAAAAGCTTGCAGTTTACAGCTACTCTATTGTTCTGAAAGGCAAAATAGTACACTCTTGTTATTACAACAAAGCTGAGAATATCTAAAGGAAATAGAAAGTTTAGTGTTAAGTTTAATACTAGAGTTTCTCACTTCAATCCAACATTTTTAGCTATATAAATAAACTATTATAACCAGATTAGAAAAGAAATCAGACTCACTGTTTTAGTTTGTCTGTAAATATATACTGGGTGAAGTCCTCCACTGATGGAGCAAAATACATCTTATCACGTATGTTAATACCATGCTTTTTGATATGCTCAGGACCGTTAAATCTTATCGCATAAAATGGATGTGAAACAGGACCAAATATCTCAAATATCTGAAAGAAATAAAATTAAAATGCTGAAATAAACTACAAGTAGATTAGTAGTAGCTGATTTCATTGTAAACAATGATATTTAAAAAGTCCAATATATTTTCAAAATGCAGCTTCAAATAAAAGTTCCTTTCACACTTTAGTATTATTATCGAATTTTTATTTACTATTATTACTATGTGGAAAAGTAAGTTCTCACATACTTAATAATCCTTCCTTTTGCCAAATCTCTATTTTTCTGTCTGTTATGCTTTCAAGTCTCTTGGAACAATCCCACGGTCATTTTTTCCTCCAAGTTCATCTTAACATGATGCCTTTACAACAACTACCACTTGTTCCCCAATTCCATGAAGAGCAGAGAATTTTGTCATGTTTCATAGAACATCTGCAATTCAGGCTAAGTTTGTTCTACTCACATCTAGCATTCAAAGATATTTCAGTAATAACTACTGGGGATGATGGCTTTCCTTCTACTGAAAAGAGAAAATTCAGTGCAACAGCTCTCTCAGCAAACATTCTTCACTGGCCTTAAATCAGAACAGCAGAGCACAGGAAACATTCCCCATTTTTCATAAAACTTCCCTCTAACCACTGCCCCTATCTGGCAGTAAAAGAGCACACAGCCTGTTATTTCAAGACATTGCACATCTGAAAGCAATCTCTTCCTCTCCACAAGCACTCTCATCAAACATCAGAAACTCACCAGATATCGTAATTCTGTAAGGATGCAATTAATTCCAGGTTAGGAATTTTTGAAATTAAAAAAAGATGAATATAGCAAGAGTCAAAGGCACAAAGAAAAACTATACATATCATGGAAACAGTATCTTTCATTTAGTCGACTTCAACTCTACTTTCTGGAGCACTGAAGAATATTTCCAACTTTATATTAGAATAACAATTTTTTATTTTACACTCACCTTTCCTGCTGCTTGCCGATCTTCCTTAAAAATTATGCTTTCCTCATCTACTGGAGGTAGGCCTCTCAGTGATTCAATTATTACTACAATAGCAAGAAAAAAAATACATTAGAACTTTTGTTTCCACAGCATGTAATTAATTGCAGTAAAACTTAACAAATTACACCACTACTTGTCTACTTCAGTTTGTAGAGCTGCAACCAAATATTCTTGCACAGGTATAAAAGTACTTAGACTCATACACCCTTTCTCCAATGATACATGAGTGATAACACTTACACTGCTTACAGAATTATTGTTCTCTGGGGTAAAGAGAGAGAGTCTTAAGAATGGCACTAGAACACAAAAGCTGCCTGGCAGTTCACTCACAGTAGCAACTGATGGTGTTTATATAAGCATATACACAATATCTTATACATTCTGCAATTTAATGCCATAGAAGTCTCATAGTACATTTGGGCCTGATGGTGATCACATTTCTCTACCTGTAAAACAGAATGCTCAATTAAGCATTCTCAATGCCTGTCCATCAGCAAATAAAGTCATTCAAGTATATAGTGTCACTCAGACTCCAACAAAAGCTCAAGATCTTCACTGCTAAACTTACATAAAAGGACTTTCAGAAACCAACATGTCATCAAACCAAAAGTTACTGCTACTACTGCAATTTGCAAAAACCTTAATGTGTCAAACAAGGATACGACAACTCTACAAACTTAACAGTTCAGTAAATTTCAAGAGAATTTGTGAAATAATTTCTTTCACATCTACCTTTAAGAAACAGTGAAAGTACCCAATGAGTTGTTTAAATCTCATGAGAAATGTACCTTAACAAAAAAACCAGACAAAAACCCCCTAACATCCAAACCAAGAAATCCTGCAAAACACAACACACCAAAAACTCTCAGGTAATGTTCTCGACTTGATTCACCACACGTAGCTCCCAGCCTGCAGTCGGCTAAGGAAAATATATTCTGAAAATGCACAATGCACCAGTCCCATGAAACTTGGGAGAAACATTACCACCTGCAGCCTATTTAACTTACAGCTTCCCCTACCCCAACCCAGCCTAAATTACCAGCTTCTACTCTTGCAGGGCCCAAAGTACAGCCCCAGGGAAGTTTCTCATACACACCAAAGCTGTTTACTTTCCACATGCCAACCCACACAGTGAATTTTTCTCTCCTCTTTAAGTACCCTTAAGCAAAACACAGCAAAAGTTTTGTTAAATTCTGATGCACTGAGCAGAAGTTCACATAAAGTACTGTCACTTTGCTTTTAGCTATTGCACAGCAAGCACAAACCTACACTGTTCTAGCCTCAAATGTACCTCACAGGATGAAACATCCACTTACAAGTCTCACTCACTCACTGCAGACTGATGAACCTGGAAGCTTGCTACAGAGAATAGCAGAGATTCTGAGGGACATCAAAGGGACAGAAAAAGAACACTGATTGTTGTATCAGAATAATATTTGTGGCTTCCAAATGAGAAATCAACTCCCCTCAGACTAGATACAAACCTAGTATACAGAGGTATCAATTTACTTCAAAAATCAAAAAACAATACCCTATTAGCTGGCATCCCTAATATAGCCACAAGTTAACTGAAATTGAGGCCAGTTTTCAAAAGAACTGAAAAGAAACCAAAATGTGGAGAAAGATAAGTCACAAAGCAAGGTAGTAAAAGCAAGAAAATAATCAAAGAAGTCCTGGGGTTTTATGCAATTTATATGGTTTTATTTCATTAAGATTATTAGCTTTCTAACTTTCAGCCACAAATCTAATTCAACACTTTATACACGTACATTACATAAAGTAGGATGCAGCCTGAAGAATTCACCTGCCAGTAAACCAGTACTTGAGAAGATTATACTCACCAGTAAGGATCAAAATTAAGGATGGTTTTCAAAACTGCAGTTTTTAAACCAGTTTTGTTTATATATTCACATTTTAAAGCAAAAATAAGAATAATAGCAAGTATGATTCAACTTTTTTTTTTAATTTATTTTCAAATATCATTTTAGCTGAAGGTAGCCTTCTTGAAGTCCCCATCACCATCAATAAGCAAGAAAGGGCAGAGCAGGAAACAACCAGATTACTAATTTCCACACCCTCCACCCACCTTCCTCCAAATGAATGAAATTAAATCTCACTCCAATAAAATGATATAGAGGAATTGCCTGTAGTCTTTTAAAAGAAAAATTAATATCAAAAGTTACTTACTTTCTTTTGTACTACATTCAGCATAAATATTTTAACTTCAAAATAGAACTTAAGTTCTAATTTTCATAAGCAAATTGCTTGGTATACAGTTTAAGCAGAATGGAACATTTGAAATAGCTTAAATACAAACATACTGTGGATGTTTTAGTAACATGAGCTTCAGCAAACTTTGATTTCATTTATCAGATATTGAGGTCCCACAAAAATCCAAAAAGATCCCTAAATCTCTACGCTTGCAGTTAAGCTTACACCCAATTCTATATCTCAATCCCATTAAGCTTACCCTCCACCTACAAATCATGTTAGTCACATCATCCTCTGACTGCTGACAGGGGCAGCTTTCATTTGCTCAAGGTGCCAGAAGTGGAATGAATAAAAATATAAATATATTTATATTTAAAGATATAAAATAAATAAATAATAATAAAGATATAAATATATAATATAGATATAATATAAATATAGATATAGATATAGATATAATATAATATAGATATAATATAAATATATATATAATAAAGATATAAATAAATAAATAAATAAATGAACTTGAACTTTTGAAGAAACAAGTCTTTTTCCTGTCCTCATTTATTAACAAGCGAGCAATGCATTGTACTGCATTTGTGCTTTCAGTTATACAGCTCCTATATGTTCAGGGATTATTCAAAAAATAGCACGTACAACTAGAAGATTTTCTTACAACACTTAAAATATAATAACTGCAGCCAGTATCAATATAAAAACCATAATACACGATAGAAAAAAAAAGGGGTTTTAATTAAAAAATTAAACATGGAAGTCACATAGAAACACATGCATATAAGCCAAGTAAAATGTCATCTGTTAGTTTGAATTCCAATTCAGCTGCAGGACTGACACTTTGAAGGAACAGCTAAGAACACAATTCATGCAAAGATATACAAAAATTATAATTAAAACCAAAGAAAACATATCTTGGCTACCTAGCTGCTCCATGATGCTGGAAACTGTCCCAAAGAGCTTCAGTTCAACATTATCTGGAAGAACTCCTGTTATGTCTTCAACAGGAGGCAGATCCTGCAAACATCAAGTCAATGTTTAGAATATAATATTACACTAAGTCACTTACCACTTTGTCACTGCAGAAATTTTGAGACTTTGGAAAAATCCCCTGGCATTTTGAAGATTTATTTTTTTTTTTAAATCTAGTTAGATTTGCCCCTTTCAGAATCATCCTAAATGAACTCATCTGGGGGACCACCACTTTTGGGGACATCTCTCCTACAGAGACACTACTCTACATATTTCTATCACAAATACAGTAGAAGACAATTTTATTTAACTGGAGAAAGCCAACAATTGACAGGCATTTCATTCAAGCTCTATAAACAACATAACAATTAAACAATCAGAAATCAAAAAATAAGACCACTTGCAACAACATTCAATGCATGCAAGAAGAAAAACGTACACAGCAAGAGGTAATATAGCATAAAATACACTAGATGTGTATCATCTGATTTAACAAAATGGAGTCTGTCCATTTATATCCTGATTTGGATCATTATAGAAGATGTAAACATCACAACATATACAAAGAAAATTGTTTTTAGCTGAAAGTTGCATTTGGTACAAGACAATCACTAGAGATCAGAGTGAATGCAAAAAGCCAAACTTCAGATACAAAAATGAATACTACACAATATTCAAGTAAGGCTTTTCCCTCAAATATAAAGATCAAAATCTACTATCAAAGACTGATTAACACCAAATTCATCATCTACCTACAATTTACTCATAAACTAAGATATCTATGTATATACTTTGCTGCTGTGACTTCAGCAAAGACTTTATGAAATACAAGGCAACTAGAGTAAACATTATCTTCAAATTCAATACCCTGTGAATTCTGAGAGTTCAAATCTTAGCACTGAACTGCACTTTTAAAGATTACAACTAGAAATAAAATCCCATACAAACAGAAGAATCTTATCCTGGTTTATCAACACTTTATGTGATAATCTTCATTCTAACAGAAGCGTTTGGCAAAGGCTTACAGGGCAATGCAAAGATCAAAAGGACCAAGACTTTTCCAAATGTTTTATCATTAAACACAAACACGATTTAGATTAAAACATCACATCCTTCTACCAGCCAGTGATTCTTCCAACATTAAATCAAGTTCACCAGGACTTAACTGAGTCACTTTTGTAAGAGCAATTCAAAGGCCAAAGACCAGCAGGAAGGTAAAATTCTGATTCTGTATCTCAAAATGGTACCTTCTGCCACCCTATATACAGTATCTGCCAAACCTTGCTTCAAAGCAAGAGGTTTAAAACAGTTCTTCTAACACTCCTTAATACATACACCTGAAAAACAAGACTTTCTGTTATTGAGTGTGGTGGGTTTCACTGCAGGGAAGTCATTTTCTTCACAGTGGCTGTTACAGGGTTGTGCTTTGGATCTGTGCTGAAAACATTGCTGATAATACAGGGATGTTTCTCTTACTGCTGAGCAGGGATTACATAGAGCCAAGGCTTTTTCTGCCTCTCATGCCACCCCATCAAAAGGAGCAAAGGGAGTTGGGAGGGGCAGAGCCAGGACTGGTGACCTGCACAGACCAAAGGAACGTTCCTTACCATGTACCACATTCAGCATACAAAGCTGGGTGAAAAAGGAGAACGAGGGACATTTGCAGTGACAGTGTTTGTATGCCCAGACAACGGTTACACCTGATGGAGCCCAGCTCTCCTGGGAATGGCAGAACATCTGCCTGTCCATGGAAAGTGGCAAAATAATTTCTGGGTTTGCTTTGCTTGTGTGGGGGGCTTTTGCTTTACCTACTAAACTGTGTCTAGCTCAGCCTTGGAGTTTCTCTTTTACTATTCTGATTCTATGCCCATCTTGACAGAGAAGGACTGACTTAAAATGTAATTTTTTAGTTGGGTTAGTAGGAAAGGGTTTAAAAAATACCACATCGTACTTACAGCAATAAGCAACTCATCCTTTGTCGTAATACAGAAAGATGTGTTATCCTTCTCATTTGGATGATCATCTTCATCAGATTCTGCTGAAGAGGAGGGCGTAGTTGGTGAACTATCTGAATATGTATCACTGAATAAAAAACAAACATGGGAGTTATAATATTGCCTTCTCACAATCATTGTTCTTGTAAAATTCCAACATTAGCATAACACTGAGTGAAAGTTAATTCTAATTTTCATAAACAAAAGAGATGAATTTAGTAATTCATGTCTTGTCCAAATCCCCCAGCAAATATTCACACAAAGTAGTTCAATATTTCACACTGTCACATATGTAAGAAATGTTTATTGTCTTAGACTATTAATATTTCAAGTAAAAAGTGGAGTAAGAAACCAGCCCTTATTCATGTCAACATGTTCATTTTAGCAAAGGTCCAAGTTCTTCAAGAGCTGGTGGAAGAAAAAAATGCGGAGCAACTGTTCTATTAACTTAAAAAACACAATACAAACCTTACACAAAAATTACACTGAGATAAGCAAACTTATGCAAAATAGTCTTTCTGACCTGAAGAAAAAAAACACCGAAACACTCCTTTCTAGATTCTTGTCTAAACCACAGTCTCATTCCCAAATAAATGGATGGCCTTCTATTGCTCCTTTCTTGATTCCAACAAATGCTCATAGTAATGGGAAGGAGAATGTCACTCCAAAAAACCCTTTTGAAAAATATGGATTTCTTGAAAGAATACCAATACAGTAGAAATATTAAAAAAAAAGAAAAAAAAAAATCAAACTAAAAGGCCAGTCAGTGGAGGGAGTTAAAAAACAAAACAAAGCAAAGACTAAGATCAATGCAAGATAGATAAGCAAGTTGAAACTATGAAAATTTCATCTTTAAGGTTCATCACAACAACAGATTTTGGAAGTAAAAAACACTAGACAGATGAAGCCCCTGGAAGTCAGGAATTTCATTCTCCAACACTTCATGACATTCAAGGAAAACTTTGAACCAACGAAGGTACTTCTGAAGTCAAACTTGAGCCAATTAACTGTTAATGAAGCTTTGTATCTTTAAGATGAGTTTCTGAGACTTTATTTTAGCCTCCTCTAGTCAAAAGAATACACGGGCATCTTGCTGCACCAGCCCAATAAGAAAACACAAGACTTACTGCAACAACCAAAGCGTGCATGCTTCTAATACTGCAACAGAGCTCAAATTTAACCGGTTACCTTTCACCAACAACACTGAAAATCAAAGCACAGATGCAGCAAGTAGAAGACGAAACCTTTTATTCGGGGGGAAAAAAAAAAAAAAAGAAAAAGAGGTCGAGAATGAGCTTTTTCACACAGATAGCATCATCAGAGCACCTGGTACGGTGTGCAGGCTCTCCCCCCTGAGTCCTACACTGAGGTTTTCCAGCAGTAACACCGCAGGGTTCTGTCCCCCGAGCCGCAGGGACAGTCTGTGAGGAGCACGGTCAAGGCGGCGGCGGGGCCCAACGCGCTCTCCAGGCCGCAACCACCCAGCTCATGCTTTCGATAAACCCCACACCCTTACAGGCACTGTTCTGGAGACCCAATTTAACAGACTCCTAGCCAAATGTAACTGAAGATTACAAGCAAGCTCCAGAGGGTGAAACACGGGCCGTGAGGGAACGGCGGGCAGGCACACGGGGCTCTCGGGCGCTCAGCCACAGCGCCAGCGGCCCGAGGCCTCGGCGAGCAAGGGGCGACCCGCAGAGAGCACCGGGGCTGAACCCACCTCTTCGCGTCCGACTCCGACTCCGACTCCGACTCGGACACGGCGGCAGCGCGCGCGCGGGGCCAAGCGGGCGGTGGCGAGCGGCGCGGTCCCGCGGCTGGGGGCAGAGGGGCCTGGGCCTCCCCACTGCCCTCCGCAGGGCCCGGCACCTTCTCCTGGTCGTCCGCCCGCTGCCCGCCCGGCCCTACGGCCAGGTTCTCCAGCTGCTCCGCCACCTCTCCCGGCGCCTCCATTCCCGCGCCACTCGGCCCCCGGCACCGCCCCCGGCCGCGCCACTTCCGGCCGCCAACAGCCGCCCCCGGGCGCCTGCGCCGGAATGCGGCGGGGCCGGGTGACCGGGGAGATCGGCCGTGGGGGCTCAGGGATCGGCCACAGGGATCGGCCGTGGGGGCTCAGGGATCGGCCACAGGGATCGGCCGTGGGGGCTCAGGGATCGGCCACAGGCATCGGCCACAGGCATCGGCCA
>JAWWMU010000180.1:32427099-32458524 GCA_035048155.1 Cinnycerthia olivascens
ATCGATTATATATCATATGTACAGGTAAAAATATACCATATTACATGCATGATATATTGTCATAAATAAAATATCTATAAAGGAAATACATTCTACAAGGGCTCAGTTTTCCAGTCATCTGGGTCTTCCTCTTTATTGCGAATGATTTAGCTCCTTAAAAAGCTGAATACACCAAATATATGGACATACACAAAGGAAAGGCAGCTGTGTGTCCCTGCTCTTTAGCCTTCTTAGGTAACCATCCTGTTTGCTCAGTGTCAGAGTAGAGGAAGGATTTTCAGTTGCAGATGAAAAGGAAGAGAAATTTCAGAATGGGAAGTTTATAAATGAAGCCATTTCCTCACTTGCTTCCTTGTATCTTCTACCTAAAATGATTGAGACAAAGAAAAAAGGGCAATTACTTCCATAGAGAAAAACATTGGACTTGGGATGCTAGAACATCAAATAGCAGAACAAGACAGTGCCCATGGTAACGAGGGGAAAATCTTGCTACTGGTAAAGGCTGAAAGAGCAGCAGTAATTGTGAAAGAGAAGGAAATTTAGACTATGACATTCTGGTGTATGTCACACTGACACATGAAACCCCCATTTATGGACAACTTCAAACTACCTAATAAACTATATGGGAAAAGATAATATACAACAGCCGAAGGGAGAAATATTGGAGTATTTAGGGATGTTATGATCAAGTAGTAGAATATTTTTATTTTACAGCCATAATAGTGACAAATTTTAAAAATCAAAGCTAGCCACAAGACTAAGTAAATTTGAACCAAGAAACTCTAAGGTAAATTTTAAGATAAAGCAGAATTTTTGCAAATAGAGGGTTTGAGTACTTGTCTCTTTTTTATCTTATTAAAATCTATCTCTATAGTTCATATATATTTTATATTTTTATTTTATTCTTAGTAGCTTGTACATAAACCAGAGAATCAAACACAAAGGTGCTTGGAAGGACAATTTCTAAACCAAAAAGCAAGACTTTTTTTTGCTTTACTACTTTATTTTTACATTAATGTAATCTTCCTTCGTCATCTGTTGTTACACATCACAGTAAAACCACTCTGTGATTTGTCCTTTTTTGTATATTTGAATTAGGTATTTACTAAACCATATTTCTGGGGACTGGTATCCTTTGTGATGCTGACCAGGATCCTTAATATTATTAACAAAATACCATGCTGCAAAAGAATTTGTTTAGATAATGCAGTGATTACTCTGCTTGATATTCCTGGATGCTTCATAATTATAATGATAGGAATACCAAAAATAGAAATAGCTAGGTGTTTTTGTTAGGCAGTTTTTGTTCTGCAAAAAGCACATTGTGATGTTAGTCATGAATCCAAAATAAAGAATATATCAAATAAATTGCAGTAGTATCAGTGAATTCAAAACTAGAAATTTGGCATTTCATCAAATTGCTGGTAACTCCAGATGGTACAGTCCTATCTGAAGCATGTTCAGAAGACAAGTCCACCAATTACAGTTATTTGTTCCCATTAAAATATTTTCACAAATCAAGTGTTTAATTTTGTGATCTCCAATTAGTTTAAATATATCCCAGATAAATTTTTACCAGTTATTCACCTTTTGAAGATTTATTTATACGCTAATACACTTTTCAGATTTTTCTAATTCTGTGGTTCCTGTTTGAGAGATACAAAAACTTGCCAAGAAATCGTCTCAGTGTCCATCAAATAAAAATATACACTTCAGCCACATATTCAGTGGCATCCAGCTGAAAATAAAAGGCCAAGTACTAAGGAAGTTAGCGAGCAATTCTTAGTTATGAGTCATGCTTATAGCCCAGCACGGAGTTTTCAATCAGTTGTGAACTGGAGACTCAGTTGTCTCCTGACCACTTATATGAACAGGCTATCCAAATCCTTCTAGATGTTCTACACTGGCATGGGGGGATTCATTGGTCATAGTGGCTGATCTGGTTTTCAACAGAAAATTCATACTTAGGCTAAACATAAACACTAGGAATTTCTACAGGAACAGATCAGTAAAATGTTGTATTCACTGACATCTGTACCAGTTTTTCTGTGAGTTACAGTAAGAAAACTCACCTTTTTTGTTTCTGTCTCTGAAATTTCAATATTTCTCAATGTTATGTCCCAGAAAATGGGTTAGATCAAGAACATTAATATCTACTTCTGATATTTTACATTCTGAGCCCTCAAAGATGCAACCAGCATCTTGACCTCCATAAATAAGATTTTTGATCTATTTGCCATCAGAAGGGTTCATATGCTTCAAAGGCACTTGCTTAACCACATTCCTCTTTTTTTATCTTTCAGGAGTGTGAGAGACTGAAATGGTTGATGGCTCAAACGTTGTTAAAATCACTGAAGGGCTTTGCCCACTGTAGAAAACTGTGCAAAGAAAGAACTGCTCCTCTGTGACCACCGAAGCCACCTCCCTCTCCCTTGAAAATGCTTCCTGATACAAGAACTTGAGATAAGATAAAAGTATGTTCCAATTGCCTCAGGTCTAAGGAGGAGTAAATAAAGCTGGGGCAGAAGAGTGTAGCCAAAAGGAAAGCCAAACCTAGAAGCTGTGCTGAAAATCGTCTCTGTCTGAGTCCAGCTGGGGCTGGCCATAACCCAGGGACTCATTTGTTGAGGCTAGGTTTGTATGCTCTTCCCCTAAAAGAGGAGGAGGAGGAGCATGTTTGGGTGTGTGGTGGTGAAATCTCTGGTCTGCATAAGACAGAGGGGCTGAACACCCATCACTGGAGGCTACAGACCAGATAAGGCTCAGACCCTGTGGAGAATCCTCCCTTACACAAACTCAGTTGGCTCAGCTGTAAAACTCCCCTGACTCTGGAAGGTCATGTTCACAGAGGACAGTGACATAAGAGGCAGCTGTCATGTCCTACAATGGGTCATAAACTATCAAAGACCCCCCAGGTTCCCCTCAGACTCATTTCTGAGGCCTTCCAGAAGAGGACTGCATGTCATCCCCAAGTGTTGCAACAGATCCAGAGTCTGTTGCAAAATACAGCACAAAACTCCCTGTAGGGTTCCCATATACACCTGAACCTGTGTTAATTAATGTATTAATCCACAGAACTCTGTGGTTTGAGGGACTTCCCCCCACCAAGAATACCAGAAGAGGACCAACAGGACACCACTGGATCCACAGGGATGATAACTCTCTCACAATCTTTATCTCCACCTCTCTCTCTTTTCTATTTCTTTCTATGTTTCTACCTCACATTTACTGTTGACTTTGGCATGTGGACTCATTTGCACTTTAATTCTGGCAGAGGCATCTCTCTAATAATCATAACAATCAGATCATAACAAGGAATTTTCTATTTCATAATAGAAGGTGGGTTTTGTTGTTTTGGGGTTTTGTCAATCTACAGGCCTATTTTCTTGCAGAGTAATTTATGGATAAAGTTTCTTCAGTGGAAAATTTTCCTCCAGTACTTCTCAGAATTTGTAAGAGTTCTCCACATATAATTGACTTCAGGTCAGCCATGACCACTCACTGGGTGAGCTGGCAATTTGGAACTGTCCTGAAGCTTTTTTACAGAGGATACGAGCAAGTTTTAATCTTACAGGCTACTGTAGACTCTTGACTGTGTTTTATACAGATATTCCAATATGCCTCTGAGGTACAATAGGGCAGCGTGTGCTGAGGTACCTCAACAGGCATTCATTTTGCAGTGCCACAGACAGAATTGCTTAATATTTTAGTATTCAAATTTCAATAAGTCCACAAGACTCTTTTGTGTGAGGTTTCCAAGGAGAACAGAGGAAGAATTTGGGTAAAAGGTGCTGGATTGTAGGACACAATGCCAAGTCACCTCAGAGGTGGAGAGCACTCAGATACCTTGGGAGTGCCAGGATACTTTGGGTGGGTGGGATGGGCTGCACTGTCAATAGGGAGAGTAGGGGCTGTTCTATGGGAAACACTGAGGCCCTTCAGAGGGCCTGGGAGAGAGGTGTGAGACTCCAGTGAATAATTTAGGTGGGAAAGGCAAGTAGTGATGATGATGAATGAGGATTGTCTCAAGTTTCCTGGAGAAGGAGCGATGCATGGAGGGGACAAGACACAACCCAACACAATAGAAGCTGGGTGGTGGAGATTTTTGGCAGGAAACACCGAGGTACATCAGCATGACAGACCATTTTTAAGGAGAAAAATCAAGGTTTCTGAGGGAACACTGGAGATTCTTGAAAGTAGAGAACACTCAGATATTTTAAGGGTAAGAAATGCTGGGATGCCTTGAGGAGATAGTGAAAAGAAGAATGAACAATTTTGGCTGGTAAAACTTGAGTTAAATCATGGGAAAGATTATGAAGTCTCAGATTGGATGAATTGAAGTTCATCTGGGGGACAGTAGAATGTTCTGTTGGGAAATGCTAATGTATCCCAGATACGAACTTTTGAGGATTTCAGAAACAAAGAGAGGTTTGCCCTCATATGGGCATTGATGGGTTTCAGTAAGGTGGGTAGAAGTACTTTAGAAGTGTTAACAGTGGGGTTTAGGTGGAAAAGGACAGGGTTCCTATACAGCAGGAGACTTGAGGAGGAGAAGACTAAGGGAAACTAGCTTTGACTTTGTGGAAAAGTGTTGAACTACCTGAGATTGCATATACAGTTCCTAGCAAAGACAGAAGTTTGATTTGGGAAGTAGTACACTAGCTCTTAGAAAAAAAAAGAATATAGGCTAACACCTAGTACTGAGATGTAGTTGAGTTCCTAGAATGGCTACTGTGGCAAGGACAGTGAGAATTTACCGGGAAACTGGAAGTGTACAGGAAAAAAAACCTGAAAGGGCTCTCAAAAAGATTGATTTCATCCTCAGGGGTTTCATAGGGAACACAGACTGACTCACTCCAAGAAGACCAGAGAAAGGTACAACTGAGAATGAGTTAGAGATTCGGTGGGAAAAGTTGAGATAAGAATGAGCTAGAGTGGAGTGAGTTTTTCCACACAATAGTAAGTGAGGAAACAATCTTGTGCAACAATGTCCTGAAGTAGAAGCAAAGAATGACTATTTCAGCAGGAAATACTTGAAAACCCTCTTTGCTTTAGGAATTATTTTTGCTCTACATGAAAAGCTGCCATACAAGTCAATGGAGAGTCATGAATGCAGGTTTGGAGCAGGTATAAAAAGAAAATTCAATGATAGTCACATAGTCCTTGGGACATGGATTTTTACATTGTAAACAATTTTTTAAGCATGAAAGGCTGTTAGAATATGATAACTAAACAATCTATATCTTAATGGAACTATGACAAAAAAAAAACAAAAAACAAAAACGCACAATCCTTGGGTGGGGGGAAGAATTACATAGTGGAACACTCTGAGAGTAAAGTTCTGCACAGAGGTGCTTCTTCTGCCTGTCTCTGTTTAAAGGGCTTCCCCTTTCAGGCCCTAAAACATATGTCTAGAGTCTCAGCCAAGTTAGAAGACTACTAACCTGTGCTGTATCTCTTCCCCCAGCATCAAGAGCCACTACCAAGGAAGGAAGTGCAGGAAGCAGGGGAGGAAAAGCACAGGATGTGGAGAAGCAAAAAGAAGGAGGAATGATTAGGAAGACTGAAGAAAGAGAGGGAGGGAAGAAGGGTGGATAAGAAAGAGTGGGGAAGGGCAGAAGAAGAGAGGTGCTCTGGCCATATGGCTTTGGTCCCATATGAGCATCCCCACGGAGGGGCCTACTGGTCATCTTTCCTGCTCAGACCTGGGTGACCTCCCTGTAGACAAGGTGAGGTTTGAGGTTTGGGGGCCATTTGCCATGTTGCTCCTTTGGCTGGAGAGTGATGGTTTTGTAAGGAGGGTGAGAGTCTCTCTCCTCTCACTTGAGGGGGAACCTGAGCTCACCTCAAGCCCTTGTTCCTGTAAAGGAGGGCACTGTTCACCTGTCAGCTTTCTGCCAGCTGGTCCCATAGCCAGTGTGACAGGCCCATAATCAGGACTTACCCCAGCAGTGGCCCCTTGAGACAATATGTTGAGAGTTCTGGCCTCCATCAACCTGTCTGGGAGGCTTGGACCTATGTCTCTGGCTGTCCAGGTTGGTCTCTCTCTTCTGGAATTCCCTTTCTTGTTTGTACTTCTGAGTGTAGTCTGCCTGTGGTGTTTCTGTGATTTTCTTTTTAAAATAAAATCACTGCAGTATGGATTAGTTTGGCTTCCCAGGCCTGGAATACAAACCTCATACGTGTCTGCAGGTCAATCCTGCCTTCTGTCTGGTGCCAAGGAGCATTCAGACTTGTTCCTGCTCACTTTGGGGCAGCATTAGCTTGGTAGGAAGGTTGGTAGTGCCAGCCTGGCTGTCTGTCCTTGTCAGAGTCCATTCAATATGATAGAAATTGAAATGGAAATTTCTTGTTCATGTTGTCTCGTTCTTTCAATATTGGAAGTTAAAAGAACCAATAGATATTTCCCATTCACTACATGTACCAGAGATTGCCATTAATATTAAATACAGGAAAATAGCCTATGTGCCTACCTTTTTCCAAGAAGAACACTCATTCCTCAACAAATGGCAAAGCAATTTGCAGCTCTCATTTAACTCATGCCATCAAAACTGCACTTCATATTTGCATTTAATTTTTCACCACTATTAGCTTTTTCTGACTGCTGTAGGCTTAAGGTTTCTTTTCCTTTTCAGGGTTCTTTTAGAAGTCACCAATTAGTAGTTTGTTTCTAGCACAACTTTGGATTTTATTTTTTGTTTTTGTTCAGGAATTTTCTGTCAGTGGAGGTTTTTTCTGTAAGAGAGGTGGTTTTTGTCAGATTTTTTAATAGCTTATCTTTCAATTGCAGCATGGAAAGTCTATAGTGTGAATGGGTAAAAATCATACAGTTTTGTAGATGATACTTAAGAGCAGCATAGGGGCAAACCTGAAATGTATGGTGCAACCTGACTGATATGGAAAGTTAATAGGGGTGAATTTTGAAAACTGCTGAGACAGTTAACATCTTACTGGCAACTTCAGCCCTTTTTCCTCTGCCTAAGTGGGGGGCTGAGAAGGGCTACATGTAACTGAAGGTACTACAGTGGACCTCAGTAAGCTTCAATTTACATGAATTCATAAAGGTGCAACAATTGAAGAAAAATCCAGTTGTGAGCTGTAACTTCTGTTTAAAAAAATGCAAATTATCCCTTGACTAGAGCTCACTGAATAAACATGCTACTTTTTTATTTCACAAACTCTCAAAAGCTTTAATTTCACTAGAAGGTATTGTGAATTAGCAAATAAAATGTTTTCAGTTTTGTTATGTTATTTGAAGTTAATCCAAATTCAGAGGGGTTTTTTTTAAGTTTTACAGATGTATTGTATTTTTTTCTTGTAGAATTACAGTGAAAATGGAACAAACACCTCATTTTCATGACCTGAGAAAACCTTATTGTAATCCCTTAAGTCCTAATTTACTTTATGTAACAGAGGCTTTAAATTCAGAAAGTTTCTTTCCTGACTTTGCGCAAGTCATTAAAAAATCAAATGTGTGGTTTGTTTTTTTTATATTTTTGATATTAAAACTTATTTAATAGGGAGAAAGGAGGTGGTTGGAAAGTGGTGGAAGGGAGGAGGTGCACAAGGATGGTGTCCTTGAAACAGGTACAGTGAGCTTGCATGAAAAGTCTAATCTGAAACAGTTGTAGATGCTTGTCCCCTAAGGTTTCCATTTTTTTTCATTAGCAAAGAGAGATGTATACAATGGCCTCAAGCAACATGGAAAGTGGAAGGTTAGAGACATTTAAGAAAGCTCTGCTCCTCTTTTTTGAATATGAAAAGGGAGTAATATCTTGGTTCCTATTACACTCATCAACAGAAATTTAGAATTCAGTCTTGTTTGTCAGCTTGTATTCAAGGAATTAAGCCTCCCCATTTATGTGTTTTCATATCCTAGTTTTCCATTAGTGCAAGAGAAAGTAGAGACCCGTGAATTCTGAGATAATTCTGAGATAATCATCCATTGCTGTTGGTCCGATTTTGACATAACCCCTATCCTTCCTCTCATTCCTGGAAACAGTATAACCTGACGATTTCTGTGCACTTGCCACAACATTTGACTGAGCCTTGCCCTTTGCCTCTCATTGTGAAATTTTGAACACTCAAGGCTATAAACAGACCCTGCTGATAGAGCTGTGTCCTGAGAGAATCATGTTGTTCAGGATGAAAAATGTTTTGATAACACTTTTAACACTGCACAGTGCACAATCTGTAGTCTTTTACTCATGGTCAAATTAGAGATAAGAAGAAAAGAGTGACATTTTAGATACCGGAGAAATTATTCCTGAGTAGAATGACTTGTGGATGGGCCTTGAGAAAAGGACTGATCTTTGGCCTTGTGAAAGAGAATATTGGTTTTCTAATGAAAGAAATGACTAAACAAAGCCTTGGAAACAAAAATATATGTGTTATTCTAAGAATTGATAACACTGATATTTCACTTCAGTAAAAGACACTGGACATAGTAAATTGCTAAATTACACATTGATATGGAGTCACACTTCAAACACTTAGGTGTATTGGGAAGTATTATACCCAATAATATGATATTATATAGACTGATTTTTGTGATGTAGCATACAGTATCATATTATAACCCATAAACTAAATTGAATCTTAATGATAACGTAACGGGAAATGTTGATTCAGCAGCTACTCCCAGAATGCTTTATTTAGGTTGACTTTTCAGATTTTCAGGTTGCTTTCAAAATGGGGTTGAGCTGTGATACCTAGGTAGCCACTGCAGTACACCTGCCTCCTCTTTTCATGGCATGAAAATGTGCTGGGTTACTCAAATGTGAAATTCTGCTGGCTGCTCCAGCCGTGTGTCAGAGAGCACAGAGGACTTTTGTCTGTTCTGATATTCTGTCTGCCTTGTCTCCATTGAGGAGCTCAAAGAGTCAGGAGTAAGGACAGGGTTGAAGTTTCTTCTCCCAATATTCCCCTCAAAATCATGGCATACTTACTACCTCCCTTTACCTTTTTCTATGATCAAGAATAGAAATGTGATAGTTAAGTGAAAATACCTGCAAAAAAATGAAGATCTGGTCCTCCTCATCTGCATGCTCCTTGAGGGAGGCTAATGCCTCCACTGGAGTGACAGGGTTTGTCTTATTCAACTGGTCCTATTTCTGGTTAAAAAAAAAAAATCAGGTAAGCTAGTAGGATACTGGGAAAAGACAGGATACTGATTCTCAGAGATCCTGGGAAAATCCAAGTGACTGTGGAGTGCCATGGATATCAGGATTTAGCATTATGGGGCTCTTTTTTTACATAAGAAACACTACATACACTTCGGCTAAGGTAAAATCCCTTTTAGAGAAATGTTTCATTGTATTTTAGCAACTATTTAGTATATGCAGTCATTCATTGTCCTTTTCTGTAGCCTTGGAAATACTTAAAGACAGCATCAGATTTTTCTCTTACATACATTTTATAAATAATCAGTTTTAATTTCTTGCAATAAATGTAGGTGGGTAAAAGATTTTGAAGCTACATGAGGTTGTGTCCAATGGTAATAATAACATGAACTCCCACAGAAAGCTGTGTTCCATTATGGCCTAAATTGAGGGAATACTGATCCAAAATTTTATTTCTTTATAAAGGTTATAAAATTAATACCAGAACTGTGTGAAGAAAAATTTTTTTCAGATAATTAAACACTGAGCTAAAACTGAATTTTTTTTAAATTGTAGACATATCGGAACTTCTGCAGAAATGATTGTTTTCCATTATTCAATAATCAGAGAAGCCAAACCTTAAAATATATGTTCCTAGTTTTGAGATTTCTGCATGAAAAGCTATGTTTTGTCTTATCCCATTTCTCACAGTATCAGTGAACCTTCCTATCAGTGCTGCAGGAGTCTTTATAACAAAAAATTATTTACACAGAGCTTGCACCAAAAAAACTCCCACACCTAAATGTGATCCAATTAGTCTTTGAATAGAAATTATCATCACTCTAAAGCTATGCTAGAAAGACAAAATGGGCAATTTGTTACACAAATAAAAATATTCTATGCATCATTTAATTGTTCTTTTTCATAATCAACAATGGAAAGTTTGCAGTCTGTCATAAAATTTAACACAAACTGCCTTTATCATTAGAATATTTCAGACTGAGGTATGCTCATATTACTTCAATCATTAAAAGCCTATACTTCAGTTTTCAAGTTCAAACCATGGCATTTGTTCTGCAAATAAGTACAAAACAAGGAAACTCGTTATACATTTCAAATAGGTGCATCCTGAAATACCAGTACATTGTTTGACCAGCAGCATTCCTTTCTGAACATAAAGGTAGACAAAAGCTGTTCTTCCTCAAAAGTCAGATCTTTAGATTCTTAACTGGAACTATTTTTGTCAGTTTTTTCCTACAGTGTCCACATAAGGCTCTTAGAAGACTGCAGAGATCAGCCTGCAGTGCTTTACAAACAGGAGTGAGCTGTGTCTTGTTATCCCTGGGTGATCAGTGGCATCCCACAGAGATCTTTGTGCTACTTTGACATGGCAGTCATCAAACTTGAAAAGCATTTTGAAGGATTAGAGGAGAGAAATGTTCCCCTTCCAGACAGACATAAGCTACATAACTTTTCAGAATATTTTTTTCTTATTCAGATGATATAACTCATTTAAAGTGATATCTACTAATTAAGCAGGATTTGAAGCCTGTTGTCCATCTTCAAATAGAAAGGAGTAAGGCTTCTTAATTTCTAGGCTTGAGGAACTCACAAGACAGACACAAGGGTATTTTTTAATTGCTGAAGACGACTGCTGCACTGCAGAGGCTGTAAGGACTAGCATGACATATTGTAAGGACAAGCAAGACTTGAAACATTAGCATTCACAGTGGATCTCCTTGACAGGACTCAGTATTGCTGAGATGTAAGATCCCAAAGCCTGGGAGAGTCTCCCCAGAGATATGTTTGGAGAAAATACTCTACATGCAACATTTCTGCTTTGTTTAGAGAAAAAGCATTGCATTGCTTGACACTTGTGATTTATATGACCACAGTCTCATGGGTACATTATCAGCTCTCCTAGAGGCATCCTTGCTGTAAAATTATGAGCATATATAAAAAACAAAAAAAAAAAACAACAAACCAAGCAAGCAAGTAAACAAACAAACCTTCCTCCAACCCAAAGAAACTCTCCCCAGCTAGGATCTATCAGTATCTGTCAATCATTTAAAGTAATACAAAGAGATTAATGCTTTCAAATGTTACAGTGACACCCAACATGGAAAAAAATCCTCAACATGAATAAAGGCAGGAAGGGTAAAGAGGAACTTTTCTGCATGATGAATTATGTTGCTTGCTACAAGCTGTGTCTGTAGAGTACTTTGTAACCCTCAGAAAGATCTTATTGCACGTTTCCTATCGATAACACCGTGGTTTGTTATTCTATTATATATGTATGTGTTGTTATTCTACTGCATTTAAACCATAATGACAAGAAGCACAGAGGGGACTTTCTAGGGGCACATGATGATGGATATCAGTTTCAATAGGTGACAATCAGTTCCAGATCTGGAACTTAGACTTTGGCAGAAATACAGATGGAGGTGTCCTAATCTCTGTTGTAGGACTAAAGAACAGCAAGAAATGAGACAACTGCAGCTCAGAAAGTTCTCCTCTGTATGGAGACTTCTATTTCTGTGCTACTTTGGACATACACCCTTGCCTAGACTGTTCCAGATGAGTTCAGACAAATTTTCTCGGACCAGGTCTAAAAAGTAGATTCTCTTTGGTTAAATTATTGCAGAGTAAGGCATATGATTCCATGGTCCTGAAAAGTTCTCATTTGCTGTAGCCACACATCAGAATGCCAACAACTTTTGGGGATGACAGATACTTAAAAACCCTCATTGAAATAAAATCTGTAATCAGCCCAGTTAACAGCTCTGTTATAGATAAATATTACACATAATATTAAAAGCTCTTCTGCTTTCTACCACCTAGAAGTGTACACCATCCTATGTTAAAATCATTTTGCAAAACTAACTAGATATATAGCTGTGCTAATCATGGACTCCAGACCTCCACAAACTATGAGGCTAAATTTTTTTAAAAGCAACAGCTTGGTCTCAGAGATTAAAAAAAAAACT
Organism: Cinnycerthia olivascens; assembly: GCA_035048155.1. Lineage (NCBI taxonomy): Eukaryota > Metazoa > Chordata > Aves > Passeriformes > Certhiidae > Cinnycerthia > Cinnycerthia olivascens. Next base: position 32,439,188 of record JAWWMU010000180.1, read on the forward strand.
TGGATGCTTTTATATTCTTCTGTCTATGTGTTGGTTGCATCAGAGAAGCATGGACTTTAGCAACCATGGAAGAATGAGAAAAAAATCTCAAATTTATTTGTATTTTTATCAGTTTGTCATGATTAAAATAACATGAAACTAAACTAAATTAATGGTCTGCTTCAATTCATATCTGGGCATTGTTAATAAGAGGGACATAGTCTTTATAAGAAATAAGATTTCTTTGTGCAGCTTAGAGCCCTGAAAAACAATTTATTTGACTCTCAATTTTTTTCTTAATAAAATAAACAGTATATTTGAGACATGTCAATATCAAAATATTGATTTTAGACCATTTTAAGGAAAGAATTGCCTACTTATAGAAAAGTCTCAACACAAAATAGAGTCTGAAATAAGAGGAGATTTGCAAATGCTGTGTTTTTAATAGAGGTACAGACATCTGAGCTTTCTTTGAAAAAGGAGTTGAGTGAAGAAGGCAGAAGTTTGTAGAATAAGAAAATTTAAGTGAAATTTTAGAATAATTAGAAATTACTTTTAGTTTTTTTCCAAAGAAAAAAATGCATTTTTTTAATCTATTAGAATTATTTAAGAAGGTGGAAGTAGATTAAAATGGAGATGTGTTCAATGCACTAGGTATTCTACAAAATAAGAATCCTTATTAAAATTATCTTTACCATTAAGTCATTTCTTCTGGCAAAATAGGGTCTCCAAAGTTATTTCCTGGCCTTTCCTGATCTGAGCAAACAAATATTATTGCAATACTTATCTCACACAGACAAACATTTCAACAAAAATGGATTGTCATAATTTAGGATTTAAAATATTCCTGCTTCTGTTAATAAATTCCAGAAGCTATAGCAGTCAAACTCAGAGGTAAAAAAATAACAGAAGTTTGTCAGTGATGAAAAGAGCTGGATTCAGTGAATTCATAGAAGTTATAGTCAGTACCATCTCTTAAATGTCACGTTAAATAATCATCTTAAGCAATAAAATATATGCTGATAAATGGAAATATTCTCAATAAAATACTTATAAACTAAATCTAAAGCTCTAAATGAGTATTATTTAAAACACCATAGCCAGAGTCTCGCATTTATAAAAGCATATCAAGAGGAAGCTTTGAAGAGTTAGAGTTCAACAGAGAAGTTCAATTCCGGCAAGTTAATGGAATTTTAGCATGTTTTTTCCTGAAAACTGCTGCAATCTTTTTGCCTAATGTAACCTATCTCATTTCAGCTAATGGCATTGAAGCATTCTAAAGCTAAATGACTGAGGCAGGATTGAGATCAAAAGTAGCTCTCAGGCAGGAAAATGCTAAGTGCTGCATTACAGACTTCCATCATTTATTTGCACTTACAAAAATTGAGACGAAATCATTGAAAGTCCCCTTTGCTACACGTTGCATGTAGAATTATAATTTCTGGCTTGTGTTATCACCTGGTGCACAGCACAGCCCATGGAGTCAAGAAGGTGCAAGTGATGACACGGCCCTAATCCAGGCCAAGCTCCCCAGCCGCTGGAACAGGTGACAGAGCACCACACAGCCTTTGTCCCTGGGAAATGCCACATCCACCAGCATGCAGGTGGGCATTGTGCATGGAGGGCTCTTTTCAACACACTAACTGTGCTAGCTTTTGGATAGATCTAATTATACATCTATTAGTACTACAAGGATCATTTTTAATGCGTGGTTATCAACGCAATCGCTGATGAAAGAGAGTCAAACTCATGCTGTGGATGGTTTGGCTTGAAGCCCTGGGTATCTTATGAAGGTTTAGATGTCATTAAGAAAAATCCATTATTTTCAGAATAATTATTTCCCTGCTGAGAAAACATCCCCCAGTCTGCAAAACCCGTATATTAACTTAGCATACAAAAACAATCTTATGACATTTTTTTCCACTAGGATGGTAGAAACACTAAAAAGAAACCAAGTGTGCAAAAATGTTTACTGATGGGAAGTCAAATATGCTTAGAGAATGAAACTTTTTTTCTTTTTTTTTTTAAGCAAGGTATCAGGAGTTCCATATGACTCCACAAATCCATACTGTTTAATAAAATATTTAGGTCCCACTGGAGTTAAAGATAACCTGGAGTTTTCCTGGCAGTTACCATTGCGAACTTTTCTTGGTCTTACACAAGACTGAGTTTGGAACTACCCACACTTTGCAAGAGAGTACAAGAATCTTATGCATCTGTGTCAAGGCTGCCTGCTGCTTTTCTGAGATACACTGACTTAGCCAGGCAAACAGGTATTGCTCTGGACTCGTTCTCCTTTGGGCTCTTTTGATCCCTCCACATGTGGAAACAAGAAAAAAATTGCCTCAGAGGCATAAATTTCCTATACTCCACTTCTGGGCTGATTTATGTTGCACCTTAACCCTCTCTGATGTTAGCCTAGGGGTGTGACAGGCAAGGCTGCATGTGCTGCATATTTTAATTCTGCTGTGCTGTTATAACCAACTACTCTGAGCAGCAAAGACACAGAGTAGTACTGAGATTTACTGAAACATTTAGTTTGAATAGAAAGTGGTTGGTTTTCAGCAACAGGAAGAAGAGTGAAAGTAGGTAAATGAACTAAATGTTTGATAAATATTTTAGCCTTGGACTAAAAGTCTTGTTTTCAATGTAGCCCCTATTCAGACTTGGATTGTTGTCCAGTGGTTTCTTCAGCTGCATCAGTTACAGTCCCAGTTGGGGTGATTAGGCAAAATGCACTCTTTGAGCACCTAAAATCCTTACTTTTCTTCTGAAATATTGAGTACTCAGATATAGATCCTAATATAGAAGGCTTTTTCCTACAGGATTAACATGAGATTTTTAGGTGCTGAGGGATTTTACTTCTATAGTTTTCAGATGTTGTACCACTTTCATACCTCATGTTGCATGCTGAAAAATAATCTTGTCTAGATGTTTCCTCATGTATGAATCAGTCTGGGTTTAGAAAGCACAAGTTTTTCAAGTAATTTCTTCCAGTATAAAGGCAATTAGGCACCTCAGTGAGATGCATGCCAGACTGGATTGAAAAAATCTGTATTTCAAACAGGAAATCATTTAGGATAATAATAATTTCAAATATGAAATGTAATCAAGGAGAGGGAAGATAAGATGAATGCAATCTATTTATGAGGAGACAGGTGAGACAGTTACATTATCACCATAAATTCCACTTTGCTCTTTTCTATGAGTTACTCAAGCTTTCAGAAAAGTCATAAAGCAGAAAAAAATCTGTATGGAAGTGGTGGGGGATGGTTTGCGATTTTTCACATTGTATTATTGAGAGCATGATTTCTTAACCTTTACTATCTGAGTGTTAGTTAACACATTCATGAATTAAAAAATTTAAGATTTTGGATTTACCACATGAGTACTCTAACCAATTAGAATTTATGTTAAATTTAATTTTATTAGGGAAAATAGAAAAAGCATGCATTTTTAGATCAAAATCTTAACTTCTCTTTAAACCCTGATCACCCATCAGTTTGCTACTTCCCATGTCAGTCATGAGCTCTTTGCCCCAAAACCATCATCAATAAAGGATTCATGTTACTCAGCCTGCAATGAAATTCTTGTTGCTTGCAGTTCAAAGGGCTTTGTGGATGTGTAGGTACCTTTAAGTAGTAAGAGATTTCTGAGGAAACTAAGTCATTATGGCACACAATAAGAATAAGGAATTGTAACCTTAAAAGAAAAGCAATGACTATTTTACTTAGATTTTTTTAAACTGCAACATTCTCTCATAACTGATACAAAATATTGATTTGGGGGGTTTGAATTCAGAAAAATTCCTGTCAGATCAATAATTTATTTTCAGTTTTAAAAATTCAGTGCCTAAATATTAGCCTCTTGAATTCTGCACTGATAAGCACAGAAATCACAATTATTCCCCTAAATGGGGCTGATGGACTCATAACAAACCATTTTCACCATTCTCAGCAATCAGCTTGCCTGTTACCTAATGGCATCTTGTCAGTATAACGAAAACAGCAGTTCAGTAGAAAAAAGAAAGGAAAATATCACCTGTGGGTCCACAAATAAAGGAGATAAGAGGGAAGAAAGCAGTAGGTTGGACATACAGATATTACTGTCCTTACTGACGCACTGCACAAGCAGTAGCCAGGGAAACAAAGGAGACAAAGGACCAGTTACATTTATTTATTTTAGTAACTGACAGTCCTGATCCTATAAATAATCATTTAAGTCTAAGCAGAAAGTAATGCTATAAAAATATGCACTTTCCTCAATTTAACTAAGTTATACATTCTTTATAGCTGGTTGTTTTGAGTGCTGATTATAGCATTACTGTGGCATCTAAATGCCTTCCAGCAGCTCACTGGGAATGTGGTTACTAATTGCTATGTTATATTTTATCAGAGAGCTTGATCTTGCAAAATGTTGTAAGAGTTGCATTTGGAACAACAACAAATCACCATTTGTCAGCATTGGAATTTCAGGAATGGACTGAAAAGTTCATATTTTCTCCAATCTGTTATATTTCATTCCCCATACTTATACATATTCAGCATAGTCTGGTTCTCTCTCCTTTAAAAAAAATTGAGGAAGAACTTCCAATATTGTAAAACTGAGGATTTGTGTCACTTGTTAGAATGAGCTACAATGTTTATAATGTTTAATCTAGGGTTTTTTTCCTTTTTAGCTGGCATACAGAAATTAAATTGTTGGTAATACAAAAGGAATTTGTTATCTCATAGCTACCTTTGATTACCTCTAGTGCTTTTGACTAAATTGTTCAATTTATAGCAGCCACAGAAATTTGTTCCTGTGAATCAACAGGAAGGCTCACATGTAGAACAAAGAACAGTTCTGCTGTGGCAGAGGACTTGAATAGATATCCCAGGTGGTCTCTTCTAGTATTCTATGCCCCCAAAAGCACAACATCTTGGGAAGATGCATTTTTAGGATCTTATACTGCATTTTTTCCCACTGTTTAACAAATCTAAATGCTAGAAATAGGTATGGTCAAATTTAAATGAGATGCAGTAAATTAGTCTTGGATCTGAGCACACTGAGTTTCCTAGAAGAGTAAATGATAAGAATTGTTCAAAAATCAATCTTGAAAAATTTTTACAATGGCAGTGTAATCAATCAGAGAGTATCTGTGTGCAGCATTGCACTACAGGGTCATGCACTCATGGTTATTAACGTAAAAGAAAACAAGAAAAACTCTTCTATAACATTGTGTGTCTGTCTATCTGTCTATATCTATATCTAATCTCTGTCTATATCCACACACCTGTACATATGCATATATGACGACACATAAAATCATATAATCACCTTTATTTTACCAACTAATGATTGACACTGTTATCCCACTAACAACTCATTATTACTACAGCTCATCTTTAAAGATAGAACATGAGTGTTTTTTGTACATCCTGTCAGTTGCTTTCATCCAAACAAATATTTCAATAAATAGCTGAAAGCTTACCCATAGTCCTATGAACAGCCTAAACAGACTGTCCCAGCTTCCAGTGGATGAGTTCTGACATTCAATCATGTGCCTGAAACTAAGCCATGAGTAGAAAAGCGCATTTAATTTCTGCAAAGTAAAGTCTGTTGTTAAGTATCTTCTGAAAAAAATTAATTTAAAGCTTATACCAAGCTAACAGTACTATTGTCAAGAAAGTCTGATGATGTATTATACATTTATTCTTTCTTATTCCTTCCTCTAATTTTTTTCTCTTGCCCCTTCTCTTTCAGTTTTTTTTCATTTTCCAGCACCCCAGGATCTATGCATTGAGCCTGATGTAGTTAGAGGAATTGGACTGTAAATCAACACTTACTTGTTCCTTCATTGTTTGTATGTTACGTCTAATAAAAGAAAGGAAGTAGGGAAAACTGAATTTTAAAAATCTTACATTGGTACAAGATGAGTTTAAGTTCATTGCCATAGTGACTACTGCTTATTTCTCAAGCTTAGTCCATCTACAATAACAAAGCTATCACCCACACATCTCTCTGCTTATTCTTCCTCAAATAAACAATCTAATACACACAACACCAGAGAATAAGTACAGTAGATACTGTATTTGGATGTTTTTGTGAAAAATCACAGAAAAGAATGTGACCTATGTGTATGGTAAGAACTAATGTGGAAAAACATACAAAGATAGGAGTTAACTTACTGAAAAGAGAAATATCAGTTGCAAGGGATTAATGAATTTCTCTAATATTCATCTTATGTTTTTAAAAAGTGAAGTTATTTTACTTATTTTCTGATTTTTCTGAAGTCATATTGATCTTAGGCAATTTGCAAACTTACTTTTTAAAGCAATGAATGTTATTACAGTTTCTAAAATTACTCTGGTCTAAAAGTTATGTTCCCAAGCTTCCCTACTGTTTGTCCTTAGCAGTGCCCCCAGGTATGCAGTTTTTCACTTCAGTTACTACCTCCTTTAGGAAGAGAAGGTAAAAAGTTGTTACAGACATTCCATATAACTTTCTAATTCTCCGTTCTCTATAGAATTATTATAAAGGGACCTTACAAAATTATGGAAGAAGACAAATGGTTTTCATTTACATTAAGAGGGTTGCAATTTATTGTGAAGTCACATGTAACATCTAGGATGTTATGAGAGTGTGTAACAACTGGAGAAGCTCTATCAGTGTATCTTTATAAAATACCAAAAACCCCAAAAATGTAATTTATTTGGAACCATGTCATTCATAAAACCTGGCTTCTTTCAACCAACTTGTTGTTTTGTTCCAGAGGGAAAGAGAGGATTTTAGTTGCCTCTTGGTGCTTAATTTCATAGTCTTATCAAAACGTTATGTTTTATTTGAAAAAAAGCTGAAACAACTAATTTTGAACATTTAGTGGCAGAATGTAATTTTCTCATCTCACAAGAGCATTTTTATACCAAATTTTATCATGATTATGAGAAAAAAAGTGTTTTAAAACTTTTTATAAATCTGAACAGTATACATTTTTTTTACAGAGTCCATTCACATACAACCCAAACCATGTATTTCCTTGAATTAACTTTTCTTTTTGATCTTGGAAAAAAAAAAAAAAAAAAAAAGGAAAAGATATGCTATTATTTCAACTCCAATTTCAGTGTTCAGTGAAGCTATTACACATTTTCTTCATCCATTCACCACACTGGAACTTTACCAAAGCATTTGCAAGCTCTGTTGCCTCTCTCAGCAATCTGGTGCCTGGAAGCAGATAGCTCCAAATGTTGTTTCTCTCTCTAACCCCTAGTCAAAAAGAACATTGGCACTAAATCAGTAACTTTGTTGCCAAAGCTACATTTTTATCCTCAGTGATCTACCAGCTTCTTATTGTTTTCTACCTTCATTGACTTTTGATTTTCTTTTGCCTTCTTTTGGACAGGATTGTTGGAATGGGACTTCATGGGTTGAGCACTTACCCTGGCAGTTTGACCTTACTCGTTTTACTTGGATATAGAAGTATTTCTTTCAGGTTCATAAAGAAAGATTTTCTGAATGAGACATTACTTCAAAGGCAGGCTGTGTAGATACCCTGTCCCTTGGAGAACTGTTCTGTCCTTACATAATATACATATATATATATAATATATATATAATTGTACACGTTAGAAAGACCTATGAGTCTCTTAAGCAGCTTTTTCAGCACTTGGAATTATCTCTTATCTTTCTCAGCACATGAATCCTTCCCAGCTTCCCAGTTTTGTCTAGGGGAAGGCAGCTGAAGATTTCTTCCAAAACCCCAAATCCAGGAAACTGCAAGTCTATGCACTAATTATCATTGAAAGGGGGTAGCAAAATTCTGAGCAGGTTTTCTGAAGTAATCAGGACACAAGAAAATGCATAGCTCATATACAACAACTCCATGAATGTACAACGCAGTAAAGAATGCACATATTATATTACAATGAAAATTCTTTTCCTATGGATTTCTGTAGGCCTCACAGTAGGGCCTTGAAATTTAATACTGAGTCGATCAATGTAACCTAGTATTACATGTAAAATTCCCAGCATCACAAATTATAGATTCAAAGCAATTCTAAGCTGCCAAAGGGAATCAGCAGGGAGAAATCCAAGACTATGATATGAATGGCTAGTGATGACAATCAATTTCTTCTATTAAAAAGTTATGTTATAGTATTTTGGGTTCATTTCATATACTGTATGATTCAGACAGTTACCTTCCACGACTGTAATGAAAATCTTAGATTTTGTAAAACTGGCCATCAACTTCTTTGCATGTTTTAGGAGAGAGAGCTGGTAAGATTGTCTGAAGGGCTGGCCAGAAAGAGTAATATTCTTTTAAAAAAGGAACAGAGCAGAAGGAAAATCATGAAACAAACTCCACAGAATAAAATGAGAACACCTAGAGTACGCCAGTGTTAGCAAAATACCAATAGGCCTGGAACATAAAGGAAAATCAGCACCTCCTACAAAATTTTATATCCATCTTTTGAATGCAAAGTTACTGAGAAAAAGTCTGTTAGTCAAAATACTAGGCTATAGTGGTTTCTTTTAAGAAATGTGGCAGAATATACTATGTCAAAGTCAAATTATATTTTACTGTGAAAGTTTGGAAAACCCAAGAAGTTACAGTCTTCTGAAAACCCCTAGATTTTGAATTCAATCACTTTATTTGAAGTAGTCTTTCCAATATGTTTAACAATGGGTTTATATGCATTTATTACACATCTATATGGAAAAGTTGTAATGTGTCAATCAGATATATGTCCTTGCGATTATTTGCTAGTGCATTCAGTTAAAAGATCTCCAGACTGGGTATTAATATAAAATGCACATCTATATCTTAGGGACTGGACTGAACCTCAGTTAAAACAATATCACATTTCAGATATTAGCTATTATTTCTCACTTTCAAAAAATGCTGCTGTTCAAACTTAAATATTTGACGCAAATGACCTTCAGTGAACACAGTAAATAAGCTCTCTCATTTTGTGAGTATCACACATCAGTCTCTGAGCACTTTAGAAGGGAGGATACAAGCTGAGTCATATATGATTTCGTAAGTCAAGCTCAGCTGAATCAAAGCAATTCCTTCTAAGTCAAAACTTTGAAAGTGAATTGAAAATTGAAGTTCACAGTGATTCAACACAGTAATTGCTGGTAAAAGTGATTGCTTTTAGCAAGACAGTTTGAACCTACAGGCATACCAGATTATGGTTGGAGAAAGATCAAATATCAGGGCTACTGACATTGCTTAGACTAGTCACAGAAACATAGAATCAACAGAATCTTGACCACAGCAGTTTGTTGAATTCAGTTTTGACTCAATTGCTTAACTCTTTCTTTTCTCATTGGATGTAACCCTACAACAATCTGTCTCTTCCACACAGTTTCCAGGTGAAGAAATAAAAAAAAACCCACAGAAACACCAGGTTTTGGAATCCAAAGACTCACACCATGGATCACTGCACATGGTAGAGTTTACTAGAAAATGCATACTCCCATGATTATTATATTTCTTGGAAAAGAGTTAACAGCTTCTACAGCATAGTGTGCGTGAAAGGTGTTTCTACACGGAAAAGTAAAAATGGCTGTCGAAATGCAGAGCTTAAATCCTAAAACAAGAGAAGGCTCCTTTAAAGCAGCAAGTACTCAAGCTCTAGACAAAAGTCCAATCAAGCCTTTTTTGTCTGGCAAAACCAGCAGCTCACACAAAGGGGGCAACCCAAAATAGTTTGCCTCATAGCAGGTCAGAGATAACACTGATGGATTAAGAAGTATTTTCCTTATTAAAAAGCTAAAATGCAGTTTGACTAACATATTTGTGTGGCCATGCCAGCCCAAGCACTGTGCATTCCCATCTTTAGACATGCACTCATTCCTCCCACCAGAACAAGTATTTGTGTAACCAGGTGACAAATGGGACCAATTCCCCCATTCAAATCCCTTCTTTATAGTTATGTTTATTGTTCTTAAGCTGGATCTATTAGTTTAGTTTACGTTTTAGTCTGACAAGTTCTTGTGATGTGTAGGCACAGGAAGAGAGAAAGGTGGGGAGAGAGATTGCTTAACCCTGTACCATACTTACAAGAAGTCTGTGGGATTGTCTAATCAAAGCATCTTCATCTGGTCTTGAATTCTGGCTAACTATAGGGCACAGTAGCAGAATAGTTTGTGGTGTAATTAAACACTCCTGTTAGCAGGGATCTGCTTCCAGAGAGCACTGAAAAACCAGCATAACTTTCAGGTTGGGTCATTAATGGCAGAAGCCTTCAGTGAGATTTTTAAGGCATCAAAACTATCTCTGTGCTAGCTACCCTGAACTAAAAACACAGGTTGGAAGTAGTGTTTGATGGAGAGAGGGTATGGTTTAAGAAATCATACAAAAATATATGTTCTGAGAAGTCAGGTTTTGTATGGCTCTTTTTTTTTTTTGCCTGACTGTAATCATAGTCATTGTACAAACAGCACCGCATTTCTAAGGGAACCATCCAAGAAATCAAATGGTAATACCCCGTGTGACAGGGCTAGCAGCAATTTTTAGCTAAATTATATGATTAACACTTGTGTCTTTAATTTAAAACTAGTAACATGGCATAAATACTCATCAGAATAATTGATTCACCTGTAGCTTTTTAAAAAAACCTGTATCATACCCAGTAAGCAAAGTATTTCAGAGCAATCAGAAGTCTTTCAAATTCATCCAGCTTTAGAGTTGAAAAAAAATAATTTGTACTGTTAGCACTTTCAATAACAAGATGTCTCTTTAACACAGGAACCATGCTAAAGTGGATTTTACTATTCAAATAATTTTGTTTTATTAAAACAATAAAAATGCCCCAAACACAAACTTTGAGAAACACACGTACTAAAGCTTAGCCTAGGAACTGATAATTATCATACATTTCCTACTACAGGCTATTCTAAATAGCAAAATTATTAACATTCAGATTCCACGTTCCCATGGTCTGTTCTTGGCCCACCAAATTTGCCTCAACTCTCCCCTCATATTTCCATGGAGACTAAAACTGCATTACCACAACTCTTGGTTATGCTCCAGAACTGTTGGGGCCTATGGTCCTCCTTCCCATGCTGCACTGCCTAGCTCAGACATCACAGCATATTTGTTCCCACATCTGCTGATAATGTGGCTGCATGGCTGCTGCCAAATGTAGCAGGCAAGTGTGGCTCTTCCATTATTTTCCTTACTTGGGCATTGATAAAAATGCTTTTTTATTTGCATAGCTCCCAGTCTTCTCCAAACTTGTATGAGTACAACTGCACCAAGCTACTGTTATATTCAGTGCTTTTCTAACAGCGCTTGTATAACTCAAATATAGTTCAAAAGGTCTATCTAAAAGCTTATTACACCAAATTTGGTCAACAGAGAGAAGTAAGTGGCAATGCTCCTATATGAAAGGTTACTTGGATCTTCCTTACTGGGTTAACAAAAGCAATACACAACAATTTGTCAGCATTGAAACATTTGCAAAGTAAAAAGGCTTTTTCAGATACCAAGGCTGCTGTTCAAACTTAAATGTGCACTTACTGAAGTCAAGGAGTACAACATCCACTGCTCTCCCCTCATCTACCATGCCGGTGCTTGGCTTGGCAAGATAATCCTCTTCATAGAGGGCTATCAGGTTGGTTAAGTTTGACTTCCCTTTTGAGAAACCATGCTGACTACTCCTAATCACCTTCCTGTCTTTCATGAGCCAGGAAAGGGTCTTCAGGATCTGCTGTGTGGTAGAAAGGTAAATAAATTATACAAGAAAGGCCTCATAAAATCAGGCTTTGCTCTGCTAAATTAATAGCTAGCTTGTCACTTCTCTGTGCAACTAAGTAGTTTGCAGGTTCTCATGTGAAAACAGTCTTGGGAATGAGAGTTCGTTAACAGAACAAACTATTCCTGGGTGAAAAACAACTGCACCTGCAGTAAATAAGAAATCTGTCTGATGGGAATCAGGGAACAAAATATGTAAACTAACCAAGAATAGAGAGATTCGATGGACAAGTAAAATACCTTTTACTAACCAATGAGCGAAGTGCACATCTTTGGTGAAAGGAACATATAAAAGGGAAAATGTGGTTGAAATAAAAGCTTTTTTCTGCCTTGAAACTTTGGGTAGTTATTGTGTCATGACTGCCTCTACAGTGTCATCTTGTTCAATAACTGTGAAGGAAGGTTGCATCCAGATCCCAATGGATTTATTTATGTCCAGTTGCTTAAGTATTCCCTGACCTGATCCCCTTCTACCAAGGCTATGCCTTCCTTGTTCTTGCTCTTCCCTCTGGTCTCCAGCTCCTGGGATTTCTGACATCTGGCCATACTAATGAAGATGAAGGAAAGAAAGCATTCGATGCCTCAGCCTCTTCAATGTTCTATGACACTAGGCCCCTACCCCACTTAGCTGCAGACCCACATGTTCCATACCCTTCCTTTTGCTGCTTATGTACTTTCAGAAGCCCGTCCTGTTGTCTTTCTTGTTGCCTTGTTCCCTCACCAGACTCAGCTACTGTTGAGCTTTGCCCTTCCTAATCCTATCATTACATCTTGAAGAATTGTTTCTATGTTCCTCTCCTGTCACCTATCACTTTCTTCCCCTTCTGTATGTTTGCTTTTCATGGTTGAGTTTTCCTAGGAGCTTTTTGTTCATCCACGCAGGCCTTGTGGTACCACTGCTTAACTTCCTGCTCATTGGGATGGACTGTTCTTGAGATTCAAAGAGATAATCCTTGAACATCAAACTGCCACCCTGGTCTCCTCTTCCCTCTGCAGCCTTATCCAATGGGACTCTTTCAGGCAGATCCATGAAGAGGCCAAAATCTGCTCTCCTAATCTTCAGGGCTGTGATCTTGCGGTTTGCCTTGCTCCATTCTTTCAGGAGTCTGAACTCCACTGTCACTGAAGCCAATACTGCCTTCAGTCTTCACATCCCTGAAAAGCTCTTCCTAATTTGCAAGTATGAGGTCTATCAGATTTTCCCACTGATTTCTCTGTCATCTCTATCAGGAAATTTTCATCAGTGCCTTACAGGAGCCTCCTGGATTTCTAAATGCCCTGCAGTTACCAGGGTGGTTAAAGTCCACCACAAGGATCAGGGCCTGTCTGTGAACATTAGGCTTCTTCTGGCATTATCTACAGCTTCCCTGAGCAGACAGCCTGTAGCAGGCAGTCCCTACAGTATAATCCATACTGGATTGTTGTTCAATCCTCTCCCATAAGTTCTCAGCTGGCTCCTCATCCATCTTCAGAAGGGTTCCATATACTCTAACTGCTCTGTCCCAAAAGGGAGCCCTAAAGGGCAACTCCAGCTCCTTGTCTTCCTACCCTGTCCTTCCTAAAGGGCCTGTATCCCTCCACTGCATTATTGCAGTCATGGGAGCCATCCCACTGCATTGCCATGATCCCAACAAGACCAGAGCCCTGCAATCCCAGGCCTTTCTCTGCTTACTCACATTTATTCCCCGTGCTGCACACATTCAAGTACAGGCACTTCAGAGTCACCTGAACATGTCATTTCCCAGAAAGGATCAGGGAATTTTTCCCAGACTGGTGTCTTGTAGGCACTTCCTTACTTCCTGAAAATGCTTAAGGTTATTTAAACTCTTTTTTGTGGTTTTTTGTGTTTGCCTTCGCCCATATCACTCTAGGCCCTTTGCTAGACAGCTCTGTCCCTGACTCCCTCACAAGCTGCTGGCAGTGGTCTTCATTTCTCATCACTCCCATTTTAAAGCCCTTCTTAGCAAGCCAGAAATCCTGCTGGCAAAGACACCTTTCCCTCATTTAGTGAGGTATATCGCATGTCTCCCATGCAGGTGCTGATCCTCCAGACAGAGTCCCAGGGGCAGAGAAACCAAAACCCTTTTGCTAAAACAAATTCCACAGTGAGCACTGATTGGTTTGTTTATTCTACCAACATGGTCTAAACATAAGAACTGCTGAAGGTTAAGGGTTTTACGTAAATTTATAAATTCACTTGAATTCAGAATTTTAATGTGCTTCTATAAATAACAGTAAACGTATATATCTATATTTTACAGTATAGAATTTAAGACTTCAGATGCTAACAGCTATAATGTGTATGCCCTGCTTAAAAGAACAACCTTATTTAAATAACAGGTACTCAGCTTATCCAATACCATTTCACTCTCAGAAAGCTTCAGCAAATCTGTGAGGACTGTGTGAAAATCATCAAGGAATTCAAAAGCCAAGGTATTTCATTTCCTTATGCTACCCTAATCCTTGGCAAGATAAAATCTATGAGTCTAAAAAAACCAATCTGACAGCTTCAGAGATTGATCTCATTTACCTGCCTCATCCATACCATAACCTTCTGAATAATATCAGAGATGTTTCTGCAGCATTGACTAATATGAATGAGACTAGGCTCAGGCTTTATTATTTCATGAAGTCACTTGGTTATCTGAATGTACAAATTCCACTACAAAAACCATTAATATTTGAATTCAAGTTTCTATATGTTGACTTAAATGTGCTCTTTTCTAATTCTGAAGATACTATTTTTTAAGCAACGGCTTGCCGTGGTTTTATTCACAATTGCTTACGTTCCTGCTAAAGGTGCACCTCTACCAGGTAAATGCACAGCCTGTGCTGCAAGCTGCAATTCCTTACTGCCTGAAGTGAATTTCAAATGTAAACTAACCTATGCTGTCTGGCTGTTAGTGATCTTTTTTAGGATTTTTTTTTTCATGAAGTGAAAAAAGCAGCAGTAGTAGTAATCATCATCGTCATCATCATCATAAAAAAAACCCCACATTTTTGCTAGCGATGAATTGCCAGTACCTTCTTCAATTTTCTGTGAAACAAATTGGTTTAAATCAGTAAGCCAGGCAGCTCAGCAGACAAATTTAACTTGTAATTGTGTCAAGAAAGTACATCAGAGTAAAACTCGCAAGATAATTTAAGAGGACAACCATACTGTAAGAACCAGCTGAAGATGACTTTAATTTGTCGCTTGGACGAATGCAGATGTTCAGACATGTATTGCACCTTAGTGTCGCTTCAGTACCTCACCCAAAGCTCATTGAGGTCAATGGGAGGCTTTTCATTAAGCCTCCAGTGTTTTAGGTGAGGCTTTAAGGCTTTTCCTGCAGCACCTGTCTAACTACAGGCATATCAGCATGGTGACTGACATCGAGGTGACTGCCACTGTGCCCAAACTGATGATAAACCAAAGCTTAATTGAAGAGCCTCAAATTTTACAGTCATAATACTAGTGGAAATAAAAATCAGAACAGGTAACCCAGTCCTGTCTCTTATATCTCTTAATTACACAACTTTTACTAGTCTTCAAGAGAAAGAAGTGGAGACTTTTCCATACATATCTTTAAGCATAGTACAAACAATGAGGAGCTTAAAGGCAAGTGGGAGGTTATAAGGCATAGTAAAGATACAAAGTGGGTTACCCAGTGTCTCCTCTTGCTGAATGTCTCTAGCAGCTGATCACCAAGAGGAAGTTTATTCTAGATGTGTAAACTAAGCTGACATTTAGATTACACAAATTAAAATTATAAAAACAGCTTTAAATGAAAAGGGCTAAATAACAGTATGCAACAACTACATTTTCTATTTCCTGAAACATCTTCACATTGCCAGCCACATTTCTACAAGCCCTATACGGCCTCTCACCCATATGTTCAAGCACATATTGAATAGGATCTTTCAAGGACGTGTTTTCACAGACAGCTTTTATTAAGAAACAACATAAATAGCATAATAAAAACTTGGGGGAGTTTCACAGCTCGTGAGAGGCTGGGGCAGGGGGGAAGATTGCAAAGGGAAAAACAGCAGCACAGTATCAGTGTGGGTATGAGCCAAGAGAGACAAGGAGGGCTTTGTTTATCAGGTTACTTCTCCTGCCATAAACAAACCTTCTCCATGTTGTGCAGAAGAAGAAGGAAATGGACTCATGTGCAGTGAATGTGGGTGCAATGAAAAGCTGTTATTTTTTGATTGTGCCAAAACCATTTAATTTCCTTTGTTTCAAAAAGCAATTTAGATTAATCCAAGGTAAAGAATATTAAAAAATATATTTTCAGAGTAATTTATAAAGGTCCATTTTTTTTTTCCTGGAAATGGAAGCAGAGAACCTCTTTATCATACCTACTTCTTTGACCACCACTTTACCCAAAAAACCCATTTACCTGTCAGTCTGTTGGCCCCCCAAAGCAAATAAATATCTGATTGTCCCTTGGAGTATTTTTGTGTCTGACAGGAGGCATCAAGACTTCATCTAGATCTTCTGGTCTTTGTCTCTCTTCCAAACTCTATTTCTCTCTATATCTGAAATGTTGCATAATTTGTAGCAAGTTAGTAAACCATGCAGAGCACCTCCGGCACAGCACTTTCAAACAAGTTTTCACCTGGGGCAAATTCTTGCAACTAAGCCTGACCTATGATAAATAACCAGACCATCAATTCAGCTATTTGGAAAACACAAGACAGTGTGTGCTGTCAGTTTTGCTGCATCGAGCTGGATGTTCTGTATGAACATATTTCCTACACAGGCTTTGTAAATTATGTACTTCTAAATTTTGAGAAACTTGCCTATGAAACACTTGCCGGAAGATAATTTTAATGAAAGAAACTACTTAAAGCACTTTCTTGAATAGAGTTGAATTTTATCACATACTCAGGCACTTTACAAAATCAGAGTTCCAGTTTCTACAGCTTCCTCAGAAATCAGCTAGCAAGGGGATGAAACACAAAGTGAGAGCAGAAGCACCATGGAAGAGATGGAGGAAGGGAGGCAGCAGCCACCAGGCCTAGGGCTGCCCTGGAAGATGGAAGTCCTGCCACTGAGCAGCTGTACAGACAACTGAGGGAAAGACATTTTGGTAATGCACAGCACCAGAGCAGTGCAGGTGTGAGTGCCCTTGGCTTTCTGCCAAGGAGAGAAAGCTGAAGTTAGTCTTTGTGAATGCACTCCAGAATATTTGAAATATCAACTTCAATCAGACCATTAACACTGTTACGCGTGGGCAGAAATACTGAATAAAAGTAACTTCTACCACAGGTTAATTTAAGAGTAAAAGCCGATCACATTTTTTCTATCCTATATGTTATACTTAAGCATTTGAAATTCTGAAAAACCTGTATAGAAGAATTTTCTTTCACATCAACTTTAACTTGGCTAATTAGTAATATTTTTATGACTTGGTTAATTAGTAATAACTCAGGGAAGCAGAGACCACATATTAAAGAACACAAGAATGAAGAGAGCATGGTAGATCTTGGAGCTGTATATATCCTTCAACTGAGAAATGACTGTCAACAAAATTTACCATTTGGTTTTAATTATTATTCCACTCCCATTTCCACTCAATTGAGTGAATTTAATCTGTTGTGGACAGAGATGTTATTTAAGCTGGTGTTTCCTACTGTTTTGTATGCTTTAAAAATAAGAAGAGAAGATGGAAGATCTCCTTACTGTCTTCATTCTCTATGCACGGCTTTGGTAAATTCTTTGATACAAAGGAGTAGGAAGGAAAGCTCTAAACTGAAGCATTATGGGGTCCAGAAAAAAAAATTCAGAGGAGAATCCAGAAAAAAAAAAAAAGCCAAACAAACAACTATATGCCATTGACTTATTTCTGTAAAAAGCTAATATCCAAAATCTGATTTTTAGGAAAGTGTGAGCTGCCAGCCAGAAATGCAGTTTTATTCAGTAGAATGCCTAGGCATATGGTTAACTTTGAGAAAATTCTCAGTTTCATTGATCTGAGAACATTACTCTGAGGTCAAAATGAGAATTTGATATACAGGCCTGGATTGAAACATATACTGATTTACAGTCTGAATATGAATCAGCATCAAATTTTCCCTTTAAGATCCATTAATAATAGCTGGTACTGTATTGCAAGACCACAGAGCCAGAATATAGGAGCCTTTAGCCCTTCACACCTTCATCATTGATGAGATGCAGTCAGCATCAGCTCCAGTCCCTTGTGGGTTCTGTCATGTTGATTTCTTTTCCTGGTTTAAATCTTTTCTCTTTATGTGGTCATAAAGACAGGGTAGATTATATACATAGAGATAGATATTTTTTAATTTCCAGTTCTCTCCTAGCCTACCCAAGGCAGGTTTTATTGTCAATTAATCACTTCCTTTCTTATTATCCTTTTTTAATGTTGATGTGAAAATTGTGAATTACTGTACATATAACAATGACACAACCATTTTTTGAAAAAAAAGCAAAATTGAATACAGACATATTTATTAACATGATATACAAATATGCTGGTTTATTTAGATTATGCAGAAATGTTAAATGTTTGTGGTTGATCAAAGTGACATTTAAAATTCTAAAATAACTGACAAATAAGGCAAATACTGATGCTTATCAAATAGTTACATTTGTCATTTAAGGCTGGAGATTTGACATTAAATGTATGACACATAAATAATAAGATACATTATAGATCACTCACTGTTCTGTTTTTCTGTCAGTAAAACTTTTCTACAAGTCTGAAAGAATAAAAGGGATCTTCAGGCTTTTGAGACAGGAATCAACATGTGCTGAAGTGTGGGACGTTTGACAAAACAGCACATAAAAGAAATAAATATCAATCCAGAATGATTGAAAAATTATAGTGAAACACGAAACCTGTCAGCTTATCCTGTAAAGAAATTTAGCATATAGAGAAGCCATGCTGGAGCTCTGAAAATGAAAAAGAGGCTCAGTACTGTAGCTGGCCGTTGGAAGGGGAAAGCTTTCGGGAACTCCAGCGTCGAGTCACGAAACCAAAGACAAAAATACTGCTCTCAGTAGATCTGAGCTACACCCTGCAGATGTTAGGTCAGCACCTCACAGAGACTACTTCTGTCTCTGTCCTCATAACAAATTCTTCAGAAGAGCCATGATTCTGCCTCTGAAATTCTCCAAATGCATTCTCCTGCAGAACAGTCTTTACACTGTGTTCATTTCCACTGTCATTACAGGCAGTGAGCCCTTTGCTATCCGTGTGACAAAGCACTAACCTGTGTCCTTAGCAGAGGCTCAGAAAGGCTTCTTGCAGGGAAGTGAGGAAACATAAGAAGCCTGATCCTAGGACAGCAGTGCAGAGGAAAAACAGCTCCTGAGCTTAACAAGGGTGAGCAGCAGGAATGTTCCCATTTACAGTTTGCCCTGTTTATCAGGTGCTGGTGGGCAAAAAACACCTGGCATGCATTCTCAGGAGATAGAATGACACCGTGTCAGATGGGCTGCGTGATTTGAGACTGTACTTCAAGCAGGAGAAATATTGACATAGGAAGAATTATGTTACTCTCCCACTGGAGACCTCCAGATCTTAGGACACACTGAGCACCAGCAGGCTCTTCTAAAGTTACTCCACATCTACTCTGTGTAAGCACCTAATTCAGCTTGGTCAAA
>JAWWMU010000180.1:32480141-32532665 GCA_035048155.1 Cinnycerthia olivascens
TCTGGACACAATCCTGTGCCCTGTGCTCTGGGATGGCCCTGCTTGAGCAGGGAGGTTGGATAAGATGTGACCCACTGCGGTCTCTTCCAACCTTTTCCAGTCTGTCATTCTGTGTGTGTAAACACATGTGCAAACACACAAATACACACACACTCACACACACATTTTCTGCATCTCCTCTCTCTCCTTTTCTCCTTTTTAACCAGACCAGTACTTTTCCTTCCAAATTTAAATCACAGGTATCTTCCCTAAGTCATATTATATTTCACAGCATAAATTCAAAGTGTGTGTATATATATATATATATATGTATATATATACTTACCTGCTTCAGATTACTCTAAATTAATAATCTATCTCTGCCCTCAGGATTCAGTAAATATACAAAGCCTTTGCTTTAAGCTACAGTTTCAAGCTGTAAAACCTCCTCCCAGTTATAGCTGGTGATTATTTCCTTTTCTCCACTATGATTTTTTTATCTAATAGGCTTTTGTATATGGCTTCTACAGACTGAGAAATAAAGTTATTATTTTTATAAATGGATGGTTGGAAACAGTCATTGTGCATTTTTTCCCTCAAATTACATCCTTTTCAGGTAGTCTTTAAAGTGAAAGCAGTTCTTTTACTTTAAAGACTCATCAACTTGTTATTTATCACAGTGTTATAATTCTGAGACTCTTCCTCCCCAAGCTGTTATCTGCTAAGGAGTTTATTACATGCCAGTGAGTAATAGCTTCTCTCCTTAGAGAATTTTTCTAATATCTAATTCCCAGTAACCCATTGTTCTTTGTTTTCAGTAGTGATATACTTTAATAGTTTCTTCCTTGACATTGACTATTGGATTTTGCAGATTATTATCTTCTAAAACCCTATAATATTTCACTTAATAGAGTACAAATGGTACAGAATAGATACTGCTGGAACAATAGATATTAAAATAGCTTTTTAAATGTTTTAGATACTTTTAAAATATTTATGACTAATCTTAGTATATAAACTTAGCAAAAAGTTAACTAAATCTATGGTCAGAACACAATTATTTAGTCCTACAGAAGTTACTGTAGCTTTTGCCCTCTTTCTCTCCACAAATTCTTCCATCACTGTAATATGTAATCTTATTTATACCATGTGATATACAAATAGCATAACAGGATAAGAAAGAAGTCACATTGTTTCAGCTTGAAATATTCCTTCTGACTTAATTTTTTCAATTTACTGTTATCTTCCTTCCTAGTAGCTGTATATTTTCCATTCCTTCCATTCTTTCAGAATTTTAACTATTTTTATCTCCTACATTCGATTGTTATTTATATATAAATTACTCTTTCCAGGTCAAATTCTACTCACTCTGTATGGCAAACAGAATCGTGCTAGGGCTGTAAAAAGGCCTTCCTCTAGTTTCGGAGTTCCAAAGAGATTAGTTTGTACACTGGAGATTTTATATTTATATCTATTTGCCTGGATGAAGTCAATAACTGCTCCCTACTCTTTACACTGATCAAAGCACAACAAATTGTAATTTGGCAATAGAGAATTAAATCAAGAGAGCTATTGAACTTCTTCAGTCCTGTGCCATATAAATCTGTCATCTTTTTTAAGTCAATCAATAGTGGGAGAATGTGTATTTTCTTTTTATTTATAAAGCAGTCTTTAGCATTCTACTTGGAAATTTCCAAAATATCCCTGTCTTTCCTCTGAAATGTTAAATAAAAATAAAGCAACTTTTCTACCTTCCACTTTACTTCAACAGCCAGTGTAGCTTGGTCCCAGTATCAGCAAGGAATACATATGAAGCAGACAGGAGCAGTAGCAAGTGAAATCAGGCATTAGGCAATTCCCAAATGAGTGACTTCTGTGAAAGGTATAAGGAACAACCAAACTATCCATTTAACATTTTCCCAGTCTTGAACATTTAAAAAAAAAATAAAATTCTAAACACAAGGGCATTTCCTCCCTGCTTCATTATTATGCCTCACCTGGTCTGAGCTGCAGCAGATGCTCCTGTGGCTTCGTATCCAACAGTGACTGGGAGAATGGTGTTGTTTCCAATATGTGTTGGGAAAATGTTATCTCACCACAATACCCAATGACATTTTATCATTCTTATATGTAGACAGGTATATGTGGAGGCACAGATCTAGATAATACACACCTCCTAGAAAACAAAGCACATTAAAATGGATTTTCAAGTAGCACATATAACCAAGTCCTTCAGTTAGCTGAAGTCTACCCCTTCCGTAATTAAAAATCTAAATAAAGGTGAAGATAGGAGTTTTGTTTTGATAGCATCCACTAAATGCAATCAGGAAACAGCAGCTGCAGAGACACGTATCCATTGGTGTTAGAAGAATGGATTGTAATGGTAGAGTAATTCCTCTCAATTAAAAAAAAAAAGACTCTCAGACAGCTGGTCTTTGTGTATGACAAATGTTAAAAATTCTTAGGAAGACTCATGTAACATAAATTGGTGTTCCTAGTTCTACAAAGTATCATTGACAAAGTTGTCTTTTTGCAAGTGTCAAAGATTAAAATTCACCTTTGTCCCTTCTCTTTCAGTGGAGAAGAAACAGATGCCCTGGCATGTCCAGGTCACTCCTGAGCCATCCAGGCCAGTGACCATGGCTGACAGGAGGTCTGCACGGGCAGACACTGGAGTGTATTTAGTGAGGTTGTGGTTAGGGGGTTGGAGCCTCTGTGGTTCCCCACAGTGCCATGGCAATAGGCTCTGGGAGAGCTGTGCATGGCTGCCATGGGCCCAGAGCAGCTGCAGCCTCAGCACAGAACCCTTGAGAGGGAACTGCATCCCAGGCAGGTGCCAGCCAGCTCTGGGCAGGGCTGTGGGCACTAGGGAGCTGGCAAGGACACAGTGGGACATGAAAACCACATTGCTGCTGCACTGGCAGCTAGTTGCCCTGTTCCTGCAGCCTGGAAGCTCTCATGACCAAATGTTTCCTTCTCAGAAATACGAACACCTGAAAAAAAGGGGAAAAAACAATCCATTGATCTGCAGATGTGTGAGAATCAAGGAGAGGAGCATAGTCAGGAAGAAAAGTGTTCACTTCCAATCATGCTGAGATAGGATCTGGTTCTGCTGTGCAAAAGTATTAACAAATTAAAAAACCCTTCTGTAATCCATAGGGGTCAGTCAGCTATTATTGCACTTAAAAAAAAAAAAAAAAATCAATAGATTTTCACGGTAGTACCAATATCTCTCTGCAGCATACAAGACAAACAATATTAAACATCATAGTCTCCAGAAAGATGGCTTTCATAAACACTGTTTGGTTCAGGAATTTAACTTTTTATTTTGTTGAAAGCTGAGTTATGCCTATACTATTTGCATTTAAAAGTCTTTGCCAGAAAATACATTAGTACAGTCTGGAACTGTCTTAGGGCAGTGTCAGGACTCTTGTCCTAGACTGTCACTTCCTTTTTCCCCCACATGATTGAAATAATGGTATAAAATCATGATCCTCATTATTTTGAAGACAATTAAGTTAATTTTTTAACTGGTTTTGACCATATGTGGTCTCTGAGGTCAAGTTTCTTGTTCTTTTATTTCATGGGGTTTTCTTCATATACAGTTAAATACAAACCCCTCGTATTCTTTTTGTCCTTGAGCCTTTTACATGCAATATGTAATGAAGACTCCTGCAGTTGCTTGGTTTTGATCCAAAAATATATACACCTTTCTCAAAGGTACATTGCTTGAAAGTTGCCCATACACTGAGGGTAGGTAGAACTGTTAATGTTCATAGTCATTCAGTTGAACATTTCACAGGAAGAGAAACAAACGAGAGAAAGAGAACTGAAAGCAGATGCACACTAAGACTACTTACCCACATTCTGCCAGTGACAAAGGAATGCATCCAAGCCAGACCCTTCTCAAGCACCTGCCACAAACAGTGAGTGTGTGACAGCACCACTGAACATTACTAATCCCACAGGTGACGTGGAAGCCTATTGTGAATTTTTGAGACTCAGAAAGTAACAGCTAACAAGTGAGTATGTGTTTAAGTGCCTTCAAAATTACCCCCCTCAGAATTTTCCTTTAACGCAAAAGCATTTTCTTCTCAAGCATTTGATAAAGATAGGTGTGCTGAGATCACTCAGAGTGCATCATGCTGTGCATCATTTAGACCATCTGTGTCATCATACTAGAGCATACACTTGGGCCACTGAATCTTACCACACCATCTATTTTTAAATCTGTCAAGCCCAGGGATACTAGAAGTATGTTCTCTACCAGGTAACCGTGATCTCCTGGCCCCCTCATTAAACTCCATCTCAGTTATGAAAAAAAAAAAATAAAAAGCCTGATACAGCTTGTCCTTGGTAAAAAGTCTTAAATCCTGATTTCCTTAGAAAGACTACAACTGCAGGCAGGAAGATGTAGTCACAGCGTGTTTCTAAAAGCTGAGTTATATGTTAAGATGACAAGTGGCACCATTGTTATAGGAATCGAATATAACTATACATGTGAGACTTTTATTAATCTTGTTTCCTTTTGAAGAGAAAATATTGTAAATATTTTAAAAGTTATTATATTACTTCATTACATGCTAATCTTAGAAAATATCATTAAAAAAAAATATTGCTACAATCCAAATTCAGTTCATTTGAAAAAGTATGAATGCTTCATTTTGCCCTTGTAGTCACATAAAGATGATCCTTTTAATAATAAGGCTTAAAAATAATCCTCTGGGAAGTTATTAGAATAGTGATTTGACATTTGAGTCTAAAGTAGGTTGGCCCTGCTCTTACATTCAGTTCAAATATTTGCTTTGTCTTAGCAGGAGAAGGCTCATAGCTGTATCACTTGGAGATTAATTGGACATTTTTTAAGCAGGAAACATTATTACTGTTCACGTGAACAAAATTATTTTAAAGACACTTGTGGTGCAAAATTTTTCCAGAGGAGTAACTTTGTGATACTTAAGCAGTTGTTCATCTCTTGAGACTCAGTTGGAACCACAAGGACATTAAGCCCATTTTATGACAGACCACAAGACCGTTAATTATAATTTTAACTAAAAATCTATTTGGCTTTTTCTTTTGTTGAGAGAAAAATAGACAAACTAGGGGATAAATAAAACAATCCCTACTACAAGTAATTTTACTGCCTCTTTCTACCAGATTTTCATCTGATTTTCATCCAGATTTTCTTATTTTGAACAAGGTGGTAATCTTACACTGTTTTAACTCCTAGTAATTCCCTTGGACCTATGAGGCTTTCCACCAAATCAGGGTTCACTTAGCATTCATAAGGATTTTGACCTCTTGGCCAAAGGATTAAGAACCTGCACAAGAGGTCAGAATATAAGCTAAATTTTTACTTTCTGCTGGCTTTGTGTTGTTTTTTGTTGCTTTTTTCTTTTTTTTTTTTTTCGTTTTTGCAATATTAGCACAACTGGGAAAAGTGCAGGAAAATTAAACTTAGTTTTATGTAACTACTGGGACCAAAAACAGGCGAAACAATTACATATTTCTTAAGGCTCCAAGGCACATCTCATAAAGGTAATTGTCTGAAGCCTCGATGATACATTCTCTCAATTAATATCCTGGAGTATGATGGCACAGCCTCATCTGATCCTCACTGCAAATCACAACGGGTGAAATTCAGAACCTCATTCCTTCTGCAGAACTAAATTGCAATATGCTCTACTTGAGATTGCTCCTTAAGACCATTCAGGGAGTGAAGCTTATTCAGGGCACAGCTTGTATCTTGGCAGTTTTGTGGGATTCTGTTCCTCAGAAAGCTGCTGCAAGGCCCTTTATGTCAGAAAAATTAGTTCATTCCCAGGAGCTCCCAGGAGCTTGTAACATCAATCTCTGCCTTGCACATCATCACACCTGCAGTCAGCAGGGGCCCTCAAATATTGTTTGTTTTACAGAAGAGATGGATGAAAAAAACAGTGAATGAGACTGAAAACTCTGTGGTACTTGTTTTTTCCTGTTGATCTGAAATAGTCTAAAATTGGAGACTTTCCAGAAAGTTGTGGAAGACACCTGTGTGAGACTGCTAGAGAGGAAATGAGGAATCACTTCACAGAGATGAAGTGGAATGAAGAAATCTGTCTGTGCAAATCTAGATAATTAATTCAACACATCCAGGATACTAGAGTCTTACTAACTGTATGGTAAAATAATAATTTTTTTAAAAGGTAGATATTTGGATATGCAGTTTTGATTATTTTAAGATAAATTTATTGTAAGTCCTTGGAGTATTATATATCATATATACATATCTGATACGTGCTCTGACAGAAGCAACTTTACCTTGTAACACAGCTCCAGCACCAAACTACCCTCTGCTTTTAAGCTATTCCCTCCTTTTTTATTGTTCCTTGTAGAGGTTTAATGCCAGCCAGCAGCTAAGTACCACACAGCTGCTACTCACACCCACACCAGTGGAACTGGCGAAAGAATCAGAAGGGTAAATGGTAGAAAACTCATGGGCAGAGATGAGGACCTTTTAACAGGGAAAGCAAAAGCCACACACACACAGGCAAAGCAAATCCAGGAATGAATTCAGTGCTTCCCATGGCAAGCAGCTGTGGAGCCATCTCCAGGAGAGCAGGGCCCCATCACGTGTGATGGTGATTTGGACAGACAAACACCATCACTCCAAATATCCTCCTCTTTCCCCTTCTTCCCCCCACTTTATACACTGAGCATGATGTCATTTGGTCTGGAATGTCCCTTTGGTCAGCTGGGGTCACCTGTCCTGGCTGTGTCTCCTCCCAGCCTCCCATGCACCCACAGTCTGCTCCCCAGACTCCCCAGTGGCTGTACAAAAAGCAGAAATGGCCTTGGCTCTGTGCAAGCCATAACAAGAACATCTCTGTGTTATGAACTCTATTCAGCACAAATCCAAAACACAGCCCCATGCCAGTCACTGGGAAGAAAATTAGCTCTACCCCAGCCAAATCCAGCACATTCCATTACATGACACAGGTCTGATCCTGATTAAAGATTCTCTTGAATTACTACAATGAAAATGATTCAAGAGAATAGAACTAGAAAAAGAAATTTATTTCTATCAAAATGAGAGGTTGACTAGATCAAAATATCCCTAAAAAATCTATAGGAATACTGCAACATATTGGCACTTGTTCTAATACCTGAAAGATGAAGGTTTCTCTTCCATGCTCTGTTCTTTTTGCGGAAATATGACTTCCAGCTGTGCCTTTGAGTAGGAACATACATAAAAGACAAGGCTATACTAAGAATTTTATGACCAACCAAAACAAGACACAAAACTAAACCAAACCAAACCAAAAAAAAAAAAAAACAAAACCAAAAAAATCCCCAAAAAACTCCCAAAAAAACCCAAAGGGGCTGGAAAAGGCTTTCATGTAAAGAACACAAAATAAATCGATAATGGTTTATTTTCTTTGGTTATAGTACTAACTGCAAGCTATGTAGAAAACTGATTTCTGCTTTCCATACATAGATTTAATGAGATAATGCTTACAGTAAACCCATAATTTACAATGGTAAACAAGAACTAAAAAGCAGAGTTCATTCAACTATTGCTAGAAATGCAAATAACCTTGCTGTTGATTGTTTATAGCAGAAATGAAGACAGCATCTGTTAATTTTATGCAATAGCATTCAGATAAAGATTTTATACATTCATTTTTAGCAAATAGGAGATATATTATGAGGAGACACAGCCAGGCTGATTCTATGTTTGTATTACTTTATAAATTTATACTTCATGATACATAATGTTATTTGAAGGATAGCAAAAAAGTAATAAACAATATGAAAAAAAAAATCCTGTTTCCTCTCTGAAATATTCACTTCTATTTTCATAACAGTGTTTAAACCACACTAAGCACCCTAAAAGGAAAGATCTTCATATGTCTCTGGGATTTCCTTGACAAAGCAAATAGTAGTGTTAATCTGCATGTTGGTGGTGCTGCACAGAAAATTGATTTCTATAGTATTTTAGTGCTGTTTAACAACAGCCTTACTAAGGAAGAAATAGAGCTAAGCTGCAACAGCATCCTTACTTTTCACTTTTTTTTTTTAAAAAAAAAATTTAACTATAATTTATAATTGGTCTTACTCATTTAAAATTAACCTTTATGGTACCTATAGCACACTGGTGGACATTACCTGATTTGAGCAGGTCTTGTATGACTTTTTCTGTAGCTTCACCTTCTCGTCTTTCTGCTCCCAAGTTCAGAAACAAAAGACTGTGAGAGCCCTCTCCTGGTGAACAAGATTTATCTCCCTCCAGCTGCTGCTGGCCAACCAGAGATTCTGAGACATACTCCAGCTGTAAAAGAGGATAGCACTTATAATGTACTCTTAAGACTTTTTATTTATTAATTCTTTTCTTAAGTTAACAAGAGTCACAAAACAAAGGTTTTATTTTCCGAATATCACCTTATAAAGTGAAGCAGAAAGTCAAGGAAAATACTTCTCAAAAAACTGCTATCTGCAAAGAAATACTACCCTCAGCATACTTTCACAGCGGTACAGATTTTGCATGGCTAAGGGTGCAGCCCATCTGGAATGTTTTAAATAAAGCTCCTTTAAAGATTTGTTTGTTACTGATAGGTATTGAGAGGTTGTGTGCACAGTCTACTCCCCAGACAGGGAATGAATGAATGAGCAATGTCTGAAAGCCCCGAGGCATCTAAAGGGAGCCCCGGGATCCTCTGGGATGGGCAGTGGAGAGGAAGGCTCTAGGCAGGAGCACATTTTTTTCTCCTGTGTAACCAACCAGAGACTGCCCGTGCTGGGTGCACAAGTTATGCTATCAAAACTGAATCTTTTTCTAGATATTCCCCTTCCCTCCTAGCACAAGTGTGAAGTAGCTTGCCCACATTATTCAGAAAGGGGAGGAGCATATATTAAACACAATATCTTTTCCCTGTCTATAGTTGATATTAAATTTTGCACTTTCCTTAATACCTATACTTGTAACATGAATTTGGCTTATTCTCCTGCTGTGCTCTCCCCTCTCTCTGTAGCAAGCACTCAGTTTAGGTTGAAACACTCTCTTTCACTTGCATTTCTTTTTCTGTTTATCTTCTTAGTCTGACTTGCTGTATTAATTTTAAGGATGCTATGTCTCTCTATTCCATCACTTTTGAGGCCTGAAAAGAATTTTAAATTCAAACAAGTTCAAATCAGACTAAGTCAAGGAACTACCAGACATGCTTGGGTCCAACTTACTGTCTAGACAGCATCTCAGTTCAGAGCAAAGGCAGATTACTTGACAAAGTAAGAATGCTTAAAGCAAAGTTCCTAGTTTTAGAGCTTCAGAATACAGAGGCAACAAACACCCTTCCATTGCTGTGGGAGTGAAGCATTAGAGCAGTGATCACCCCCCATGTCTTGGGTAGCAGAGGACTCCACACAGCAGGTTCACAAGTGTTTTTCTGGGGAGCAATGATGGCCCAGGCAGCCTAAAATGAATTCAATGGTCAATTGCATCAAAGTCATCTCAGCTGAAAGCTAAGCTTTATCCAGATTGAAAGCAACCCAGAGAGGTTTATGGGCCTGCTTTTTCTGTGCACTAGCATAAATTGTGTTGCCTTATCTGAAGAGTTTGCATGGAGATGGCAGAGGTTGGGTGTGTAGCAACTGCTAGTGGAAGAAATGTTCAGAAAACAAGGAGTTTAACATATGTACTTTGCTCTTAATGTTGACACATGGCTGGTTAAGGTGTGGTGTGTAGTCAGTGTAGTGAGTCAGAAAAGCTGTATGCACTGAAACTATTACACAGTGGATAACTTTTATGACAGGCAATTTTCAATCAGTTATAAAAACAAGTGTTTCATAATGTAAATTTTCCTGCTTGAAAAGGGAAGTTCTAATTTTTGGCTAGCACACAGTTGTTTTTCTCAGCAAGAAGGAAAACATGAGCAGTGAGATATTGTGTGGAAGAGCCTTCCATGATTTCAGAGACAAGCACTTCCAGTTCAGCTTATGCTAGCACTGCTATCTTGTAGAGCTCAAAGAAGCTGAAATACAGTAAGGCTTCCTTATTAAAAAGGAAATGCTTTTATATAAATATGTAGCTTAGATTCCCATTTCAGATGATCTAATATAAACTCTCATCTTCTCTGTTTCTTTTAGAGCAGCAAAGCCCATTAACCCAGCCATTTCTAGCTTCAGCTATAAGCTAGAACCCAGTGTAGCAACAAGACATAGGTGTCAACTGGGAGAAGTAATATTTGGAGGCAGACTAGTGCTGGCCAATTTGATCCCCAGGCTGCTATGGCTGAAATATACTGTAAAGATTCAAACTGACAGCTAGGAAAACACTTTTGTATGAAACAGACTTAAAGATGACAGGTTTTTCTGTATCATTTTTCACTGCCCTTTTTTTTTTCCTGCCCTAGTTCTTTTCCTTTAAATAAACAAATATATTTTTGTCTTTGAAATTATGTGTTAATAAGGGTAAGCTCAAATGACACCAAGAGGTAGAGGGCTCATTGCTTGTCTGGAACTGAATAATTGCAGTGAAATCCTGTACAAAGCAAAGCACTTCAGAGCATTTGTACTCTTAAGATGGAAACTGGGACATGTATTGTGCAAAGCTAAAAAGATCAGTCTGAGGACTTATATCACTGAGAGAACTCAAGAACTTGCTCTCAGCCATTGACCAGCCTTGCTGTATCAAAAAAGTGACAGATCACTGATGATACTGAATAATTCCCAAATTATCATAGGAGCCCGGAGGATCCTAAATTAATACATCGAAGTTGGGGCAAGTTTTCAGAAGCAGTAAATGCTCTGCAGACAGCCCTGTAATCAGGGGCAAAAGAAACCATAGAAAAACTTCAAAGAGCAAACATGTTTCTTGTTGACCTCCATTAAGGAGTTGAGAAGAAAGAGGAGGGCTCTGCTGGCTGCCACTTGCTTTTTTGGAGTTGTGCTTGAAGTCTCGACTCACATACTTCACAGGCAGGTAAAGCAGGGTGCACATGTTAACTTCCATTTTTCCACTTTTTTGAGGCCCTGGAAAAATGAAATACAACTGTAGAAGTTTTGTCCCTCTTTCTCTCTGTTGCTATACCACATCTAGGCTGAAAGAGCTGGGAGCACTTCCCAGTTCTGAGCTCACCTTCTGGTCATGTCCCCATACCAGACCGCAAGAGCAAGGCATGGACGGTGACACAGAATAACAGGAGAACAAGACACAAGATATGACTCCTCAGATAACTAATGTACCATTTCTAAGTACAGCCAAGAAACCTAGTTCCAACCCAGTTTATTTAATCTAGAAAAATTATTTTGGGTAAATCAGTGGAAGCATCAGCTCACCTAGGTAGCAGGTAAAAAAAAAAAACCAAAATCCAAGAAAAAAGAAGTGACTTAGTTCCTTCTTTAATTCAGTAAACTCATAACTGTCTAATTCAGTAAACCAATGAAGTGTGCTGTTTTAGAAGGGTTTAAATGAGATGATTATTTTTAATCAATTAAGGTATGGAAAATATTGTGCCATGAAGTCCTTTAAATTAATGGTATGCTTTCATCTGCTTTCCCATGGATCATCCTGATCATCTGTATTTATACAGAGAAGAAGAGAGGATGATATCTAGCTAATAAAGACATTACTAGCAAAAAAGATAAGTTGGTGAACAGCATAAAATGACAGTGTTAATGAAAAGTTAGTAGGAGCCCCTAAATATCCATTTGAATGCTACAAAATGTACAGAAATAGGCTCTCACATAAACAGAAACTGCAGACTGTAAAGGGACACTATTAATACAACACAACTAATCTGTAAATTTATTATCAAAAGTACTGCAAAGGTCAATATCTTTGCGAACTGCATCACTTAATGACAACACAAAAGCACTTTCACACCAACTCCTTTTTACACCTGCTAAGTGATAAAAGTACTTAATTGTGAGATCACAGGCTTAGTTGTAAATTAGTTTAGAAAAAAACCAATACAGGAATAAAATATTCTCTGACTGCCACTTGGAGTTTCTAAACCACACCAATCCCTGGTCTGATCCATTTATAAATGAATACAAAATTCCATCTGAAACAGTTGAAGTTTTAAGACAACACATGCTAAAAAATCCCCACCATGTCTAATAATTTCTGATACAATGTTTACAGAAAGTTAATGACAAATGATCAAAACAAAAACTGTAT
Organism: Cinnycerthia olivascens; assembly: GCA_035048155.1. NCBI lineage: Eukaryota > Metazoa > Chordata > Aves > Passeriformes > Certhiidae > Cinnycerthia > Cinnycerthia olivascens. The sequence continues at coordinate 32,492,278 of JAWWMU010000180.1, forward strand.
TGGTGATAACAAATTATTTCTGTGTGCATTTACCAGTTCAGTTCCTCTGAACCAATTAAGATAACACTTAGGCAGATACTGTCATAAACAAGCATCTATGCTGCTCATGGTACCTGCCTAACAAGGTCTGCCCAAGGATTTAAAATTAAAATAATTCTTGTTCTAAAGTAAAACAGGGCACAAAAATATATCATTAAGAGCATCTTTTTCTTGTAGAAACCAGTATAACTGGATGCCAGTGCAAGAACCAGCTAAAGGAATTTATAAAAAAGTTCATTTTTTTCATCAATCTATTTCTGAATTAGATTGAGGTATTGCCCTTCTAATATAAAACATTTGAAGTTTAATGTCCAGTAATTCTATTTAGGAAGCATTAAGCACTGTGATCCAGATTTTCAAATAAGGATAACATGAATAGATCCCTTGGATATTTTGGAAGAAGTTTTAGATCTGTCACTAACCACTAAAAACCTTAAAGCTTCATGGAAGTGGAGAGGAAAAAAAATCCTTATCAAAGATCCTGTTAAAACAGTTTTGAAAGTTCACACAACAGCAAGCAAGTGTGTATGAGACAGGACAGCTCAATGTTTCTACAAAATTGCTTCATTACAGAAGAAAAATAGCACGAACAAAAAGAAAACAGCTTTTCAAAGAGTGAGCCTCTTGCAGTTTTTCTTTATACCAAGACCTTCACTTCTCTGTGGACAGGCATTTCAAACTGGTTCTTCCAATTACAGTACCCCAGTGAGAAGCATCAAGTAACATCAGAGAGAGCTTCAGCTTGTCTTCCCATTCCCCTCAGTGAAATGTATCTACCTGATTAGCAATGCATCTGTCTAACTGAATTACTCAATAGAGCATCGAGAGCCAAGCTGAGGGAAGTCACAGTGGGCATGGAAATGCCTTTTCATTTAAAATTTATTGTGACAGGTATTCCTTGGTGATTCAAGGAAGCCATAAAGCTCTCCTGCCTCCCTGCACACACCAGTATGCTGCAACACCAGCTCTGGCCCAGCTGCCCAGCTGGCTCTCTCCTTCCCACACCTCTGTGACCATTCAGGTTACATATGGCAATGCCACTTTCCTCTCATGTTCCTATTTAGACTAGTACTCTTTTTAAAAATCCATTTTACTACGGACTTGCAGACTTCCCCTCTGCCAGCTCTGAAAAGGATTTTTGCCGTACTCTAATTGTTTAAAATCTGTTTGTTATTAGTTCATAAAAATTGCAACTCTAAAATGTGGCTCACAGCATCCATTAAAGCTTTTCTTTTAAAGTGACCTTTTTACTTTCACCCTATCCTTAGGTGATGCTTCTTAAATTTTTCTGTTGCAATAGTGGATGGTAATAGCTGTGGAGAAATGGGTTATTATTTGAAGTGTCAGATGAATGAAAAGAAAAATTTCATAGTGAAAGCAGCAAATGCCCACAAAGTAGAAAACTGTTTTTCAATACATCAGACTTTTACAAAATAAACCTATTCTTCTTGATAGAAATTGTCACATTTAGGACTAGACTTTGTAAAGGCTGAAAATGAAAACATTGTGATCTATCAAAGATGATAAAATCAACACTTTCCCAAATATCCTTATTTTGCACAACAAATTTTTGAAGGAAGGCAGAATATGAAAAACAAAAAGGTTATTAAGAAATTATTGAACTTGCATAACATTGTGTGAAACATTAGGGAAATTTGTTCCTAAGATGATAGAGTTATATTTTCTCTCTATTTAGAGTAAAACACCTGCAATACTTCTATGCTCATTATTATCAGCAGAAACTCCTGAAATTATGCTGGTAAGTTGTTTCAACAGGATTTTATCTAACAGATGAAACAGAATATGACCAACTTCTCCTGCCAAATAGGGCAAAACTTCTCTTTCAAGCCAGTTAGTCTGGGTTTTCAAATAGTATACCTCTGCTATATAAAAAAAAGCTTTCATCTATCTCCTTCTAACAGCTCTGCCTGCAGAGATGTCACCTCCCTGTTTTCTAAGAAACATGGTTCTCATGACCTAAGAAAATGCTCCTCCTGATGATCTTCTAGAGAAATGTATGCATAAAAGTCTTTTTCAGTAATATAAATGCAAAATCTAATGGTCACTATGACCACAGGAGCTAAATGCACAGTCCCTATGGGCTGTTGTGACTCTTCAAAAGCCAGGAGCCGCACAAAGTCCACAAGACATTCTGCTTACACGTGTACAACAAACAATCATATCCATGCACTTCATCATGAGTGCTCTGCATTGATTATTTCCATCCAGCAAGTGCTAAGTCAGGAGCAGCTGAAGGTGAAAGCAGAATCAAGTTGAAAGCTTTGCAAAGAGAACTAGTCCCTTGGTGAAGCCATGCTGGCTGCCTCGAATCACCTCCCTGTCTTCCATGGGCCTGAGCACAGCTTCTAGAAGGATCAACAGATCATTCTCAGGTGCAGAGAAGTTAAATGCATGCAATAGGAAATGACACAGAAGCATCAGAAAGCAAAGAAACACTCCTTTTGAAGTCACTCAAATTCTATTGTGTTGCAATTTAAAAAAAAAAATAATTCATTAGAAACAAGAATAGCAAGTTAATTTATCTCCTAAATTCCACATGATGCCATGCAATAAAACTGTATCTTCTTGCTCTGGCATTGTTTCACTATAAACTAATTGAGACCTGCAGTATAGCACATGTCATTCTGAAACTCTTCCAATTATCCTTGGGAAATAAAAAAAAAAAAAAAAATTAAAAAAATTTAATGAACTGCTTTTTTTTCTCATATTTTGTGATACCAAACATACAGTCTGACTAATTGATCTGGTTTGCTTCTCTGCCTATACAAATAAAATTATTTCCAGAAGCTCATTAGAAATAATAACTCCTAATGTAATAGTAATAGTAATAGCAATAGCAGTAGCAATAGCAATAGCAATAGTAATAGGAGGGAAGGGTCAGCCAAGGTAATTTGCCTTACTATTCAGAGAAAAAAAAAAAGTGAAATTCAAATTCATCTATATATGTCTACACTTGCCCACACAATTCATTATTTAACAACAATATTTAATAATTAATGTGACTGGAGTAGATTGTGCACTTCACATATCTAAGTAGACACAGAACACTGAGTCAAACTGGTTTTCATGAAAAATCACCAAGAGTTATACAATTAATTTGTTTCACAACAAGCTTGTGTTCAGACACACAAAGCAGATTTCACAACAAATGCTTCTCTTTCTCAAGAGCTCTGAATTTTATTCTGAATATGGTGTAAACCGATGGTGTGAATAACAAATTGAAGATTACTGCCTCTGTTCATTTATCAATAGAGCAAAGAAAATGATGATGCCCAGCACGATGAAGTATTTCAGAATTTCTTGGGGACAAGAGTACAGCTAAGTGAGTATATAACTCAGCCATTGAATGGCAGACAATCCAAGATGGGTATGTTGTTCACAACCTTGTGATGAATTTCAAAGCTGAAAGAGTTTCAAGCCAGACTTGTGCTACAGCTTTAACTTAGGTAATTTTGATGCTCAACAGTCCAGCTAGATTTATGTGAGTCAAGGTTATATTTCTTCCCTATATGTGAAAAATAGAAAGCACATATAGTTTGAAGATATGTGGTTTTCTGTTTTCTTGACACATCAAGAATCAAATAGACAATGTGGTTTCGAATAAGTGTTTGCTGTAAACAATAAATTTCAGCTACAAGTTTCTAAGCATAAATTTAAATGCAAGACTCAAAAATCATTTGCAGGGAGTTACTAGATTATTTGCAAATCTCCTGGTAAATTTACTGTAGGGCCTTTCTGTGTATTGTTTGTACCTGATCGCAGCAGACCCTTAAAACCTTGGATAAACTGCCAGCATCTCCAGATATAATGAAGTCTCCCATAGTTGCCTGATATAAGGAGACTCACAGACAACAAAGGATGGTGCCTATGGACTCTTTCCTATGGATTACATTTCACCCTCATGAAGACACATGGTCATATTTAAAACAGATTACAGGTTATCACCGTGTGGGGCATTAAGATTTCTGAACAGGATGAACTTGACCCTTTCAGCTCCCCATAGCCCTCTATTTCCATATATGTTGTTACTGGACAGCATTCTGTCAGCCACACAAAGGAGCTCTCTGTGATCCAAACACTGGGAAGCACCCATGCAGTTTTACATATGGTTGGGGGCAGGATTTCTTGTATGGGAAGGCATAAGAGTTTTGCCTAAGGTGGCTCCAGATTCAGCACTACACAATTGCTTCTACCTTCCACTTGTATCACACCATGATATAATGCAGCAAGTATCAGTAACATTTTTGCACAGCTCCATCCAAAAGACATCAATTTCACAAATTCACATCACAGTGACCCAGAAGAAGAATGAATATTGAGAAGCACAGGAGGGTTGGAACCAGAACTGGCTTCAGCATGCAACAATCCAACACCACACACCAGCTTTTCTGCCCTGAAATAGTGATGAAATATGAAACTCAAAGTCATGGACTAAAAAAAGTCAATAGACTTTTATAGGGATGGTCCATAGGCTAGGGGGATGATATCAGTATAGATAGATATAGATGATAGAGATAGAGAGAGATCTCAAATTACCAGAAAGATGATGGTGGTTAATTGGGATGTATTGGGAAGTGTGGGACATGGGCATGATGGTAAATGGTATGGAATAAGGAGTGGATTCATCCTGGATTTGTCTAGGATAGAGTTAATTTTCTTCCTAGTAGCTGGTACAGTCTGTGTACCATATTTTCTCATAATTTATATGAGAAAATATCGAGGATACACTGACGTTTTAGTTGCTGCTAAGTAGTGCTTACTTTAAGTCAAGGACTTTTTCAGTTTCCTGTGCTCTGCCAGTGACAATGACATGCAAAAATGGTTCTGTACTCTAGACATATAAGTGCCTATCATACTATTTCAGTTAATGTCACTTCAGTTAATGTTGTTTTAGTTGTTTCTTATCCCTGGTTTTAATTATTTTTCCCTTCCCTGTCATTCAAAAGCAAAAGGCAAGGTAGAGAAACTAGCATCTTGAAACTATAATTATATTCCCTCAGGAAACACTGTCACCAGCAGCTGCCTTTAGTTTGTTTAAAACTCAAGACATTTTGAATTACTAGAAAATGCAGAAATTATTTGGTTATTTCTGTACAGTTTTATGCAGTAGTACTTAATTTTCAAAATAATGGGGCTATTCACTTTGCTTTAGCCAAAGCAGTAGAATTATGTTTCCCACGCAAGTCATATTGCAAGACAAATAATAAAGACCTGAATCCTCAGGAGCTCTAACGTGAAATACTGGCTTGGATGAATGCTGTCCCTAAGGAAAAGTAATGTTAAATCTTATTCCACACACAGAAGGGGCAGCTTATAAAAGCTGAAAGTCTGGCCAGAGAGCTTTTTGGAACAGACTTTCTGTCACAATGTTTTGTCTTTCTCCCACCAGTGTCAAACCAAGAACTTCTGGGTCCCTGGCCATGCTGATTATAATTGGTACAATGTGGAACTTAATACTGATGTGAATGCTTCTGAGCTTGCAGCCTGGAAGGCCATTTAGGCAGAAAAAAACCCCAACAAACTACCAAATCAGTAACCTTTTACCTACCATGGCAGGAAATACATGCTGGAGACAGGATTGCTCATGAGCACTACAACAGGGACTCTGGGGCAGGGAACATGGTTTTTCCAGAGTCCCTCTTTCCAAGTCTCTGCAGCAGTGAGCAAGAGGACTCAGAGGCCTGATTTGTGTGACAAGCATCAGCGTTTGATTTTTCTAGAATGCAATGTTATTTAATACAAAGACCTTCTACGGAAATGAGTTTAAATTCTTTCAAAATCGTTTTAATAAATAACTTCCTTTATTTTGTAAAGAAATATCTTTTTTCTACCTTTATTTTATTCCAGAAACTTTTTGTTTTGGTTTAAGATGCATAATTTCACAGGGAAGGGAACTAATGATTAATAACACCAAAGATCAGAGCCATAGCCTATTAGGCATATCATACAGTACAGCTGTCTGGTATTATTGTGAAAGTGTTTATTCTCAAATATAATTTCTTTTTATCCTGTTTAAAATACCAGAAGCTACACAACAATTTTAAGTCCACTGTGGGTTTTTTTCCCAAATTCTTAACATCCAAAGAGAACAGTACCTACCTTGCAAAAGATGTCATCACATTTGCTGTGTCAGGTCATGGCTAGTGGGAAAATTGCCTTTGGTGGATGGGTGCAGTTATATCACTTCAGAGCTATTCAGGAACAGCTCTGAACACAGAGGCAGAGTGTTACAGGATTTCATCACCATGATTCGGTGCCATTAAACTACACAGAGGTCACTGAAGGTCTTTGCCTTGAGACAATTCTACACAACAGAATTCCATTATTCCATTCCACAGCAGGCACTGTGGTACATGGTGATGGCTTTTGCACTAATAACATTCAGTAATGATTTAGATCACACTAATTGTTAAGCCTGTGCTCCTAGTGTTTCTTACAATATAATCAATAACAATATGATATTTTTTTCTTTTCTAAATATTATTAATAAGAAGCTACTAGTCCCCTATTTCTGTGATTTAGGCTCCTCTGCCAAAACAAATATTACTATTTGGTAGGCCATGATTTTTTGAAGGAATAAACACGCTATTGAATGTGGGTTGTGGTAATTCTCAGTCTAAGTGATTTTAGAGATCTTTTTACAGTTTGCAGAGGATAAAATGATCCAAACTCTACCAATTACACACATCAAAAGCTGAAAACAATCCAAGCTCATCCTTATTTTTCTCTTTTTCTGAAAGGTTAATTCCTTTAAATAGGCAGTAACGAAATCATAGGTAGAAAAATAGAAAACATTAAAGGGACTAAGAAGATAACCAGAATGATTAGGATTGTAGAAGGTTTACAAGGAAAAGTTACATTTATTTAATGAGGATAGCTAGGCAATCAGCCAAAAAAGTCAAACCAAATTTAAAAGAATGTAATTTCTGATACGGGTATATGGCACTGAGCCTGAACTCAGGTCACTCTTGCAGACTCAGTTTTAAACTCAAAAGTATGGAGAATATCTATTGAAAAAAAAAAACGAGCCAACCAACACTGTAGGAGAGCTGAAACATGATATGCTGCAGAATTTATGGGGATTTCATGCTTTTAAACTGAAAATATCATATAGTTGTATACATGTACATTTAAACTTTGCATCACACTGTTATGCATGTTTAAATGTACATGTTTTAACAGCAGTAATGAGAAAGTCTATTCCAAGTTTGAAATAAAAAGGAATTAAAAATTAGTATGAACAACAAAATCAGAAATTATTTGTAGCCTCACAGGCACCTGACAACATAATATGCCTGCTGGAAGGAGCTGAGGAAAACCTCCTGAGACCTGATGAAATCCCAGACAAGATTGAATTTCTGGAGTCAGCTCATCTAAAATATTATACAATATGTTCATGTAATAGCCTGAACTGCTGCAGCTACAGGGCCTGAAGATTGAAAAGGACAAGAAGGAAAGAAACCATTCAAACAAGACAGATAGATTAAAAAATTATATGCTGTCACTCAAACTTTAATGAAAGCATTGAGATTTCAATCTTTTCATGTTCTTCTGTTTCACACAGAACTATGATTTTTTTTTTTTCAAGCTAACTCAGTAACCATCTTTGTATTGCTGGAGAATTTTATCCTTATTTTTCCATTCTTAGGGTACGCATAGTGAAAATATCCTGATATATCAGGACAGATCTGATGAACTTACCAGCGATTAGATTCAATTCACTATCAAAGAAAAAAGTCACAATAAAGCCTCACAAACATAAAATCATGAATTTTAGTTCCAACTTCACAAATGGGTATATTTGAATGATTATAAGGAGGAATTCTTCAAATGGATGCCCAGACAGGCTAAATAGAAGTCTAAGCAGAGACAGAAGAGTTTATTCTCTAAGCTTCAGGCATGTTGCCCAGATATATCTGCCCCCAAACTGAACTTTTGATCATTTTATCTGAGCATTAAGCCACTGGGCACACCACGGGCTCCAAGGAAACTGTGGTTTCCAGAGAATCTCTTGAAAATCTTTGTGTATTGACAGACTTGCATGCACCCTGACTGGAATAATTTGGTCCAGAAAGGTGTTTTCAAAACAGAGCATCTAAAGGATCTAGTACAAAAGATTTTCTTTTCTTTGCTGAAGCTGCCATGCTATACAGTTGACAGCATGTTATATTGTTACTCTGCAGCCCCATTTCTGGTTCTTTTCTCCAGAAAGTTTTAAAGGTGGATACTTCTACAGTTGGTATCTTGAAACTGGAAATTTGCAGAGTATGCTACATAGCTCCTGTGCTACCAAGGACTTGCAAAAGGTGAAGCATTGTAAGGGTACAGTGCACCAGAGAGCCTATTCAAAATCTAAACAAATGAAGCAGCCAGAGCTCTCATTTTAAAAGGTTAAAGAGATGGATAAAAGCAGGCTCTGTCAAAAGGAATAAGTGGTCTTCTGACATTCTGATTAGCAGCAGGAATACATTAGGAAGAGTTTGAATATAATTAGAATGGAGAGATTAAAAGAAATACAATAGTAGAAGCATTTAGAAAAAATAGGAAGTGCAGAAATAGGTAGCCTGCAAGATAATCAAAGGAGCATACAGTAGGTGTTTCTAATAGTTTCTTGTGCAATATAGATTAGAAATGATTGTAAACCATGTAGGAAAGAGTGAGTTATACAAATAGGTACTTCTATCATACCTTTCCTTAGTTTGTCAACAGAAAAATTAAGATATTAGTGCAAAATGCATCAATATCAATGGCATAGGTAAAATTAACTGAATATAAGAAATTTAAAGAAAATTTCAGACAAATGCTAGAACATCTGGAACACATGTTTTAAAACTTAGCTTTATTTAAAGCTCTCTTGAGTCATTTAAGCTGAATTTGTAGAAATACTACCTCAGCCATGCATGCTTCACAGTCTGTAAACTGTGGACAGAAACAATGGCATTGAATTGATGTGAATTTAATGCCAAAGCACAAGCCTGACTAAATTAAAAGCAAATGGCATTCTATTTATGAACTCGGGATACAGCAAATATTAAGGTCTGTCTTTAAACCAATGGATGCATCCTCAGATTTGCTGAAGCTCACTCACCTAAATGTGACAACAATGAGCTCAATTGTCAGCTGCTTTATTCTCCTAAAGGTTGATACAAAAATTACACAGGTTATGTATCAGTTTCAGTACTTTATTCAGTACTGGAATTCCTAGGAACATACAAATAATGAGGAAGTTTGCAATAAGTATACATTACATGAACCAGGGGGCTATATCCTTTATTCATTAAGATAATAGCACATGCAAAAATCACCAATTTGAGAGATTAGCTTTAAAAAATCCACTAAACAATTGCAAGCATAACTGCAATTCCCTGTTTCTACTGTCCTGCTTGGTCTTATTGATAACATGGAATACACCCAAGAAATTCTACATGTGTCTCTCCACTAAAGCCCTGCTACAGATGCATTCAGACTGTGGCAGATCCTGAGACTGACTGCCCACTGTCCCCTCACTGATATAGTTTCCCTTGCTCATTCCTTTTTTTCCTCGTTTCTAAATGAAGCTGTTAATTCCTTTAACCTTTAGCTAATTCCCTTGAACTCAGGAAATTTGTTTTTTATTACAACTAAGCTAAACACAATTTTAAATTCCATTCTTATTAATGTAGTTGTAACACTGTAAATGAGATTTTAAAGAATATTCAGAAATCAGTCTAAATCTTATAGCAATTGGTCATGACATGTAAATATCAGAATTTCTGAAAAGCTGATACATGCTGTTGTCATTATAATGGGGCCTCCTTAGAATTGTATGGTTACTGTATCCTAAGTATCATACTGTAGTCTCTGCTTTGTAATATTTAACATAACATTTTGTAGTAAATAGAATTTAACAGCAAATCACTTCAAGGATTAAAGAATTAAACTGAACTTGGTAAATCTACTTTATTCATCACTGAAGAAAGACTGTCTCAGCCAGATACCCCTTATTTTAATTTATGCATTTGTAATAGCATCAGTAAAATTAATGCAAAAAATGCAAATTAAGATCCAATTATTAACATGCCAAATTTGGATTCTTGTGTCCGTATCTGCTGCCTCCTCCCCAGGATAAATACATGACTCAGGAGAACTTACACAGCAATTACTCCACAGAGCTGTCAAGACATTTTGCAAAAGATCCTTTGTAGATGGAGACAGTGGAAAAAAAAAAAATAAAATAAAAAATTTCCAGATTACAAACTATGTAAAGAACAAGACCAGACTAGAAAGCAATGCACATTTAGACAAAATACTTTTCGGTTTGTAACTGGCTCATCAGATTAAATGCATCATCACCCAGGGGTCCTATTACAGTCAGCGGCAGAAGACCAGCTGAAAGGCCCCTCCAAGCTGCCCAAGTGTAAGCGCCTACACAGTCTGTGTTTCATTCTTACAGTTCCAATTAAAAATTTACTGTGGGTACTTTTCAGCTCCAACTTCTGCCCAACCATGCCCTGGAGCTCAGAAGTAAAGCCAGTTGTACATCTTCCCACTTAGCATTTCTCTGTGAAATGAAAACTAGATGGAGGTCACAGAAGTGTCTCTGTGGTATTTTGATGGGTGGGGCATACCTATTGACATTCCCAGGCATGCATGCTCTAAAGCCTCCAAGCTGCTCATCCAGATGAAGAAAGAATCTACAAATTACTTGTTTCATCTTTCATTTGTATTCATGAGTGGGCTCCACAGTCAAATTGTTTTCACTGCCATGTTACCTTATTCCTTCAGCATCCCTCAGTTAAATGTGAGTTGCTGGTCCCAAGCAGATTTGAACAGTATTAAAACAGAGCTATTTCCCAGTTTGCTACTATGATTCCTGTGCTGTTTGACAGCATAACTCTAAATCTATTTACTTCAATGGACTATTTAAAATTCCATGCTTGGTTTCCTGTCTGTGACTGCTACATCCTAAATTATTAGATTAAAAACCAAAATTGCTACATTCACTGCCTTCTGTAGCAGTCTATGAAACAGTGCACAAACAATGCAAGCTGAATGAAGATTGCTTCAGATAATCCCACTTTCCTTACATATATTTTTAGCAAAAGATTTGTGCCATACTGTTTAGGGATGATCTTTAGTATGTTTATATAAGAGTTACCAGCATCTGAAGAGCAAGAAGCACTAAGACCTAAAGATGGTGTCTCCTTTGAGCCTGTGATGCCTGGAGTGAAAAGTCCCAACTGCTTTTCCCCAGGCCCGTGGTGCAGGTTATGATCAGCTCTCATGTGTCACAGGAGCATTGCTGCCAGAGATGGGAGCGGGCTTTTTCTGTTTCGGTGATGTCTGCAAGCCTCAGAGTTACACTCTCCGGTAACTTTAAGTTTTGATTTTGGACTTTCCAGAGGTTATTTCTTTCTTTTACCAAGGGAAAGGTTTGTTTTCTCACATAGGTTGTCACCTTTTTCTTGACTTTGTTCCATTTTCTTCAGCTCAGCAAGGCTCCTTCTATGCACAGTCACTAGTTGTGGAATTTCTCCATCATAATGATCACCAGGTTCTTGGGCTACCTTCTACCTTTTCTTTCATTTAAAGCTCACGGGTAGCAGCAGCCCCTCTAATTTCAGCTGCCAAAGCAAGCACCATGGCTGCTGCCGAGGCATTCCCCGGTAGATGATGAGGTTTTATTCCTGCGCTGTGCCGTGCTCTCGCCCTCACAGCCGCGGAACGGGGCCGCGCCGCCCGCGCGCCCGCCCGGAGCGCTGAGGCCGCTGCACCGCGGCGCCGGAAGGAGACTCGCTCGCCATGGTGCGTGCGGCGGGCCGGGGATGGGGAGGGGGATAGGGACGGGCATGGGGATGGGGATGGGGACGAGGACGGGGACAGGGGTGCGGCTCGGTTCCGGCAGCCTGCCCTTCTGAGGACGGCGGTGCTCCCGGCTCCCTTATTCCCTCCGGGAGCGGTCCCGCCGCGTACCTGCAGAGGCCTCGGGAGTGCGCGGCGGCGGCGAGCCGAGCTTGCCTTTAAAAACTGCTGCGTTTCCTCCCGGAGGGGTTCGCGTCCTTCTGGGCCTGCCCCTCCTTCCCGGGGGGAAGCGCGATCTGCCTGTGGAGCAGTGGGAGATGCTCCCCACTGAGATTTCCCGAGGTGCTCGGAGTATTTTTGTCTATTTTTCGTCTTTGACACCGTCTTTTTTTTTTCGCAGTAAGCGCTGATATTATCACAGAGAATTCGATGCACTATAGTCTCCGTTTTCTGATGGCCATTTATTGTGATGCAGGAAAGCCCTTTGCTTTAAGGTGTTTCTTTTGGGTGCAGTTAAATAGCATATTGTTTCATAAAGCCTTCCAGTTCTGTTCAAACACTTTCTTACCAGAAAGTAACATACGTTAGAGTAGCAGTACCGTACTTTGGAAATTCGTGAGTGCTCTTCCCTCTCTGCAATGTGAAGGGGTAGAGAAGGAAAGCCTCTGGCTGCTCCCTGGAGTGAAGCATTGCAATGATCTCTTGGGAGGAAGAAAAAAATTGCTTTTATTACAGCGTACAAATTACATGAGGTTCTTGTCAGAAACCCAGATAGAAGCTTGAATGAGGCCATTTTTCTGCAAAGGTACAGAGAGCTAATCTTCATTTCCTAGCTGCAGAGTTCTATGAAGTAGGTATTTTGACAGTTACAGCATTTCCTGTGCTCTAGTGGTTTTGTTACAGCATGTACTGGCTTCAGGTAATTTTGTTATTGAAATGGGTGAAATTGATAACACGTTACTGGAAGTTAAGGGCTTTCTTAGCTATCAGTGCATGACCTTTTAAGGCTTTCCCATGCTGTGTACTTCTGTCTTTCATGTTTTACTCAGCCTTACTAGTGCACGGTGTCTTTGATGTCTTTGCAGCCAAAGTTACGAAAACCTCGAGGGAAGCCAGAGAAAAAAGTTATCCATCCCTACAGCAGAAAAGCTGCACAGCTTGCAAGGGAAGTACACAAACAGGAAAAGAAAGAAAAGTAAGTTGACTGCAAAACCTCTGTACAGACCAGAGAATAACATCACAAAGGATACTTATTTGTGGTAGTGGACATGGGCTGTTGTGCTGATATAAACATAAGATAATAGAAAGGCCTGTATGACTTAATACCACTGCTGGGCCATGTGAAGTGACAGGTTTACATGCATTAAATCAGGTTATACAAAGTGTGTAGTTCTGCTGCTTGACTTTGGGTGTTGTCCTTACAAGTTAGATTTCGTGCCTTTGATAATCTGAATATCATGATGCTGGTGATTTCACATGAAGGTGAATCACCTAGTTTGGTTTTCCTTCAAGTTTCGTAAGAATCCTGCTTAGGGTCTAGCTGCTTCTGCTGAAATGCTGAGTTAATAAAAAAGAAAACCCAGAAACCTTCCTGCAGAAGACAGACTTTTGAATAAAACTGTATAGTTAACTCCTCTTTGGTGGTTTTCTGCTGTTCCATGGCAAGTTTGTTTTTCTGCTTTTGAGTTTTATTTCCCCCTGCCACAGAGGTGAAGACTGGCCTTTAATTTACATTGTTTCAGCTTGCTTGTTGTTATGCATAAATATATTTATTTTGGAAGTTACTAAAGCTAGCTTAAAGCATTTTCAGTCTAAGTATAGTATAGCACTATATAAACTATATAATGCTGTATAAATTGTAGTGTCTGGATGGACTATGTGAGTTGAGCCCTAATACTCATTTGTCTGAAGGTGTTAAACTCCTGGTACAGAGACTGTGCAGTTTTATTTTTGGGACTGATGTACAGCCTTATCCACAGCAGTTGCACTGTTACTTTGACCAGATGGGGGGCCTTTGCTGCCACACTGGGGTCATGTAGCATCCAGCAGAGCTGCTGCAAGAATTCACGAGTAGCAAGTGTTGAGAATTGGGCAGTTTGTTAATGTGCAAGAAGTTTCCCCCGCTGTTTCGTATTTTTTCTGTGCTCTGTGACTATTGATTGTAAAGTTTTATTGCAGATTATTTTCCTACTGCTAAATTGAGCACTTTGTCCCTTACCCTGTGTCATAACAGCCCTTCACAGCTCTTAATCATAAAAGATGACTTAATCATATTTGATTCTTAGTGCTTGTGACTTTACCATACAGAAGAACATGCACAAGAAAAGCTTTCTGAGGGAGCTATACTTACTGATTATTCCTTATGACATGGCACACTCCAATCCTTTGGTGACAGCCTCATGTGGTTGGTTATGCTGATACAGACACCAGTGCTGATATTTCTTCTTGAAGTGCTACTTTTTCTTCCTCTTGCAACAGCAAAAAGTTGAAAGGCCCTGCTGAAACTGAGATTGACAAATATCCACTGCTCTCCCCTCATCCATCCAGGCAGTTGTTTCATCATAGAAGGCAATCAGGTGAAACATGACTTACCTTTAGTAAATCCATGCTGACTTGTCCTGATTGCCTCCTTGCCCTGCATGGATTGAGATGGCCTCCAGCATGAGGTGCTTTGTTGCCTTTGCAGTGATTTAGGTTGGGCTGACTGGCCAGTAGTTCCCTGGGTTCTACTTCTTGCCATCTTGGAATACCAGGGTGACGTGTTTTCTTCCAGTCCTCAGGCTCCTCTCCTCATCTCCACAACCTTTCAAAGATAATTGTGAGTGGTTTAGCCATGGTGTCTGCCAGCTTCCTTGGCATCCATGGATGCATCCCTCAGGAACCATGGCTTTGTGGATGTTAAGTTTGCCTTGGTGTTCTCTAACCTAGTCCTCCTTGGCCAAGGGAAAGTCTGACCTTCCTTTACCCTAGTCAGATTCCTGAGGGCTACTCTTGGCAGTGAAGGCCCATGTAAAGGCAGTGTTTGGTGTTTCTGCCTTCTCTGTCCTCTGTTGCAAGAGTCCCTCTCAGTTCAGTAAGAGGCTCCCATTAGCCTCAGCTTTCCTTTGGTCACTGATGTATTTGAAGAAGCACTATCCTTGCAATTTCAATCTAGGCTGATTGTAAAAGATATAACCTTTCATTTTGCATAGGGAAACTATTCCACCAAGAATCGTGTCATCCACATCATCCACAGCATACTGTGATAGCAAAATGATCTATATTTTATTTCTTTATGTCTTATAAATAAGATTTTCACATCTTGCGCTTCTGGGGCCTGAACAGTTCACTAACATTCTGTACTTTACACATCCTTTTTGTTGTGATGTTCTAAAAATCAGTTGCATTAAAAACATTCTCCAATAGTCTATATTCTATTCTCTGTATTGCCTTGGCTTGAAGAGAATTTAATTTGAAATACATGAATAATGTTGTGTTTTTTTTTCCCTTAGTGTTTTTAAAAGACTTATTAAGAGTTCCAATTTCTTTTGAATCTCTATTATCTAAACAATCAGTTTGGTAAATTCTCAGGATATTTTTTTAAAATATTGGAAATCAAATATGTGTTGAGCTTTTTATTGTTAAACTTTCAGTTTCTCTAATAAAATGATGAGGCTTGGATTCATTTTGCATGGCTCTGAAAAAGATAAATTTCTGATGCTGGGAGTGGAGGAAATCTTTCCACTCCTAGGCTTTCGGGAAAAAGAAATAGCTCACACCAGTTTTGTTCTCCCGCATTGCTTCTGCAGGTCTATTAAACGTCTTTAAATAATTTTCCAAATTGCTTCTATTGAATGACAGCCCTGTTCTCTGGTGGAAGGTTAATACATCTTTAGGTGGTAAATAGGAGAAGCTGCCTTGTAACCTCTGCAGAATTTTCTTCCTTAGTCCCATGTACGAATCTGGCACTTTTTTGACCATGCTTGTTACAGTGTAGAAGTAAGTTGTCTGAAGTATGAATAGGACACAGAACTAGAAGCAGAATTCTCAATGTGATCTCACCAGGTGTGAGTAAAGGGGATATTTTCTCTGTACAGGCTAGTGCACTTCTGCAGAATGGAAAAACTGGATTAGAGTAGTCAGTGAATATAAGAAGTCCAAAGAGTTCATCTGTACTATTATTATTAAGCTGTGGATTTCCTTGCCAGAGGATGCTGTAATTATGGCTGGCTAAATTTGTGCAGTAATACTTATTGAACATACATACATTTTATCTGTTGATTACTATTTAACTCTAAGGATGTAGGGTGTAGGAAGCCCTTGAATGGCAAATTACCGGTGGGTGAGAATATCTCTGATAGAAGTATCAGTCAATGTTTTTGGTTTTGTGTGGTTTGTTTCATTTAGTTGGGTTGGGTTTTGTTATTTTTTTTTCCTTTGGTACTCATCTGGAGACAGGATTCAGGACTGGAGACAGTTTAGGCTTCTATTTGGTTATTAACTTTCCTATAGCATGGAGGTAAAGAAATAACTAGTGAATGTTCCTGTTTATGTTATACAGGAAGGAAAATTGCATTAAGTTATGAGATGCATATTCCAGTATCTTTTGCCTAAATGAGATAATAAAAAAGGGTAGATATTATCCACAAGAAATTTCAATATTTAAAATGCAGCACTGGGAAATAGGAGGGAGAAATTCTGCATTAAGTTGCGGAAGTCTTTCACGGGCTCCATTGTCCACTCTTCACTGCAAGCATTTGTAATGAAATATGACAGCAGTTATAAGTTTACTGTCCAGAAACTGTGACTGCACTACAAAAGACCAATCTTAACCATAATAAGAGGAGACAGACCAATTGCTTTTAGAAAATTGGCTACAATCTTAAATCATCTTGTTCACTTAAATTACACCTTTTTCTTGCCTGCATCCCTCTCCTCTCAATTTTCTTCAAGGTCTAATAAGCAGCAACAACTTCCAGTGTATTACTGCCAGTTTATTCTCTCTTAATCTACATGTGAATCCTTATTCCTTTAGGCAGCTTGTTTGCTGTGTTAAATAATTACATGGACGTTTTTATGAGACAGCAATAGCTTCTTCACTGGCAGTAGCAGAACAATGACTTTTCTACACTTTAGGAAACCAGACCAGAGTGGGAAATTCATGAAACTTCCATAGGAGTGATGTACCAACACCAATCATGTTTTCCTGCAACTGCAGAAATACCTATCTGGTTTTGGTGGCTAAAGCTAATTTAGCTGTGCATTTTTTTTTTTCTGTCATTTTCCCTCCTGAGTCAAAATGGATCCTTTCTATTGTGCATACACAATAAATTTCTTAGGAGTCAGTCAGTGCATTTTCATTACAAATAAGCCAGTCTAATACTGACATGCTCTGAGATATGAGAGCTAAGGAGTTTTTACAGTGATGGGGAGTTTTTGATTTGGGAGTAAGCAACCTTAAAATGTCTCCTGGTAGATTTGCTTTTCCTGAGGTTCTCCCCTGTCTTAACCTCCTAATCTCTCTTGACCCACTATGCTTCTACTTGCATTGCTTGTGGCAGTGATGCTTTGTGACATGCTCTTGCAGATTCTTCAGGAGGAACTGAAAAACTGTTAGCTTTTAAAATTATTTATTTTGAAAAGCCTATCTTAGTTTTCAGAGCCATAGATGGCATTTGTATGTGTGGATATTATCAGGGAAAAATACTGAGTTCATAATCTGATTTGGGAAATACTAATTCATTGTTAGTATTTAGAGTAGGACATTTGAATATAATATCTAAGATAAAAAGCTGTTAAAGGAACATGTAGAATTTACATTTCAAGTGCCTAGGAGGCATCAAGAAAACCACTAATCATTCTTATTAATAATCATTGCCTAAGCAGAGGATTTCTGGAAAGTGGTTGAAGAAGAAAATCATCCCAGAAACAACAGCCTGCCACAAGATCGTATCCCTGGCCTTACCCTCTCCTTCCCCTGAGCAAAAGCTATTACTCATTGTGTGCAAGGAGAGGAAGTTTCTTTGACTCACCTGATTTGATTAGTCTCCCTGCTAATGCTATTGTCTTCTAGCAGTCACTGAAGTGAGGCTTTTATAAAAAGTACAATAAGGCAACATCCGAGCCTATCTTTCATTATTTCTCATTCTGAAATTAGTTGTGTGCACCAGGAGACAGAACATTTTTCTTCCAGAAGAAAATGGTGGTTCTTTACTTTGATAAATAGATGATTTAGTGGCCCTTGCAGGTACAAATGGCAGTTTGTAGTGTTTACAACATAGATACGTGACATGATTCCGTTTAGGCAGCTTTCCTGGTTGCCATTGTAGTTTTCTCCATGGCAAAGCTTTGCAGACAGACTCATCTGGCAGTGTTGCCTTGCAGGGTTCCCAGCAGGTATTGCTGGTGTGGAGTTCCACTGAGTGCAGTATGTGCCCTTTTCTTGGGTCCTGTTGCCATTCAAAGCTCTCTGCTGTAAGTCCTCTGAGGATAAAAGCCTGCCCAGCTTTTATTGAAGGCTTCTACACCTGCTGGGGTATCCATAGAAGTAAAAATTTCTTTAATGTTAGTGGAATTCGTAGCAGCTCACACATGCTGTGCATTTGCTCATACATGACTTTCAGACAGTCTCCAGATTTTTAGACAGTCTTCAGAGGATTAAATACTTCTTGAAAAATCTAATCTTCATGTAATAATGTAGGTTTGTGGATAAGTGACACAAGTATGTTTCTGGAAAGTAAGGGTTTATCTTTTGATCCCAGTTTTTGTGGTAGGTGACAGACTTCTCTGCTCTGAGTTAGCTCTAAAATGCTCATTAAATTTTACAGAGTAAAAAGAATTTAATAAAGGAGCACAATAGCACTGAACTGTGATAACTTCTAGCATTATTTATTCTTTGTCAATTATAGCCTTTATGATTTACTTAATCCATTACCAATTTTCCTATTTAATAATAATAATAAAAAAAAGGTCAATTTTATCAGAGGTCCTTGAATGTATACACTGAATATGCACAGCTAGGATGTTTTTTCTAGTGACAAATTTCACACTTACCCCAATAATGCCTTGTTTTCCTTTCTGGAAACAATGGAACACTGCAACATCCTT
The DNA here is from genome assembly GCA_035048155.1 of Cinnycerthia olivascens. NCBI lineage: Eukaryota > Metazoa > Chordata > Aves > Passeriformes > Certhiidae > Cinnycerthia > Cinnycerthia olivascens. The sequence goes on from JAWWMU010000180.1 coordinate 32,511,205, forward strand.
TGCTGCAGATCAAATCTGAAACCTTGAGGACAAAAGAGTATGAAGCATGGGATTTCCTATTAGAGAACGGGTCTTTTTGAGAATGCCTGATTAGGATGAAAATTAATCCCAAAAAGAACAGTGTACCATCATCCCACAGAGTACAGAAGGCTTTTGAGTATCCTGCCAGAGATTCAAGCAGACTTAAAATTACTGTGAGACAGAGATAGGGTTTTTTTATCTTCTTTAATGAAGTTGTTAATTTTGATTAACATTAACTTACTGTTCGCTAAGCACAAACATTAATTATGACAAGTTTCAAGGTAACAGAATGGTATTTTTCACATTGCATGCTTGATTTGCAAGAATGAAGTGCTAAAATAAAGTGGATTTAATGTTACAGAGGTTTCTTGGAATTCAGTTCCAAGAAACTGTTTCACTTAATAGGTAAACTGGACAAATTTCAGCTAGTAGTTTTACCAGAAAGTAGATCTTTAGGATAAAACAGAAAAAGTTTTATTTTGTTTGGAATTTGTCAAATATTTCTGTCTGAAATTTTACCTTGACTTGCATTGTGACTGAAAAAAAACCCAACTTTTTGAGAATAAAATTAAGGTCATTATTTATATGGTACTCATTCCTGGCTAACATACCTGGTTTTTCTCTGCTAGGTTGAAGACTGACAAAGCTTTGCGTTTAAGCGTTATTGGTAAGCAGAAACTTCTATTACTGAGTACACTATTCAGTTTCTTAGTAGAGATTCTAAGTTTTACCAACTTTTTACACATCCAATTAGAGCTTCTTTTTCTATAATCTGATTCTGGAATCTTCAGATAGACTTGGTTGAAATACTGAAATACCTGACATGTCCACTTAATATATACAGGATTGAATTTGGGGCTGAGCATAGCTAAACTTTAGTCAGTGTACACAACAGTAGGGCAATACAGACTAAATGAGAGTTTTGTACATCTGTACACATATTTATTGTATTTGGTCTCCAAGCTTTTTATAATTGCTTGTAAAAGTAGATGATATACGTAGGTTAAAAGACACATTGTGTTAGCAGGTAAATTCAAAACTTTGAGATACAACCTGGAATATTTTTCTCTTCCATATGATTGGTCTTGCACCTTTTCAATTTAATCTGTTTAGAAGCAGATGTGACAAACAGAACTCTTACTCAACCACTGTGTTGGTTTTTTTCCCCTAAGTTTCCTTCCTAAGCAATTGATATAGTGATATTTTAATCAATTTCCAGTAAAACAAAGCTTAATGTCTTATTTTTTCCTGTAAGGAAGGTACAAAATAAATCTGAAATGATGTGGGAATGTTTCTATTACAGCTGTCTTCATACCTGATACCCAGAGTATCAGAGTCTATGATGCCATTCAAAATCTTGAAAAATGGGGGGGCATTTAAAAAACTTTGAATCTGTATCTATGCTACAGTGGTGGTGTAACCATTAATGTTTATTCTTGTAGGAGAAAAACTGCAATGGTTTCAAAGTCACCTTGACCCCAGTAAAATCGAGTATACAAAGAAGGAAGCTGGTGAACTAATTGAAAAGTAAGACTGGCATTAAAAACAAGATTAAAAAGCTTGACTTGTCTTTAAAAGTAATGTGACGATGACTCAGAGGAGGACTTTTATATATTGCTATTAATAATATCAAGTAGTTGATTTTGTTGCCACTGAAAAATATTGGGAGATGTATATAGTCATACTAGAAATATAAATAAGTTGTGCTTCTTTTTTTTAAATTATTGAAGTATATCCCTGGTTTTGGACTGTATAGAGGACTTTAAATGATTTGGACAGTCATAAACACATGCATTTGCTTGTTGAGTTATTCTGTGACATCTGAACGTGCAGATTTCATACTACTTACTCCTGGAGTCTCCAATAAATAAAATGAATTGGAAAATAAATACAACTAGTAAAATAAGTTATCAGAGTAATTCTCTTTTGCATTTTTTTGGTATGACTGCATGTAGCTTTTTTGTATCTTATTTCTTTCAGTTATATGTGTCGATTCAATGCTGAATTGGAGCAGATTGAATTACAGAACAGTATTAAAGGCAGACAAGGAAGGCAGCATGGTTCACGGGAAACTGTCATCAAGCAGACAATAGAACGTGAAAGACAACTCTATGAGGGCTATGGAATAGGTACGTAAAAGCATAAGAGAGAATTCACTCCTCACAGCTGCTCACAAGGCCAGAATCTAAGCAAACTTTTTAGGCATTACTTTTCTCTTTAAAGAAACTACCTAAGTGCCAGGTGTTTGTGCCTTGCAAAGTTATTTGGGAAGAGGGCCACGGTGAAGAGAAGGAGAAAAAAAGATGGGGGAGATCTGACTCATTCTGCTTTTGCCTTTGTGCATCTTTGCTAGCACTGTCTTTGCAGTGCAGGCATATATAACCTATTTTTGAAACTAAAGTAAGCTTTTAATGCACCTGCCTTGAATACAGATTCTGTTCAGCAGCTTGTTTGGACCTTCATTTGATAGCTGGAATTACACTGAAGGGAAGCAGCAATAGTTTGTGAAATAAGGAAGAAAGACAAAGGGATAATGAAAGTGCAAAAAGCAAAGAGTTGTTTGGGGAGAGTCAAGATAAGCAGTGAAGTGTTTGTACTTTGCTTTAACCAATAATGTGCATGTTGAAGCTGAGTGGTGAACTAGGCTTTAAAGCTCAAGTATTATCCAGACATAATTGGTCCTTCTAATAGTAAAATATGTTGTGGAAAACCTGAAAAATCTACGTTATTCTGTAGTTAGGATACAAAGCACAGCAAGGTTTGGGTTGTGTGTCACACTCTCCGGTCAGCTGTCCCAGCTGTGTCCCCTCCCAGCTCCTTGTGCACCCTCAGCCTCCTCGCTGGTGCACTGGGATGAGGAGCAGAAAGGGCCTTGGATCTGTGCAAGCCCAGCTCAGGAATAATGAAAACATCCTGTTTTCATCAACATTGTTTCCAGCTAATCCAAACCACAGCCCTGTACTGGCTACTGTGAAGAAAATAAACTCTACTCTGGCCAAAATCAGCACGCTCTTGTATGTATTGTACAAATCAAGAAAATTAATGGCTTTAAGATTTTGCCAGTGCAGCCCGCAGAGACAGAGGAATTTAGGAATACCTGTATGACTTTTTTGTAATCTTTGATGTCTTAGAAGGAGGAGGAAAAAGTAATAGGAAAATAGATTCTGTGATTGTCATCAAACAGCTCAACTGTAGAAAATATTCTTTTTGGTCTTTGCTTTTACATTTTAGTTCTTTTTTTCCTTACTGCTTTGTGGAAAGCTGAGAGAAAAAGGCAGTAGGGCTAGAGAAGAAGATGTCAAATGCACAAACACAACATAAAAATAATGAAGAAGCCAGAAATATTGTAGGCAAAAGTTGAGGTTATTACAGAATTACTAAGTAAAGCATTCTGAGAGCACAGTGTAACTTTACATATTAAATACACTTTCAAATCATTCATTATTTGTTACCACAGCTGCTGCAGGTTTTGCTCTCTGTCTAGGACAGTGTTCATTCAGAGAAAATAGTTGCTGCTCAGTACTATAGCAACTAAATACTGTAATTAGAGATTGGGCATAAATGGAAATCAGCTGGAAGCAGTGCTTTTATGCCTCTAGCTCATTATTAATCCTAGAAGCTTTAGTGAGTGGAGCTTTTATAACTGACTTAGATTTGTTGGGTTTTTTCCCTGTTCTTGAACTCAGTTATTTCTTGTATGCATGTGCATTTGCTATGAAGAGACTAAATAATATGTATTCTTCTCATTTAGGGAAGTCAACTAAAATTTGATGCAGTCTATTTATATCATAGAATCAATTAGGTTGGAAAAAACTTGAAGATCATTAAATCCTACCTTTGACCAAACACCACCATGTCAACTAGACCATAGAACTAAGTGCCACATCCAGTCATTTCTTGAACACTTCCCAGACTGCTGATTCCTTAGGCAGCTCATTCCAATGCTTAACCTCCCTTAACGTGAAAAAAACATCTGTCCTGGTGTCCAGCATGAATCTTCCCTGGGTGTAGCTTGAGGGCATTTCCTCTTGTCCTGTCAGGGATATATATAAATGAAAACCTAATCCTTTACAAAATGTAAAAATTTGTTTACAAAAATCCCGAAATATAGTAAATTTTAGTCTTTTTTTAAACAAACAGTAGCTATACAGGGAACATGATCAGTGATGCTGAGGTTTAACAGCTCCTTGTCACTTACTCTTTAAATATATTTACAGTACCTTTACTGCAGTTTTCTTCCTCGTTTTCATTTTTGTGTATTTAGGTTTTTATTTAGTCTAGTCTTATATGTTTATAGCAAAGCTACTGGAAGGCAATGCTAGGTAATAATTTATTTATTTGTAACCCAGAGTTAGCATGCTTTCAGTGGAAAAGCATCATAATTATTTCATCTGAACATCATTGTTTTTGATAATTTACTTCTACTTACCTTGCATATTCTCTCAGATGCATAATTTTAATCTTGGGGGAAGGTGGCTACTAAAAGTAAATACACTAATTTTATTAATTAGTTCTGGAGGCTTCACATTACAGGGAAATCAATTTAATCCAGATGAAAGCTGTATCATTTCCCTGTATCTGCTAATGTAACTTCTGTACTATTCGTTAGCTGCTGTTTTCTCTAGTGATCATTATTGTATAACTGAATAATTTCTTGCCTAAAGAGCATCCACAGTTTCCTTCTTTTTAAGGGGCTGTTTGTTCTTCCTCAGAAGAAAGAAAAATAAAACTATCTGAAAGAGTCAGAAACATTAAAAAACATTTACTTAAATCTTGCAGTGCTGTTTTGCTAAACACATAAATTGTTGAATACTTTGTCTTAGAAATGCTGGACAATAATCTACTCCCCAAAATACTGTCTTCATTTCTTTCCCACTAACTCCTGTTCCATATCTCTGTCTTACATTTTTTCTATCTTTAGTTCAGAAAAATGTGCTTCTGTGTCTTAACATTTTAAAGCCAAATGAAGGAGTTCACAGGCAGCAGTAAAAACCATGACATTGGTGGATGCTGAGATGCAGCTGAGTTAGACAAGTGTTACTAATCCAGCATAATTTAGAAAATCAGTTGCTGTGCAGTATATAATTACTTTATTTCTACACACAGTTCTATTCTTAATCTGGCAACTCAGTAGTTTTTATTGTGTAACATATTATAAACACACATCTAAGTGTAGTTTAAAAATTTTACCACTGCCAAAGCAGTAAAGATGAATTCAGTGCCAAATCTTGGTTTCTCACAGAATCTTCTCTCTTCAGAGTGCCTGCTTTCTCATTATGTTGGTGAACCCTGGATGACAGGCCAGATAAAACTTAAAATAATCTCTTTGGAAAAGGTCTGCATAACTTAAACCCATTAAATGTTTTCAGAAAAAAAGAGAAAAGCAAATGAAAGAGCTTCATTTGAAAGTCTTGTCATTTAGTCCTGGTTTGTCTGACAAGAACACTGAACTGTATGTTGATTCAATGCTTTGATAAAAGGAACAAATACAAATCTCAGCATGGTGCCACTTCTGCCAAACTCCTGTTTCCATCACTGCATGCACTACTAGAGGCAAACGGAGCAGCATTGATTGCTCCTTGTAAAATACTTGGGAGAAGGGAAGAACATCTTTCCCTTGTGGAAGCTGGGATGCTCCAGTGTTTGGCACTCTGCTGCCATAAGTGCAGTTCAAGGGACTGTATAGAAAGCAAGAGCAACCGTGGCTTTGTATCAAGGCTGTGTTGGGAAGGATAGACCTAATGTGGCATGGATATTTGGCATGGATTGTGGCATGGAACCAAGGAATTGGCACACCAGAGAAGCATTAGGTAAATGTTTCTTTGCCTTGCCTTGCTCAGCTGTGAGCAGTGTCACCTCATCTGTTTTCTTAGAAGCAGTCTGCAGAAATAACTGTTATCCAAACATTTTGCAAATATTACTGTTCTTCAGTTGGTAACTTCATAACCAAGTGTGAAAGGAAGTAATTTTCTAAATAGTAAGGACTGTCTGGCCACAAAGATAAATGGCACAGGTATCATTATCCTACATTTTGTAGTAGCAAAATCATCCATAATCCTGCATTGATAGCATGATCTCAGTTACTACTGTAAAACTTGAGGAAATTGATAGATGAACAAAGGCAGAACTGTTTATTCAAGGACAGTATAAAAGTTGCTGAAATGTCACAATTCTAAGAGCTAAAATAAAGTAGATTTAATGTTACAGAGGTAGAAAATATCTGTCTTGTTGAGAAACCTGCTGGCTGTGAAATCTGTAGAGTTCATAGACAGTAATGAGGTGTTTTACACTGTGGGAAGATGTCAAGGCTCCTAAAGTATAAATCTCCATAAATTAGTGGTGATGTTAAACACAGGCCACTTTTAACACTGTAGGACTGACCAAGAAGAGAATGACTTCAAATTGAGGCAAAGCAGCGTTGGCATCCTATGTAAAACTCTGCCTTAGTTTATAATTTACACTCTAGTAGGACGATTTTGGCTACTCCAGGAAGAAAAAAGCAAAATGGTTTGTTCCACAGGTCTCAGTACAAAATATTTGCCTTCCTTTTTACTAGTAAAGGTAGTACAGATTTGTATTATTGTTTTATTTATTTGTATTATTATTTTTATTTATTTTCTTATTTGTATATATGTATGGCAGGTTTCTTTTAGAACAGTTTGGTTGCAATGGAAAGGAGGTATGTAGCTATTTTGGTTAGAGACCATTTGCTCATAATGTTTCCTTTGAAATGAGATTCACTTGAGTAATGTAACACATCTAATAGAATTTAATTTCTTTCCTGTTAGAAATCCCAGACATTATGAACAGAAAACATCTTAAATTTTTCAGGTAGGTTTTTTTATTATCAGTAATAATCTGTTTATGCAAAACAGTGTTTCTGAAGTTCACCTGTTGTCTTTTTTCATAAAAAAAGGAACTTACACAAAACTGCCAAAGAATTTGTCATTTGAAAAAGCAGAGTAGATATGGCCCTGCTATTTTGGCATTTCTTAGCTGTTACAAGCTGAACACCTGTGCCAGTTATTAATTAAAACATTGGAAGATTTAGATTCAACAGTTAGAATGCCATTTCTGTAACTCAAGTAACTTTTCTCAATATTCTTAGAAAATATTTTACCTAAAATGCTGATTTCAGCTGTTCTCAGTGGTGTTGGTATGTGTGTTATACTCGTTGAAAATCTTAAATGATTTTACAACTTGCATCCAGTTAAAAGATCTGGCAGCTGTGAAACTTGCTGCTGGCTCATCTGGGCCAGCATGTTGGTATGTCCTGGTAGTAGATTGAGTGAACATTTTTGCTAGTAGCTCTATCAAATGAAATACTTCAAAGGGGAAAAAAAAAAACAACAACTTGGGGATGCTTGTGTTGCAAGGAGTGATAACCACTGATTCACAGAGATGGTATGCAGCCAGAAGTCAAACTTACAGGCTGTTGGAATAAAGCCAGAAATCCCAAAGAGACTGCTATATTTATAAATATGCAATTGACTTCTTGAACAGGGACATCAGATAGAAGTGTTGTTGTATTGCCTTGTTAAAAAACATACCTTATAATTGGCAAATACTGTCTTTGCCCTTGAGAAAAATTATCCATGAAGAGCACTTACTATAATCAAGAAAGCATTCTATTAAGAGAGTACTGGGTTTGACTTCTCTTTAAAACAACCCTTTCTCCTTCATACAGCCTTTTGAAATAATACACTCACCATGTGAATTAATGCTTACTAAACCTCTGTGTTCTCTTGAAGTCAGTCACACACGTTAACTTTTAGCATAAATCATGAAGGACTTACGTACATGTGATGTTACATACCGAGCATCCAGATGAAGAAACTTCTGACCTGTTTTTCTGTTGCTTAACAGACTGCAAATTGAATGAGAAACCTAAAAGCAGGTAGCCAAAACTGACTGAGGGTACAAGAAGTCTGTGGGAATAAAGTGAATAATATATTTTTGTTTCAGAGTATCACACATGAAAGTACTTATTTCTTCATAGGAAATTACAGTTTCTGTAAGAGACAAAATCAGGTGAAATCTTTGGTGCTTATTCATACCACAGGTGGGACAGTATTGTGACTTAGAAAAGCAGCCTCTCTTGAGTTAGCATCGTCTGAGGAAATGTGAATTGACTCTGTCATTCCTTACTTTCTATTAGTAATTTGTTTTCATTACTTATTTTTTCTCTTTAAGAGAATGGGATGGTGATCTGAGGAAATTGCCAAACATCAAAATGAAGAAGCTCTCAGCTAGCGATGCTGCCTGCAGTCACCCTGAGGTGACAGATGCAGAAGCAAAAGAAGACTTGAATGAAAAAGAAGAGGTGGGCCCTGATGAGCACCAGCCCATTCAAGAGCTGAAATAGTGAAAGAAATTGTAAGAAACCTATTTTAATTTTCATTGGAAACAAAAATAAAAAATAATTATATTTCTAAAGGCTTTGTTAGTTCCTTTTTTTTTATTATCTGTACCTATGGCAAAGAGTAAACAATCTTACTTGGTAAAGCTGTATATTACTGGATAAAATTTGTTGACGAAAAAGAAATACTTAAAACCGTAATCATGTAAGTTTATGTCTTGAAATCCTGACTGGCTGAGTACCTTTTCTATCTAGATTCAGACTGGTACTTTATGGTCAGAAATCCTTACCTTTTTTTGGTAATTGCAATAATCTGTTAAATATGAGGAACTCTTCTCTTGTACCTTCTTTTCTTTGAGAATCTGTGTCAAGATCATAGAGAGCTGGAAATGCTTCAATAAGATTCTGAGTATTTTATGTTTTGTCAAGAGAATTTGAAAGAGTTACTGTCCTCAGCAATCTGTATTGCAGAATTCAGATAAAAAGCTGATCAAAGTCCCTGCGGTCTGTTTTTAAATATATCTTAGTCCATATTTTTTCTCTAACCCTTCTGTTAAGAATTGAATTGAAGCCGCTCAGGACTTTTCAATAGCAGGTTTGCTTTATGAAGCAACTCTTCAGATGCTTTTAAACGTGTCTTTCAGCAAAGTTCTTAGCAGATTATCACTTTAAAAGCTGTAAAATGAATTAAAAAAAGAAGGGAAAAGGGCAAGGGCAAAACTAGGGATAATTTCACAGCAGGCATTAAGTGGGACATCTCAGTGCATATTAGGTTGTCTGGGCACAGAAGTCACAATTCAGCTGAACTGTTTGTACACGTGGTAATAGTCACAGCTCAGATGCCTGTTAATTATGTGGAAATAATTATTCCTCGTGGATGATCTTTCTAGTATGCAATCCCTAGTACATTTCTGTAGTACATGCTAAACAATCAAGTATTTGTCATAGTAAATAGTTATGTGGGTTTCCCAGATTTCTTTCACAGACATCTAGGTGTGTATTTTCATAGCTGAGAAGCAAGTTACTAATGAGTGTTCGGTTTGTTAATGTGTATATTAAGTTCTTCCCTCTTTATAAACAGGTTTGTGCTATCTTTTCATGTTATAGGAAACCAATCTGTGTAGGTTATATAGAACTAACAACTGTCTTTAAAGGTTTCTTCTAAGGAAGAAACCTGAGTAACTAACAGACCTGGAGCATGGGTGGGTAATGTAATTCATCTTCAGGCAGACTGCAAGTCTTAAACTTGGCTAGAGGTCTTGGCCTCTGCCACCAGCCACATCTCAGGCCATCACATCACTGCTCTGTGTTTGTTTGAGAGACCAGTGTGCTGAAGTTCATGGCAGGCCTTTGGTTATTTTTATATCTTTGTTAAATTGAGCTGTGTGGTGGAATTTATCTTGTTTTGATTTATAAAACTTGAGGTGTTAAACTGTGGTAGAAGCTGACCCACGGTAATTGGATTGAACTAAACTTGTGTATGTGGTTGTTTCAGTGCTTCAACAGATTTTGCCTTTTGGAAGTTAATTTTGAATTTTTGCTTGTATACAAAGTCTGATGTTTGAAATTGCAAGCAGAAACATTGAGTCATTTTCCCGTGATACTGTGTAAAATATGGAAGGAAAATGAGCAGACCACTCAATAACTGGAAGGTGTCACAGTAATTAGAGTATATTAGGCTGACATCATGGTGAGTGTTCCAAAAAGATTGTCATGCAAAGTTACAACGAATGAGATGTTCTATATTCCTTGAAACAATCCAGTAATGAGACGTTACAAAAATCTGATAGTAAAATATGTGAAATTTTGTATAGTTATGTATAGCTGACTGTAACAGTTAAAATTATTATTTCATTAATTATCATGGCTTATATGAAATATACATAATTTCAAACAAAAAAGTACTATTTTTACACATAAAGCACTTCTTATATAAGAACTTTGGGGTTTTTTTAATGTACTTTCCAGTTTGTTGCAATGTTCTTGCTACATTATACTTTTACTTCATCCAGCCTTGGAGAGCTAAAGGCTTCCCTAAAAAACTGGTTGAATTAACATTCAGATGTTCAGTAGCAGCTGACCTTAAGTTCAGTAAAAACAATGTTGTTTTTTTCTCTCATGTAAACAAAGCAAGTATGATGCAAAAAAAAAGAAAAACCAAAACCAAACAGAAGATACTGACCTTCTTACAGCTAGCTGCTTTTATACAGTAAATGTAAATTAATTAATTTACAATTCCATAGTATCAGAAACAAATTAATCCAGGGCAGATTATCATGATTATCATTATACTACAGAGTATCATGATTTTTTGCCTTCCAATGCAATAGCATATTTACTTATCTCTGAGCTGACACTGCCATATGTGAGGTCAGAGTCTGGGACCAATAATATGTATATTGGAGTTCAACTTTTTTTAAAACTGGGGTTTGCTAGACACCTGGCAGATATGAAAGGGTAGTAAAAAAAAACCCTTTCTTTTTCTCTGCAGAAAAACTTCTCTGCTTAAGGAACCTTCCAGGTTCGTTTTCAAATAAAGGGCAATAAAATGCTTGCAGTACAGAATTATGTCAAATTTGCTTGTTTGGTCAATCTCAGCATGATACAATGCATACATTATCCTTCTATGTTGTAGCTCTTTCAAGAGCAAAAATTCATTTGTTGTAGGTGATTTCTAGACTTCTCCAAAAGAAATAAGTTTAATGAAGTTTAGAGACTTTGCTAATGAGGTGGTGTGATTTATGCTCTGCAATTTAAGCTGCTGTTTTAAAATCACCTGCCAAGGTCCTGTGCAGAGTTCCTCTAATGAAACTGAAAATAAGTTGATAGTGAGACACTTACCATAATGGGTCCTATACTCAAGTTCCCTAAGCCTTGACTGCTTGATTGCAAATACTGTCCAGTTTTATTGAAGTGGAGGATTTTATATCTAACTAGTTACCTGTTACAAAGGAAAAATAAAGCTAATCAAGTTATGAGACTAAAGTGACAGTGTAACTTTAAAACCAGAATTTCTGAATATTAAATTTAGCAATACCAATACTGCTAAATAAAAATGGAAGCATCCTACTAATGTCAGCTCTTACTCTAAGTTTACACAAATAACCAAGACAGTACCATGCTGATCTGAAAACTGATAAAGTGATGATGCCCATTGCTAAGATACGAAATGCACAAAAAGTCTTATCCACACTTTTAATGAAATATCCTTTTTCCCCAGCTCTCAAAATTTGGTAGCAAAGCTAGAGTTATAGTTGCACTTGAAGATTCATTAAAGCCTTTACCTGAACTTCTAGACTGATTTGTTCTTTTGACTTACCTTCTGGGTTCCTGTAAGTAGCAGTCTTCCTTCTGCGAGCCATTAACACTTGGATTTGTCCTTTTCCGAGTTTCTTATGACCCCGTCTAAGTCCTGCTACTTTACTTTTCACTTCTAGGCTGTTTGTGAGCCATTATTAAAGTTTGTTGATTATGTTGTTCACCATATTCCCAGGCATGTGCATACACAGATGTGATGGTCCATGTTTCATTATAGAAATATCTCCTCAAATTATTAGTGATTTACTTAACACACTTAAAAATTACTGTGACCTATCTTCTTTGGTTGTTATTTGGAAAAGTGCTGGTTACTGTATTTTCATATATATTCTATGTGTTTAAAAAAAAATAAAAGTCCTGTGATTCAGTTAGTATCAGTTATAGGTATTTGCAAGTAGCAAAAGAGCAAGTTTGTCCCAGGGTCCACATTCTCCAGCAGACTGAAATCATTCTGTTCTCAATCAAGGTTATTTTCTGAGCTCTGTGTCATAGGTAGTGGAAATGTGGCACACCAGTGTTTTTGGCAAGTTCTCTGACAATTTCTTTGACTTTTAGGAAGGCTTATGCAAAACAGCCTTAATATTTTATTGGCTGCAATATGTCTATACAGACATCAAACTAAACAGAAACAGACTTTGTGTTCTAATGGTACACTTCATCAAGAGACTTGAACCTTGTGTGCAAAGCAAAAAGGCCTAGGGACCCATACCTCTACTCTCTTAATTATGAAAACAAATTTGGCTCCACTTTTCCATATGATAATAAATGGAAATTAATATATCTTTACTACTGTAACTCCTGTGCTTATAGTATTTCTTCTGTATCTTGCAGGGGTTTGTGAATTCATTTGGATTTACATAGTGAGCTAGTTAGGGCAGCTTTAAGAAAATGAACAAGTGGCTAGCCTTGGATGTACACAATTAAGAATGTTACTTCTGTGTTTTGAACATATATTCTTACCAATTATCAGGCATATGATGACTTATTCCAGCTGCAATTGTGGTATTTTGAAATTTAGCCCACTCTCTCCCCAGCTGACCATCTTAAGAGGATGACACGGGGTAGGCAGATCTGTAGAAAACTAAATTTGGACCTTGGCTGGAACATTCTGTTTTAGTCAAGGTAATATATTTTCTTTGGTTTTACACTTCACAAATTGCACGGGCTTTTTTATAATGCAAACATGCAATACTCCTTTTCATTAAAAAAAAAAAATGTCTTTAGGGTTTTCAAAAAGGCAAAAAGCCTCACCAAGCCAAAATATAAAATAATACAAAAAGGAACAGGATCCATGCTGACAATCTGAGCTGGGATTAGCTTTAAAGTATTTAACTGTCCAGTCCATATTTAAAGCTTTTATTGTGTTGGACATTCCACAGTCACTAATAGTTTGTACCAAGGCACTGCTTTCCTTAGGAAGCTTTCATCTTCTTACCTCCCTGGAGGTGAAACCCACTACTAGTCCATTATTCTGTGGATGAAAACCAGTTGCTTTCCAGGCTTCTTTATGGGGTTGAAGCCTGCAAGTTAAGCAAATATAAGTCTTTTCAAGTGCTTTTGTACTGTGAGGTATTTTCCTGCGCATTCTGCCAAGGCGGGCTACCCAAAAGTAGCTCCTTGCAGGTTAGCAGGTTTATCAGTATTTAGTAAGCAGCTGAGTGTATTGTTCACCTTTCTTGCAAGAGTGGGGTCTTGCCAATTCATGTTCAGCACGTGATGCTCTAGGTAACAAGGTAAGAAAGGTAGAATACCGCAGTACTTTGAGTAATTTGTTTAATACAAATACATTTTTCCACAACATTAAGCAGATACATTACTTTTGTTTCCCTTACCTTCTGTCTTCCAGTACACATTCACCCACAAAAACATACACTTTTTCTTTTGCAAAAGAGAGGGAGTTAAACAAGTAACACAAACTTGTAGTTCCGAATATTATACACAGTCAAATATTTTCATCAGAGTGTACGTTTCATTGCATTATTGGAAATTATAAACTGTGCTGGAGATGAGGAATTACTATTTTTTTCTACACAACAAAAATAAACACTACCTTCAGATAGAGCAGTGTGTGAATGGCACAGTTGGACTAGTCAACAATCTTTGTAATGCTACTGATAGTCAAAAGTAGTATGTTTATGCCAGTTTGAAATAAACTTTATAATGCTTGTAACTTAAAAATAGGAAAAGAAATGTGCATGTTCACAGGAGTGAATACAGAAGTATCTTGTTTAAACTTCAGATCTGACCTGACACCTAATTACTTCTACCTACCTTTATTAAAACTTGGTTTAAACAAGAATGCAGATTAAGCTGTTCTTGCTAATGAGAGCTCAGAGCCAGGTTCTGCCCTTGTGGGTTTAGCCAGGCCAAATTCCACTCTCAGCGTATTTGCCAGAGCCACACTGTGGCTACGCAGGAGTTTGATCCGGTTCTTTTCTTGAGATGGTATCTGCATTAAAAAGTCTTTAGACTTCATCTTAAAACCTTCAGTATACTGTTCTGTTTAATTCGTTGTTTTGTTTTCTGGTTGGTTTTTTTTTTTTTAGGATAAAATACTGTGGTTAATAAATACAGAAAATTGTACTTTATGTCGGAATGAAAAAGTATTGGTTGATAAGGATCTGTCTAGTTTCTCTGTGTACTTTCCTTATTACTGAAGACCAGAATCCAAGGCATGGTGGTATGAATAGCTCCTTGCCCTCTTGAAGAGGTTTTACCCTGCTTCAGAAACAAATTCCAATCCTGCATGAAATCCCTGAAAGCTCTAGAAAATCCAGTGCATCTAAGAAGAGAGAGGGATGCACAGGCTAACACTGTAATGCTTTAAAAGGTTAAAGGCTGCTTCAAGCCAGCTGAAATCTCTCTTGCTGGTGACTTGTCTCGTTGTCCATCTCAGCAGACAGTGTCCCATTTTGCTCCTTTTCCTTCTGTCCACATTCAATATTTCTAAGGGAGAGGAGGACTTTCAACTGAAGTCTTTCTGCTTTCTTTTATTTAATTAACTGTAAACTCAGTTGCATATATGGTTGAGTGCCAGAACAATGTTTGAAGTTGAAGGCATTGGTATAAAAGTTTTCACGTTGTCTTTTCTGTTGCTGACTCTTCAAGGTGTTTTTAAAAAATGTAAAATCTTGTTGGATGCTACAGTTCTGCTTTCAGAATTTTCAGGTATTCTCTTCGAGGTGAATTTTATATTTGTTCAAGAAAAAAACCCCAGTGCATATTACTCTCCAGTAAACTGTCAAAATAGGGGATAAAGTATTTTCAATGGAGTCACGATGCTACTGCAGCCAAAGAACAAGCTGGCTAAAGAGCAGGGTTACTTTCACATAGTAAGAAACTATTCTTTCAGAAAGCTCTTAATTATCCTTCATAACAACATTCTTTGTGAGTAAATTTTGCTGATTCCACAGGTTTATTGTAAACATCCCTCCAAACATTCAGATGCATTAGTAATTTTAAGTGTCGGACGTCATGTATCATGAGATTTACCTTTTGATGAGTAGCTTTTTGAAACCATGCCATTGCAGACTATCTTAAGCATGTGCCGTTAGGAGACATTCCTTAGTTGTCATCATGCTCTGAAGACCTTCTGAAATCTACTCCACAATTTTGAATGGAGAAATGATTTGTTTTCTCTTGTATGCTGTTTTATATAAGAAGCTGCTACAATTGGAAGTTGCAGTTGTATAGTTTGGAAATTATTTTATATAAAAAGTGTGTGCCATTACATGAAAAAACTTTAACTCACCTGGAGTAACTTACAGCAAATATTGACATGTATTAAGGACCTGTTCAAGCACCAAGATTTGTGTCATGTCTAGCCAGATAACAATCACTTAAGTCACAGCCAAATTACAAGAGCAATTCTAATACAAAAGAATATAATCTGATTAAAGACACATCTCTTACTAACACTGCTACTTCTAGTATTCCCTGAGCCTTAAGCCAGTAAACATTCACAAAGGAATACCTAGTATATAAATTCCAATACATCTTAGGCCCAGCAGCCTGGATATTTGCAAGAATGGGATGGTTCTGTTATTTCACTGTAATAATCGAGCGTATAAAGAGAAAATTTACGAGTAGAAACGTCAAGGCTTCTGTAGAACTCTAGTTCACTTGTAATTGTGGCAGATACCCCTTCTTCAAGTTAATCTCTACTCTCCTGTCCTCATTACTCTGGTTCTTTATTTGCTTTTCCTCCTTTACTAAACACAAGATTGAAAAAAGAACTTCCAACTTCTCTTTAAAATACACATGTTCAGGCCCCAGACTTGTCCACACCAGTACATAACTACTCCAAGTCAATACTTGCTCTTGTGTCCTTGTAGTAAACACCACAGTTTTGCAAAGTGAATCACAAAATTGTTTTTTTATATATAATTCACCCTGTTGGACACAGTATTATATCTACATTCATTTATCTATTGCACCTTTTAATGCTATTCACACTTCATTTTTATATGCCAGTGCTCAAAACACGAAATTAACAACTGAACTGTTGAATCTCTAACACCTTAAGTTTACCTGTACAGAAGGAAACCATTGATTTGGGCGTTTTTTCAGCCAGGAAAATAAAAACTAGCCTTTTAGAACAAGGAGATAAAAGCTAATGTTTTCTTAAGATATGTAGGTAGGTATGTTCTAGGTAGGTATGTACATCTACCTTTCTGTATCATGAATCTTAAAAAATAAAAAAAAAGTAGTTTCCATCTAGGGTCATCCTTTTTCAGACCTTTGATAATAGACAATTTACTTCTGTGTAATTCTGCAGTAAACTGCTTTTTTTTTTTCATTTACAATTCTGTCTCAATAATTTGTGTATCCAATTTATGCCTGATTAACTCCTAGAAAGTAAAATAAACAGTGCAGCTGCTCTTCTAAATGCATAGCTACATATCCTCTCCTTCCTGAACTTACTTCCCTGACACTGAAAAAAAACTCTCTGTGGCTTATGGAGACATGAGTTTTTACTGGTTGGAACTGCTTACTTTTGAAAAATCCAGCCATAGTTAAAAACAACTGGTTCAAATATCCACAGTTGACACAGCTGCCCAAACATTGAGGCTCCACTACAGTCACATGAAGGTGTTATTGTAAAGGGCTTAGAGAGGGAGTGCTGCAATACAGCTCTCTGTACTTTGATTCTGTTAATGCATATAACTTGGATTGGTACCCTCTGAAGCGTCTCTTTGAAAAGGTAAATAGCACATACAACTTTTTGTAGTAAACAGATGAAAGGTTTTGTGTCTTCTGTAAACAAAATCATTGTATCACTTCTGTTTTCTACTTTCCCAGCCAGCCCAGTTGGGGGGGGGGGGGGGGAGAAAGAAAAAAAGTACACTGTCACTCTGTTTTGGCATTGTCTGTTAAACCTGTTCTCTATTGCACTTTCTACACTTGCACTTTCACTACACGTGCTGACTAGTTGCCAAACTACGTCACGAACGGTCACATTCCATACAGTAACAAGTCGCTTTGCTGGATCCACTTTCCTTGGACGGTTTTGGTTTTTGTATGGACTGTTTTTTTGTTGCTTGGTTGGGGTCCTTTCTAACTGAAAAAACGCACAGTCATTTCTACTTTCTTGTAGCATTCGTAGTGTAGCAAACGCTACGGCTTACTCTGCAAGGAAGAAGCAACGGTGTCCGTGTCAAACTGGCATGACCTCCGACGTCGCCTCTTCCGCCGCCGGCTGAGAGTTTGTACCTGTCTGTGCCACCGGCACCACCACTGCGTCCTTCACCTCTGAGGGCTGCGTGCACGGGGAGCTCTTCTCCTCCAGTTTTTTGATGGTGTCTGGGCAGTTCTGAACAAAGATCACTCTGTTGTAGGCTTTCAACCTGCGCCACAGCTGGACGTAAACCTTACACTGCACGTACATGAAGACCAGGCCTCCTGTGAATCCAATGGCCACCACAACGAGTTTTGTCCAAAATGGCCATTCGAGGACACCTTTGAAACAGAAAGGTTATGTTATACACTGAAAATCAAGCACTGAGTTTCAGTAATGTACATTGAAATGTATATTGAAAAGAAGCCACTTGCTAAGAATGCCCTCTGTGGACACACTGTGTTGGGGCAGTTGTGGCTCTACAAAACACATGGGGTTTCCTGTTCCACAGGCTGGCCAAGAAACTGCCTATGGAATGGGAAACTGCCTCCCACTTTTAACTGATTAGACCACCATTTGGTCAAATAAATAATTCAACACCACTCTCAAAACCTTTCTTTGAGGATTTCTTCCACCTTTTAACGTTTAAGATAGGCTGCTGCTGCTTCTGTGGAAGCATTTTTTTTATTAACTGGTACGGGACAGAGAGTTTTGCATCTTTCATTTTTTTTCCAGGGTTGCCATATTTTCAGACTTGAGCTTTATTAGGAGAAAGAAAGGTCAGCTGAGTCTGCAGAATAAATTTATGTGAAACTTGAATCCCTACCACTGGTGCCATATAACTTCTAAAATATTTAAAATATATATTAAATTGGCTTTTCTATAAACCAATGTCAGGTTTAGCATTTAAAGGATTTGCATCATATACTTCCCTAAAGAGAAAAAAAAAAACCCAATCCTTTAAATAATTTGAGATACCAATCTAAAATAGGATTTTTAAACTCAGAATATTAACAAAAAACACTAGTATTATTCAGGGCTTTCAATTTTTCTCCTTCTCAAAATATGTTTATAGAGTGTTTTTTCTCCAGTGCTTGCTGTCTTTGCCTTGGTAATTCCCATTTAAAGAGAGAAAACGGAGAAGAAAGCAAAGTACATGTATGTCCTTCTTACTCCCCACAAATACACGTTGACTTTTGTAAAAGTACTCTCCCCTGCAACAAGCAAATTTTGGGGTGAAAGCATCCTCTTCACACTTACTTCTGCATGTTGTAAGTAGCTCCAGGCATCTCTTTGTCCATTTTTTAGTGTAAAGAATTAGCCATTACATTTGGCAAATACTGAAAGCTATACAAATCCTAAATACTTTTTGAGCCTACCAGGAATAAGTAACATTATTCTTTTGCATTGTGTGTAACAACAAAAATCCCCATTAGCTGTTTTGTTATGTAAATTCAGCTAATCTACAGAAATAGCTTCCCCTTTGTAATGAGTAGGGTGATGTACTCATAAATTGAAGTTCAAAGCCATTCCTAGTCCTGTCCTCTGGGCCAGGTTTTTTGAGATAAAAAACAAGGTTACCCATTTTGAAAGAATGCAAAACAAGACTTCGTAATGTGTATTCATCTGTGACTTACTGAGGCTTGTTGCTTATTTTCCTCTCTGAGGCAAGAAAGGCAAGCATCAGGGCTATCATCAAATATTTATCTAACTAGCAAGGCACAAAGCTCCACCTGTTTTGTTTTCCATGTTAACTTCAGAATATAACACAAAGCTAGAGATCTTTGTTTCCTCTAGGGTGCTTAAATTCAATTCAGATCAAAACTCAAAAGCTTTTTATCATCATGATCACATTTAAGACCAAACTTAAGACGAAATAAACTCAGATTTGAAATGGAAAACAGTAGTTAATTTAGGATATATTTTCCACATATGCTACTGATATTAAGCGTGCATTTTGTTACACATGTCCAGTTGGATTTTCAGCATCTCTGCAGATGGAGACTCCATGACTTCTCTGTTCCAGTGCATAACCAATAAATACAGCTGGAACATGGACATTCCCAGTGAAATTCTATTTGAAAGGACACAGGAATGGCTTTCCATGCTAGTCAAGTCCCACATGAAGGGGACTTGTTTTCCAGTTAGTACACAACTGGAAAACAAGTCTCTTGGAAGTTCCTATTAGGAAGTGTGTTAATTGAGAGGCTCTATTGTACTTTACTTCCTATCAAGATTCAAGTGATTAATGTAAATAAATTGCTATTTAAGGATTTAAGGACCTGAACTTGAGCTGAGCTGTTTGAACTTGACTCATCTTTTTGCCTGAGCCTCAGAATTACCTAGATAATGGGAGATTAACCCAGGAAGAACTGGCAGGCTAGTTAAGCTCTTGGGTAATGATTACACAAAGTAGAGCTCTCTCTGTGGGGTCATAAGGTAAGATTTTCATACTGATGCATTCAGAACTTCTGCATTAAAGCCTTTGGTGTAGGCATGTAAGCTGTTATTTAAGAGCAGAATGTGACTGGTTACAGAGCTGCCTTTCAAAGTCAGGCACTGCATTATCAGCAGCACTGAAGAAGGTAAAAGATACTTACCGTTATCATTGCCTTGTTTAATTTCTTCAGCAGTTCTGTCAATTAAAACATACAATGACCAAACAACACAGGTAATTGCAATTATATGGAATGTGACTGAACACACAATTTTTCTCCTCTCACTTGTTGTCATCTGTAATTTCTCCCACTGAAATAAAAAAAAAAGTAATTAAAAAAATATGACTTCTAAATTTTTACATTGAACTGATTAGGCCATTGTAGCTCTTTCTACCAAAAACACAAGTGGTAATAAAATTAACAAATCCTTTCGTTTTGGTAATATGCATTACATGAATGTGTGCGTTGTCCCTGTAAAATTCACAATTATCTCATTTCCACAGATTCAGAGGAATGAAGAACACTGTTCTGTTTCTGTCTGCTTGTGAATGATATCTTAAGTAATTTCATTACAGTACAGTCATAACATGCTAATAGACAAGTAAAAAGATTAATATTTACTTTAAATTTGCATTTCTGGTGGTGAGAGAAGAAAAAGTCCAAACATTTGTTTGTAATATGTACTAAAATTATAGGAATGCAGTTATGTAACAGTCTTCCCATAAAATAAAATCACAGGAAATGCAACTGCATTGAGGATTAAATTCAATAAATTTGAAAAGAAGATTATGTGGAAATGATCATATATGATAGCAGCCAAATAACCTCAGTAAAGCAAGGAGAATCTTTCAGGCGCGTGTTTGTGAATTATGGTGCTCAATCCTGGCTTAAGTTAAGGCTATTTTAAGATGAAATAGGCTATTCTCTGCAATTGAACAATGCAGCCCTTGAGGCAATTTTTTTTAATCTCACTTGTGACACAAGGGTTTTTTCCAGCACTTCTTCAAAACAAAACCCTTCTCTCCTAAAACATTTGCCTTTGAAAACAGATGAAAGAATAGGGTGCTGAAGAGCCAATCACCTCAATTCTGATGGATAATCTTGGGAGTCAGTACCGGCATGCGAGGAAGGAAAGCAGCACAAAGCATGAGATGCGAGTGCCACCTCCCTGTGGCCCTGTGAACACCGCACTGAGCTGCACTCAGCTCTGTGCCACCTGCTACAGCTGGGACAGCGACCCCGGCCCCTGCAGAGCGCTGCCATGCTGCACATCTACTGCCAAGCTGTGACTGTCTTTGCTTTCCTTGCTCAGGTTTTTGGATTGTTTTGGTTTTATTAGCTCTTTTCACTGTTTAGGTGTTTGTTTTTTTTTAATTTTGTTACCGGAAAATAACAAATTTTTCTAAATTTCTTAAGGTTAGGGCTGGAGATGCCATCCAAGCTAGATGTTTAGCCTTTAACCTGAACCAACATAGCCCTTCTACTCTGAACACTCTTTGCTGTCATCCTGTATTTCAAAGGAGCACAATTGCAGTAAAAGCTGAAGAGGGTCAGTGCCATGTCACCACAGGGAATAACTCAGAAATATTTCTTCCTGCTTGCAGAGCAGGACATACCAGGCCAAACAAACTGCAGTCTTTAATGGCAGTTAAATCTTGCACGTTTCACAGCTGTTGCCTCAGAGCACAACTTCTATAACATTTTCTAG
>JAWWMU010000180.1:32532765-32602006 GCA_035048155.1 Cinnycerthia olivascens
CGCTCTTCCGATCTTATTTCAAAGGAGCACAATTGCAGTAAAAGCTGAAGAGGGTCAGTGCCATGTCACCACGGGGAATAACTCAGAAATATTTCTTCCTGCTTGCAGAGCAGGACATACCAGGCCAAACAAACTTCAGTCTTTAATGGCAGTTAAATCTTGCACGTTTCACAGCTGTTGCCTCAGAGCACAACTTCTATAACATTTTCTAGCCCTTGTCAAAATTCTATGAATCACGCAATATTTTGGGTTGGAAGGGACTACAAGGGTCATCCAGTCCAACCCCCATGCAATGAGCAGGCATATCTGCAATTAGACCAGTTTGCTCAGAGCCCCATCCAACCTGACCATAATGTTTCCCAGGATGGGGCACCTACCACTTCCCTGGTAAGCCTGTTCCACTGTTTCACCATTCTCATTGTAAGAAATTTCTTCTAAATGTAGTCTAGATACACCCTTTTTTATGTTTTTTTTGTTGTTTTTTTTTTTGTTTAAAATCATTACCCGTTGTTCTACTGTAACAAGCCCTGCTGAAAAGTCTGCTCCATCTTTCTTATATAGGCCCCATTTAGGTACTGGGAGGTCACAAAAAGGTCTCAGAGCCTTCTTTTCTCTAGGCTGAACAACCCCAGCTGTCAGCTTTTCCTCACAGGAGAGGTGCTCCAGCCCTCTGATCATTTTTTGTGGCCTCTTCTGGACTCTCCCCACCATGACCTGGATGGGCACTCCAGAGCTGGATGCAGCAGTCCTGGTGGGGTCTCTTGAGAATCACTTCTCCCACACTTTATGAACACAAAACATAAATATCTGTTCAGAAAAATGTAAAAATTTCCTGAGTAACATACAAAGAGTCAGAGTCATCAGCTTATTTACTAGCTGAGACCTCATTTCCGTTGCTGACACATCTACTTTTGAATAAAAACTAAGCTTGCTGGGTTTTGTATGGCGGTCTGGAAAAATGGAAGATTTAAAAAAAGGTTTGTTTTGCTTTTCTTTTATGTAATAAAACCCCAAAACTTTATATTCCTTATAGTTCATGTAGCTAATATTCAGTGATCAGACCAGACAGTATGTGGCATTATCACAGTCTTGTATCATTACAGTCACCAGGCTACACAGCCTTTGACCTGGAGACTTCCATTCTTTTTGTGGTGAAAATTCAATTCAAGTCTTGGAACAGATTTTATTTCCAAAGAAAGAAACCTTGTTTTCATCCAGATGGAAGAAAGGTTTTACCTTAACCCTTCACTTACCTGTAGGTGCTTTGTGAGAGATTAACATAGAACATAATGAAGAATTATTTGTTCTTAAACAGATTATGTCTGTTATCTCAACTTTGATGCAGCACCTTTTGGTCTGTTGGAGAGAAGACTCTGCAAAATTTTCATTGTCAGGTATATGTGCAGTCTCTTTATAGCCATTTCACTCTCTAACATACTCAAAAGCCTTAGTGTAGATCTGAATGCCCAGTCAAAGACACATGCTGGTCCCATTAGTCTAAATGTAAACATTTTGCAGGGTTCCAACAGGCAAGGTAGGTAAATAAAGGTTCAAGCTCACAGAATTCTGCTGAGATTTACAAGAAAGGTATCCCAGGAGAGGAAGCCAGCAGAAATTGGCTGAAGCAGGCCTTTTTGCTAACATCCTGTGATCAAATCCAGCCAGAAGGCAAGCCAAGGCCTACTGGACTCTGCTTCCTCCAGCTGGCCCCTTTTCTTCTCCCACAGGACAGCCTGCCTTGCCTGGCTATTCTAACCCTGCACATGTTACCACACCAGACAGGAGGAGGCTGCCGAGACACTGGGAGGGGTTGCCAGGGCAGAAGTGATTGTGGAACTGGGAGACTACACAGAATATCTCGTACTCCCAGTCTGGGATACAGGAAAGGAATAAGGTCCAAGGAGAGACTCCATCTGTCACAGACAGACACCTGGGAGCATTTTGCAGCTCTGTGTGTGCCCCAAAGCTGCTCTTTTGTTTTGCCCTGCCCTTGCTGCAGCCACAATGCTCTCAATTATGGTGATGACAAGCTGAACTCAGAAGGGAAAACGCAGTTAAACTTTGTGCTGTCCTTCTGGTGATCCCAGTGGTAGCTAATGTAGCTTCCTCATCCTACTCATGAATTTTAGGTTGACTGAACAGAGAACTATCATGCTTTACTAGATGAGTGATTTTAGTAGATGAGCCAGCAATTTATGTTGTCCTGGAGCAGAAAATTGCAATTTCCTATTTTAGGATTTTTTCAATAGGCTTATATGAAAAAATTAACTGTTCATTTTAGCACAGACTTGCTTGGACAAAAGCACAGTTATGTGAAATAATAATTGCTTGAAAATCCATAACAAAGGATGAGATGACAATATACTGAGCAAAGAAAGCATCAGCCCTTTTTACTTGTGCTTTATAGTCCAGGACTTGATACAGCCTAAAGTTGTGTGGGCAAGTTTGGCAGGTGCTACCTTTCATATCACACAGCACATTAATGCCTACTTAACCTCTGATAAATGCATCTCTGCTGTGTTTTGAAGCTCCTGCAGTTTTCATGGCTTTCCAAATTCATAACAGCAAGATAAAAATAAATTGTGTCATGTTTTTATTATCTTGATCAGTGATCCCCAAGAAAATATAGCAATCGGGTTGATGGTGCTGTAACATGCCATGGATAGAATATCAGATGCTACCAAGAACAGAAAAACAGCACAAAATTAAGTACACACATGCAATTTTCTGCGAAAACTTAGATGTTAATTCTCCTAAGGTGCTCTAGATACAAGATAAAAAAATGGAAGACTAACAGCCAGAGGAGATATTTATAATGACTTGCAAATTACTGAGTCACTAATTTAATAGAAAAACCTGTAGCTTTTGCCCAGCCCCCTACAAAACATCCCTTCACTGTTGTACATCCAATTGTCACACCCACAAATTCTGTAATCCTGGCAGCAATACAAACACAGACTGCAAATCATCAGAGATGCAGATGGTTTAATGTCCTGCAAATGCAAGCAACTGCATGAATATCATAATGCTTCACAGAACAGGTGTGCTAGAACACTTTGTAACATCTAACCAGAACCAAAAGATCTTTTACACAAGTCACCAAACATATCCAAAGTGTAACAATATGTGTTGCCAGAAGAAAGCTTGGAATATCCCCAGCCCCTTTTTATTTTCTGAGTAGGCTTTCCGAACACGTCGCTTGCACTGTGCTCTGAAAACCACTGGAGGGTGGTAGGAGACTGACTGACTCACAGGTTCCACCGAGAATGGAAAGAAGCTGGATTGTGAACGTGATCACAAACACTCATCCCACCCCAACTACTACTGATAGCTGCTTCTAAGGCAGAACGTGCACCTCAGTTGGAATTCCTGTGCTTTACTGCCAGAGAAGTTAGGAATCAACTTCAAAGTGGCATCTGTAAAACTACCCTGTTCTACGTTTCTACATTGCATTTTGCTTATGTTTCCTAAAGAAGTTTCAGTCAAACTTCACGAGAATGGTTACTGATTTCAAATCCCACTCTTGTAATTACAAAACGTAGTCATGAGTGGCTTCTGGGAAAATAAAAAAATTAAAACCCCAACATACCCTAGAACATACAGGGAACTTTCAATCATATGTAGCCAACCACTTCCCTTTCCTGTAAAATAGTTTGAGAAAATCTCTCATATTTATTTTAAAGGACAAAAATCTGCCTTCCTGCATGTCACTTCTAATAAAAGCTTGATTAATCAGTATGCAACAAATAATTACGGATGTTTTCTTTAGTATCTTCTGAAAACACTCCTTGTGAGTGTGAGGATGCTGCTTCATATCCAACACAGCCTCTCTGCTTAACAGAAGCACATCTGCAATTTTAATTCCCTCCCATACATTATGCTTTCTGCAAAGTGGTTTCATGATGGCCCAGTGCAGAACCGAAAGCTTCACACTGCTTGCACAAAAGCTGCCTCCACACCTCACAACAGCACTTGGTTGGCAAATTCTGCTGCTGGGGTTTCTCTTCCCGCCTTTGCATTGCAGATTTGCTGCCTGCCCGCTCCCATCCACCACTCTGTGTCCATGTGTTGCCTGTTCATGGCAATATTCTGTCACACTGGCTACAGGTCTTTGTCTACACAGATGTCCTGAGGCAACTGCAGTTCTACTGCAGGTTTGCACATTCACACCTCTACAGCTGAAGGTCTCTCTCTCACAGGGGCTCAGCACTGAGGATGCCAAATATTGAAGGTGAAGTTAATGGGCTGCTTTGCAGCATGTGTTGAATGCCTGGACTTTTTAACTTCAGGGTATTTTCAGGAACCCTGTTTTAAAAATTGCATGTAAGGAGGTCTGACAGGGGAATCTGGTATGGGTAGGACATTGCTAATATTAGGTATTTTTCATGACATTTTCCTCCCTATCCATCATTTAGCAGAAAAAATTACTATGTATATAACGCAAACAACATCCACAGCTGGAAGGATTTCTGCTCTCACCTAGAGCTAAAGTCATGATGCAATATTTTCTGAATTCTTACTACAGTCTGAAGAAATGCTTTCAGCCAACCTTTATCTTAAAGTAATTATGCCTGCAAAATAAAGGCTAAAATTACTTACTAGAGGCTGTTGTAGAAACAGCGCTCTGCACACAGACTAAAAAACACACAGAAAAAGATCTTTCTTATTTGAAACTCAACCTAAAGGATTTAGCCAGCACTTTTGAAAAAGAACTGGTGCAGTGTATGCTGAAGTGAGCTGAGCAGTGAAGATATGTCAACAGGGTGAACATGTAGCTCAGAGTTATTTATATTAGGGAGGGTTTTGTGGTCACTTGTTGCAGCACTAATTGGCTCAGGCTCCACAGTAAGCTGTTCACTGCTATCAGGCTACCAGCTGGAGGAAAGCAGCTGCCACAGTAGTTCGTGGAATGGAATTTGTGCAGTGGGTGGAAGAGGAAGAAATAATAGTAATAAAGGACAACAGGGCTCCACTCATGTTGGGAGAATAAAATAACCTTGCAGAAATCTGAAGTGCTCATAAGAGATGAGACTTCAAACCTTGTTATTTGAATAAAAGCATTCTGGGCCTCTCTGTGCCATCTAAATAACATGTGGTTGCAGCCTGTACTGTGGGGACTGTGTCATAGAGGACAAGGCATGTGTCCCACATCCTGCTCCAACGTGAGAAGTGCCCCTCAGGCAGCCAAACAGAGCCAGGTCTGATGGCTGACAAGAGAAGGGTTTGGGCCATGAAAACACCTACACTGTGTTCTTTTCCCCAGACACATCCAGAGGGAAGGAAAAGCTGAGCAGGTTCACAGAAAATACAGAAAACATATTTGTCATTGCCTTTTTTCAAAAGGTGTATCCCAGAGAAGAAACTCTTGTAAGGATCAAGAATAGAAGGCCATAATTAGACTCCTACTATGTTAATTGCTGAACAGAGAAATAAAATGACTTTTCAAAATCTCATGTCACCCAGTAGATCATATGACCCTCTCTGTGCACAACCTTATCTCAATCTAGTTATCTCATTAGATGTTCTAGTACAGACCATTATCTGGCAAACCTGTCTGAAGTTTGCTCAAAATTTATTTCTGTCCCTAGGAGACACTAAACAAACCTGGCTGGAATTCAAAAGAAGGTCTGTGGTGTATTTAAAACACCTATTAAAAATTTTAAACTGAACCAGTAATTGATGCATTTCTAAAGACAAACACACTTTAATTCACTTTTGTGTGATATGCATACCTAGAGTAATAAAAGAAATACACAAAGAAAAATCTCACTTTGATAAATACCTTAAGATTATCATGTGCAAAGAACTATATTCAGTTTTATCATAACCAAGATTGCAAGTTATTTCTTTTTTAAGTGACAATTAAAACAGCTGGACTTAAGTGATATAATCAGCATGCACCCTTCACAAGCTTATGCAATTTTTAGCAGTGTATGACATCAATTAGCAAACCCTTAAAAAATGTAAAAGACAAATTAAGTGGAGAAATTAAGTAATTCAAGAATATAACTTCTAAAATGAAGTAGCTGCTTTTTGCAATATAAAAGTGGTATTGAGAATACTTGTCACTTACCAATAAAAGAACTTCAGTAGCTCCATCCAAATCATCCCAACACAGACTAACAAAAAAAAAAATCCGAACAAAATCCCCAAAACCAAACAAAAAGAAAAAAACCCAAAAAACCCACAAAACAACAACAAACAACACAAAACACAACACAAAACAAAAAATCTATGCTTTGAAAATAGAGGACCTCATGTCCCTCTCATCCAGTGCTCTGTCCCAGATAGAGGCCAACACTGAATGCTTTGGAGAGACGTGCAAGAAACCCTGTGGCAAGTAATTATAGCACAATCTCTCCATACTGGGAGCCTCTTTCCAGCTCCCATCTGCTCGAAATTGCTTTACATCAATATATAGAATGCAGAAGTACTCGACAAAGTGTTTACTTTCCGAGTATCTTCTTCAAATGCTGAAAAGACATTAACCAATCTTTTGTTCAATAGAGCCTTCAGTGCTATCATGAACTCCTCTTTCACAATTACCTTTTCTTTTCTTGTCTTGTAAGACCTTTAGGAAAAAGATCATTATCTCCAAGCACAGTACACTGCAGCTACCTTATCTAAAAAATAATCCTGACAGAGAAACTGCAGGCAAAACATTAAACCACTGATCAGGAGTGAACCAGCACCATAATGTAAAACTATGGGAATATCAGGTACTAAGAGCAAGAGCACACACCTAGAACTCAAGAAAATATTTACTTCAGGTACCTGGTCACATGCCTTTATTACTCAAAAAATCAAAAAAGAAGCTACATGTTGGTAACCCATAAAGAAGCACAGATAAAAGGGGTAGAATCTATGTTTCCATTAAACTTTATCACCGTTAGTTAAGAACAGAAACAGATGCTACTATTGTCTGCTCTCCCTACAGTGCTTCTTTGTTCACTCTATCAAAAGGATCTAGTTTGTCACTTTTGTTCTCTTTGCTGTTGTCGACTCCTGCCTCTGTCTGCTCTGTATTTCCAGAAGAGCAGCACATCTAATTGAAGGCAAGACATTTGCTCCAGTCACTAAGTAGCAAATACCTTTAAATCACAGTCCAGCTCTCAAACAACAGCTTAGACACATACACACACAAAGAAAACCATAAAAAAAAAAAAAAAATCAATCAGTGGAACTGCCATACCGCAAGAGCACAGACCATAGTTTTGCTGCAAGACCAGTGATGCTGAGATTTGATTTTCCTTTCTGACCAAAGAGGTCAGGCTGCTGCATTTGGTGGTATGTATTCTATAGGCAATATAAAAGCAGCCATGACAGAGGCTCAGTGGTGGATTTGAGATGGATTCTGCTGGGGTCAAAGCAACCACAAGTCCTTTCTCCACTATAGGAGGCATAACAAACCATCTCCCAACAGTCTGTGCCTGAGTCTCTGTCTTAGAATACCAAGTAGGATGGGTTCCCTTTACACATTTGAGTGTTTATAATGTGATGGATGTGGACAGAAGGCTCCGATAGCATGGTAAAAATTGGAAAAGGAGAGAAATTAGAAGAACTGATACAGCAACATGCCAGAGACCAACATCCTATTGCATAATTTTGTATGCCTCTCCACTTCCTTTAGTTCTTCAGTCATGTCCAGTTGAAGGAAATTTCTCTGAAGATCTGCTGCTTTATGCACCTAAACTAAATTCTAGAATATGATGACAGTATTATAATCTTTACTTCAATCACCTTCTCTCCAGTATTCATCACAGTGCTTAATTTCCTCTATTTTAAATTGTCCAACCTGCTGAGAATCAGTTCAAATTGTTACAAAGATGTGGTTTGGTTTAAATATCTTTGTTTGCCAAAATCCTGGTATTTTTAAATACGATGTTGTTTAAACACACCTAGACATATCCTTTTTTTTGCAGCTATATACACAGTATCTACACATATTTCTGAATTGCCATGTAACAAAGATTAAAAAAAGGAGCTGATGCTTTTAATTATCTACAAATATGGCTTTAGGAAGAATCCTGACTTCCCAATGCACAGCTACAGTTGCCTTCTCTGTCTTTTAATTTTCCCACAAGAGAGATTCTTTTGATCCACTTAAATAAAAATAAAAGAGAGGAAAGTTATTCTGAGGAAAGCTATACTAATTAAAATAAAACTACAGCCTAGTGTTCTAGTAAAGAACTGAGGGAAGTTATTCCTTAGTTAAAAAAAAGAGGGAATTTTAATTTGTTTCCCAGTAATTTTAATAAAATGCTACAGGAATAAAATTAAATTTAAAAAAATCACCAAACCTGAGTAAAGTAAAAGTTATCCCATTTGGTCATAATTTAGGTCCACTACTGGAATTTCTGTGTTCAAAAGAACATCACTGTGTTAAAGAAAAGCCATTTTTAGCATGCATTCCATCAACAATCAAGCATCAACCTGTGAACAGATCATTCTCACATCAATAGGTCCCAGGCAAGATAAATTTGAGGTGAGTAACAACTGTAAAATTGTATGTGTTAATTATGTGACAGATAAAATTACCTACGTTAATCAGATCAGGAATAGCAGCCTTCTCCCATGGGAGCTGGCAAAATTCCTAACTTCAATATTAAACAGTAAAAATGGCATTTTTAGAAAACTCCATGAATAATAATGACTGGTTTAGGTCAATGCTTGGGTTGACTATGCTCTTTTAATTTCCTATTACTAGCTATACATTTTGTGTCAGCATTCCATTTACACTTTATTTGTAAAGCCAGAGATTCTCTTAATTATTTTCAATGCTTCAGCTTCTCAGTCCTTCCTCCGTTACAACTATTGATGAGGTCAAGCTGTAAAACAAAACACTGAAAGGGCTGAAACAAAAAATTAAAGAGGAGACCTCAGGTTCTTAAAAAAATAAGAGAGAGGCTGAAGAACTGCAGGATGGAGTAAGGCATCTCTAACTAAAACGGGAATTCAGTCTTGTGATGCAAGTTGCATCTGTAAAACAGCTCAAGTCAAACTGTTTATTTCAGCCTCAGAAAGCACAGAAGATTTGTACCTCCCAGAGCTCATGTTCATGGGGCTCTGTGATAGTGGATAACACTACTAATACCCAGAGCTGAACAATTTCCCAAATTCCCTTTGGTTTTGTAAATGCTGCTGAGCAGCAGAAGCAGCCAATTGAGTTACTGGCATTTAATTAGAAGAGGACACAGTTTTCCTTTAATTTTCTGGTATAATATTTTTCATTTGCTTCTTAAAAGAATGCAAGTTCAAAGCAATGACTACACAAACATCTTGCTCTACCTCCAGGAAGGATGCTGCACATGGGGGTGTCCCAGCAAAGTATCACAGTAAGATGGCTTTTAGCAAGTCTTAAGAGAATGTTATGATGGTTTCAACGTAAGAGGCACAAGAATCTTTGTCAGAAGTCCATGGGAACTGGAACAGCTGGGTGAGTAAAGCTGTGTTCTGAATGGGAGAGAAAGACATATGGAGATGGCAGGCTAGCACAAATTCTACCACTATAAGAAAGCTAAGTTCTAGTATTGTTCTTGTGGCAGAAAATTCTGTGAACTGCAGCATGCTGTCTATATACAGATAAATTAGCAGCAATGCTCTATTATCCTCAAAAATTAAGAATACAACTGTCTGAACAAAGTAGCCCCTTGCATCCCCGAGGCATCACAATAGGATATAAATGCTATAGAATCATTTTTACTTTAGAAGCTTTAATATACACATTGTCCCTTGAGCCCAAAGTTATTTGCTATAATGACATGATAGCCAACGAGAAAGTAATAGCTTTGTGCCTTTGTGCATACTGGTGAAGTGTCTGACCCCACATATTGCAGGCAATTATTTGAGGCTACTGATGTTTTGAGACAGTTTACTGGAAGAAAGATAACGCTGGAGCAGGTTGCCTTGACGACACTATGTAGCTGCACCAGAAATCAAAGAAAAATGCAGGAGCTCCTTCTATGTTGAGGACTGCAAAATATTCATCAAATTGGGTCAAAAGGGAACTAGCCCCACAATAAGCCCTATGCAATATTTGATATCACTTCTTATCATAAGCATTATTAGAAAACCAACGACAAAGCCAGGTGGCTCACACCTCACAGCACAGGGCAGGAGGAATTGAACAGCAAGCAGTATGGTAATGACTGCTCAAAAGTTTGGGGCTTTTTCCTGTGAGATTGCTCTGGTCATGTTTGGATCTGAAAGTTTACTCTGGCAGAAGTTTCTAATAGCAAGCACTTTTGATTTTATCAGTATATTTCAGTGGCATATCACAGAAATTTCTCTGGCAGTGATCACCATACTCTTAAAACAGAAATTTAAAGGTGAATTACCAAGCTATGATTGAATCAAAAGTAAAAAACACCATTAACATATTTTGCCATCACTGAATGTTTCAGGCATGCTATGAAGTTTTTTTCTTATCAGCATATAAGCAAATACAGAACACAAGAGGGGTAAACACTTAGGAAATATATATATGCATTCAAAATAAATATGATCAAGTTTATTTCATGATCACCATTTGCTTTGCTTCTGTTTAATTTAATAGAAACATATCACTGTACTGAAAGAACATTCACAGTCCTCTAATTTTTAAAAGGCAAAAATACAGATACTCTTTCTATCAGAAAGAAAATTAACCTCAACTGACACAATGCTTTTGTAAACAAAAAAATTGACTTGCTCTTCCGTAATGACCAAGAGCAACCACTAGGTAACAATGTGCAATATTGCTTATGCCTCACATAAGACTTTATTTGTAAATCATTTCAAAAATAGAATTGGGAGAGAAAATAGACATCTCTGACACCACACAATAACCTATAATCCAAGTAAGACATCTTATCAGACACTAGATGTCTTACATAGATAGCAAAATTTAATTATGAAAAGTATTTTGAAGTATAGCTCAACTCTGTTCAGAATCTCCATTTAAAGACATTTCTGTGTTTCAAGCTCCTTTTAATAAGACACTTGAATCCATTTCATACTTACTGTATTTTCAATCAATTCTCATTTCTACTAGTCTTCAAACACCAAATATGAAATGCAGGTGTTAATATCTATGATTTCATCTTTTTTCAACAAGAAATGTTCTCAGGTTTAAGATATTACCTGACAGAGTTCAATAAGGAACTCACACAAGCTTCTTACCACCTCCTAATTCCTTCTGTGATAAAGTCACCTTTTAAATTTTCATGGATTGCAGATGCTGAGAGGCAAAGCTACAAATGCAACTGTACTTTTTATAATGATGTAGGCTGATGTAACAGAGACCATGAGAAATAAACCAAAAATACTAAGCAATGCTTAATATTTAATCTCTATATTTATCTTGAGCTGAGTAATTAGACCTGTCCAAATACATGAAACACTTGCAATGACTGTTGATCAATGCTTTAAAGGATTACCTCAATGCAAAAACCCACTAAAATGATTACACTGAGCTTTATTTGATGTCTGGTGCTTTCAAGGATTCTCTAATTAAATAACTGTTGCACATTGGCACAAACCTATTGATTTAATAGCAATTACCTTAATTTATGTTAACTTAGTATGTTCTACATTGTCACTTATGGGTGCTAACAGATATGGCATGATATTCCAAAATGATTGTGCTATAAAACTTTAGGCTTTGATAAAAAAATCTGTTATGAAACATTTAGGGTACATGAAAGGCTGATGCATAAATAATGATGGCAATTCATTATTGAATTAAATAGCTTGTTTTATATTTAAATCATGCTTTTGTGATTCTGCAAAATGTAAAACTATAGAGTCCTGTAATTAAGTTTGGTAGTTTGTAATTTTCAGGAGACCAATAGCAGGAATTTTACAAATGCAAAGTCAGGAACCAAATTTTAGAATCTCATATATAGAGTGATGAGAGAGATTTAAAATCAAAAATTCAGAGCTATTTAAGAAACGTGACCCTTCCACTTATAGAAAGTGACTTCAAAGCCAGATTCAATGGAAAGTGGAGCTGAACAGAAACTTTCACGTTAGGGGAAACAATTTGCTTTGGTTTTTTAATAAATTAGTTTCTTATGGAATTGAATGAGCACTCCTTTCTTGAAACAAAATATTTGGTCTCCTGTTTAGGAAGCATGAAAATGAAATCTGTTTTCAGAATTCCTCAAAGCTCATTAGCAAAATTAATAACTTTTTTGGGGGTTAATTTTGCTATCCCAGTCAGCATCCAACAAAGCTGACAAGAATTGCACTGTTTTCAGATATAAGTGCTCATGATGTCCCTGACATAATGCCAACAGAATTTCAGAAATTTGGAAATTGTGATTCACTGCTGACAGGCCAGACTTAGTACTGGGGACTGAAGATGCTTGAGGTCCAGTTCAGACCTAAGCCTTTGCAAAACCCAAAGCCCTCAAGGTCTGGAGATCCCAGAGCCAGTAGTGCTTTTCAGAGCCTGCATCAAGGAGACAGGATTGTGAAGAGCTTTGGTGTTAGGAGCTGCCTGTCCCACAGCACTTTGGTCTCTGGTAACCGCCCTCTGTGCCAGTCTTTTGAAAACACGCACTCCCAAGGAATGCCCCAAAACTGAGACTTTGGGCTTCAAAAAAGCTGCCAAGAAATTTGACAGTGTTTTGTTGGGACTTGACACTTTTGCAGAATATGTAAGTTCTGACAAAAAAAATCCCAAACAAAACAGTTTCAGTGATTTTTATAAAGGATGTTTGGGTGGAAATTTACCAGTCAGCTCTATTCATACGACAGGTCTCATGATCACTCTTTCCTCCCTTACCATAGCTTTCCTACAGCTGTCAAAATACTTGGTCTGCAAAAGAGCTTCTCATAAACTGTTTAGCGTTTCATAAATTTGTGAATGATGGTGATGATAGTGCTCACACTTAGTAAGGATCACACATTTAATTAAATGTAACACACGAAGGGTGTCATAGTTGAATGCTATAAATGCCAAAGGACAACTAATTTTAACTTTGAAATCTCTGGAAGCTTTGGTTTCTGAAATAGTTGTGACTTATAATAAAGGATTTATAGTTAGATGCTGGGTCCATTCTACACAAACAAATATTTGTTAGCATTGCATTTGAAGGGAGGAATGTCTCCAGCACAGACTGCCCAGCAGATAAACTAGTTTTGAGTAGTGCTTTGAGCAGAAACAAAAACATCCTGCCTGAAAGAAGAGGTGGATCTTTTCTATGTTGGAAATCTAAACCATACCTGAGAACCAATGATAAGCTGAATAAGGTGGCAATCATTCAATTAAGAAATTACAGACTTGTAGGAATTACACTGCCACTCTAAAAGGGGGAGGAGATGTGGCACTGACCACACATACAGTTAAAAGCACCTATTTCTGAGATCAAGTTATGCACATTTTTCATCCCTTTTCTCCTTGGTTGCTATAAATTTTGTTTCCCTTTTATAAAAGATGCTATACTATCTAACAAAACCAGGAAAAGGCTTTTGTTAAAAATACTCATATCTGTGTATTCTCTTGAGAAAAGTAACTATTGTGAGAGTACTTGTAAGATGTTAGATGTTAAAGCAATTTAGTTTGAAAAGAGAAACGGATAAACTGAAAAAATCCCCCAAAGATATGCAACAGACAGGGTTTTTTATACAATTATCTCATCCTGTCACATTAGTCAAAATTTATCTGCAATTACTAAAACTGAAGTCAATATAATTAAGTTTTTAGCCATCCTTTTTTTCCTATTTGCATCTGTTTCAATTTCTAGCCTACACGGCCAGATCTATCTGGCATTTGAGAACTTTGTCTTTCCCTAACACAAGCTTTGCTTGTCAAATTAGCCCAAATTCTCTCTTCAGAAGTGGTTTATCACCATGGACTTATTAGAAAGTTCATCTGAATGGGAAGTGTGAAGGAATTCCATTGATTCTCCCTTCTCTGAACTACTGCTACCTGTGTAAGGCCAACAAAACCAAAATGTCTTTTGCCATTAAAACACTACTATATAGGCATATGCTAGTCATAAGCAATAGTTTCTACATGTTTTTCATGTAGGGTTTTATTTTAAGTCAAAACTTGCCCAGTTCCAGATTGACTCCGAGTTCAAAGATTCATCAAAACTCCAGAAGGATGAGAGCATTTTAAAATAAAAATTCAAAGAGAAATTATCCACTCCAAAGAAAACAGAACCCACATATGTTTAATAAACTCTTCACCTTTCCTACACTGACAGTCTGTGTAGCATTTTATTGATTTATCTTAGAAAACAGATGACTGCAGATAACATACATCTGACATTCAGGATGCAAAGTCACCCTGTCTTTTAAATCCCATTAACTAATTTTAAAGTAGAAGTGATTAATTTGCCCGTGAGTGTCACAGCTACAACAGATGCAGCTAAATTGACTGTTACTTCGTAACTGCTGTCTCCACATGGGTACAAGCATCATTCTCAACCAAAACTTATGGGCTCCATGTAAAAATTGCTGGGTGAACTGGACTGTGTTACTCAGGAGCAAAACGTGAAAAGATTTCTTTCTGGCTTAAAAATAGGCAGATGAAGCCATAACAAAAAGCTGAAGGTAAAAAGACTAAACCAAAAGACTATTATTTGTGCATTTATATTGCACGTGTGATAAAAGAGAGTCTTTAGTCAAATTCTCTGCTGCTGAAAATTGACCAACTTAAATGTAAGACTAAAATCACCGTGACTGATTAACAACAGGAAATACAAAGCCATTCTGGACAGATGTTTCTTTTGCAATTTCCACGGCCATTCTGGAGCTCTGACACTCGAGCATAATCCCAACTCCAAAGGAGCCTACCTTCCGGAGAGGCTTGAGCTTGGTCTCCATGATGAAGTCGTACTTGCAGAGCTCGCAGCAGCGCGTGTCCGAGCTCTTAATCCACTGGTGCAGGCAGGCCTGGTGAACAAAGCGCAGGGTCCCCGTGCAGCGGCACGGCGTGATGAGGGGGCTTTCATCGTCTCCCTCGCAGTGACAGATCCTGACAGGAAGGACAGCGAGAGCCAGTGAGGCACCCTGCCAACCAGCAACGCAAAGGCACTGCCTTATTTACACTGCTTTCTCATCTCCAGCCGTGACATTCAAAAGATGCCAGGTACATGACCTTTCAGATGGAGGCCTAGGAACACCCTCCTTTGTTCCTTTCTGCCATTTAGCCATTTCTCTTCACTTAGTTATTTCTCCTTGAATTTTCTACGTGGTCTGAAGGTGAATCAATAGAAATAATAGTTTTTTCCCTTTTATGCATGGCAAAACCTTTAAGACAAATACCACAGCAGAATAGTTTTTGGTCTGAAAGTAATGCCAATAAAACCCTCAAAGGTAGAGAAATCTAACCCAAGCTGAAAATATCCAGCATGCGAAGTACAAAAAGTTCCTAGGATATCCCTTTGGAGTTACACAGTTAAAAGAATCAGAGAGCAGTTTTGAGTACTCTGGAGTCATGCATATGGCACAGTGTATACACACATGCACACTTTTTAGGAGGCGGGTATTGAAAAGTCATGGTCATTTTCCTTATTCCTCACTGTCCCTTTTAAGCAGATAGCTGCACTATCTGGGAAAATGAAAACTACTCTAAAGCAGACCCTAACAGAGAGGTTGGTCCCAGAACTGTTTTACCTTATGATGGGATACAGAGCTTTTCATGTTGTGGTTTTGCAAAAAGTGATCAGTGTTCTAACATCTTGATCTAAAGGGCTTCTTCTGTGATAATATGTCCAAGTGTCCTGCTGATTTTCCCCTCTTCCAAACAGTCTCCTGGTCACATCAGGGAAACATTCACCCATCAAAAACAATTCAGATTTATAGGCAAGAATCTCTTGGAGGCAGAGAAAGCTCTACAGAGAGCAGAAAGCTTAAACACCTGCTGTTAAGGAGGGTCACCACAATGAAGAGTAATTCCCTACCATCCCCAACCTAGAAAAACACAACAGAGCACACAAGGTCTAATGAGTGACTGAAGTGTCAAGCGGGCATGCAAGAAAAGAAAATAGAGCAGAAAAAAATAAAAAAAAGGCTGAAGCCTGAGAAATGCTATTTCAAAATGAAGAAGTAACAATAACAGCATGGATCCTGTTGTCACACAAATGAAACTTTGTACTTAGCAGCGGCACCCTCAGTGCAGATGCAGAAGTGTCTGAACACTTCTGAGGAGTAACTCACCCTTTTAACACAGAAAACTCTGACTGCACCACCTCTGGGGTAGGAAAAGGGTAGGAGAGCTTCAGGATAAGGCTGTCTTGCTACTGGGAAAAGAGGTGACCTTTCCAGAGCAGGAGCTCCTGATGTATGTCAGGAGACAACCTGACAAAGACATCCCAGGAAAGTCTGGCTACTGCACAGCTCTGAGGCTGCCAAGTCTCTAAGCAGGGGAGGAGGAAATTCCAATATCTACATGAAAGATCTACAGATCAAGACCGGCAGCTCCACTGTTCTTCCACAGTGTAGCCCAGAGCCATGAGAAAATCAAGCAACAATAATGGGAAAGCAGAACAAAGCTGCTTTGCTGGACATACAGAAATAAAGAGACAAAAAAAATCCAACAGATAAATGAAGCTCTGATTACCTGGTCCACAAAAGCCAGGTTTCAATTTCTGCAGTGGTGTTCGTACAGGATTTCATGCCCCACAGCAGTGAAGAGAACAAATTACCCACAACTTCCTTCTTGCACATGTTCATTTTTTGAGACACATTTTACAGGAACTCAATTTACAGTCTTGTCTTTACTTATCCAGCTGAGTTGGGTGCACCAGGACTTTAGTTATTATACAGGAATTGTCCATATGGTGATTCCTTACTGAGTCTCTAGCTTAACAAGAACTCTATTTTCAAAACACTGAAAAGTTATTTTTCTAACAAATATATTCCCAACTGAGAGTTACATAAAAAATATCATTTTCTTTTTAAATTAAAGCTATTCCCCAAAGAAGACCAGCATTCTTTGTTCATTTAAATTCAAGCCATACATAATTTATTTTACAGCCTTCGCATTTAAACTATTTAGAAATTAAACAACTAAGCTATGCACCCAATAGCCTTTTTTTCTACTACAGCCAAGATGGTTTAAAATTATTTTCAGAGCTAAAATATAAGCCTAAAATTCCACCGAGATCTTCAAATAAAGTGACATAACAAATTTGAAATTAATAGAAATAATCCTGAGCAGAAATACTTCTACAGAAAACTCTGAATGCATTATACATTCTATTTGGGTTTTCCTTGTACATAAGTCATAAGCCAAATGTATAAACAACAAGGTGACACTAAGAACTTACAGTATGAATAAGCTCAAACTAAATATTCTAATGGGCTCTTCTAGCTTTATAAGCATGAAATATGTAATGAGAATTAAAATAAACTTCAGTAGGAATCAAAGCCCAGAGAAAATGACCAAAGATATGGCTTTCATTAGCTTGAATGTTCTTTGGTCTCTTTGGTGCAATTTAACTCTTTCTTATTTGTGTAATCAGAAGAAATTAGCTTAAAAGATGATTGTGTACCTAAACTCATAGTGACAAATCTAAAAATCTAAAGATTTTCTGGTGCCCAACACCTGTGGTAAGAGACTGTTGGCTGAATGCTTAAATATCTTTTAAAGACCTGGAGCAGATAACTTACCCTGTCTTCCACAGCCATTAGAATTCAACCACAATTTTGTGTGTCTTTGATGACTTCATCTATAATAGACATCATAATTATCACAAATCATAGAAAGTAAATTGTTAATGATGGTTTTGAGAGGTTTCTTGTGCAAACAGAATGGAGGTAGGGATACAAAGCACAGGCATTCTTGAATTATGGCTAAACCAAGTTGGAAGTGGAGAAGTTTGATTCCAGTTTCCTGTTTTCAAGTGATCACAGCTGTCTGAAATTTTCATGCATCAGATTGATTATTTAGCTGGCTGAACTTGTCCTGAGAGCAAAATTTGTTTGCACACTTTAGAAATTAACTGAATGGAAAAACAAAACAAAACAAAACAAAACCCCTTTCTATGATAAAGAAAAAAATATATATAACCTGCTAAATCTATATTGATTTATTTACTAGTTGTAGTACAGCACAGATCATTGTCAACAGCTGCAGATTTGGCTGCTCAGACACACCTACAGAATTTACATACTCAGCTTGACTCAACTTTTTAGCCTTTTAATAGATAAATGGCCTTCATTGTAGAGAAACACCTTTGACTATTTTTTTTTTTTTGACAGTTGAGTGCTTTCAGGATTCCAGCCTATGAACAGAACCTTTCTTTTCCAGGGGAAAAGATGAGCACAAGAGTCCAAGGAGCTTTTGCTCTATGAATCATGTGTACACCAGACAACAGAGGATATATGACCCATTAGATGGTCTTTCTGATTCAGATATACAAAATTTTGTGCATGTGTATACACCCAGAAATACATCCCTACACACTGAGATCACAGAATAGCTATATTTCTTTAAATAAAACTCACTGTGAATCTTTATGAAATAATACTCTGACAGTGCTGTCATCCTTATGCATACGTTTTTGTTTCATATGTCAGTATTTTAATTACCCAGAAAGTGTTTTTCTAGCACAAAATTGTTTCTACAATTTTCAGCAAACAGAGGTACCAAACACAGAAATCAATGTTTACACTGTGCATACATGAGATTAAAAAAAAAAAAAAAAAAAAAGCACAAAAATTCTTTGAAGGATGTTCTTAAAGAGCAGGTTCACATATTTAATGCAACAAATTAAGAAAAGTATTTTTCAGGAAAAAACCCATAATTTTAGAACTGACAACATCAGTATTTGTGAAAAATTTTTCATAATTTGTATAAAAACTGTTGCAGAGCTCTTGTATATTCCTTACAAAACATATTGTCACCACACATATCTAAACAAAAGGAATTTCTTATCAGATCAAAATGAGATGCAGCTAAAGAAAGCACTCAGAAGTGAGACATGTTCAGAATTTAGTGTAGTCATAATGTCTTAAATTTCATGACTATGAATTGCTTTCCTGTGTTTTCCATGGTTCTGTTCATTACAAAAACTAAAAGGCAGAAAGGGAAGTACAAAACCAGTCTACAACTTGCAGGCATTCCTAAGGTCATTGGATTTTGGCTGATTTTCAGAAAAAGAGCAAGAGTTATCTTGGATGTCTGACCTTCACTTGTATCAAATTAAGACTTTTATCCTTCCATAAAGACAAACATTTCCATTTCCCATACAGACAAATATCATCTCAGTTTAAAAGGTCTAAAATCAGTATGGAACAACGAGATCACTTGGAAAGCTTTCAGGTTTTCCCAAGCTATTTATTCTGGCAAGATCATGGCAATTGAAGTTGCAAACTAGAGGGTTAGCATCTAAGCTGCTTATTGCAAGAGGGACAGGCAGATTCCAACAGATTTGTAGCTTTTTCTTCACATGCAGTTAACCATTTTACTTTCATTAAAGAGAATAGCTGCTAATCTCCTGCCTCATTGGAAGCCCAGCAGTTTCCCTAACCTGTCTTTCACTAATCCACCTGACTCTTTGGAAACTAAGAAAATAGGTTGATGCCTGTGCCTCTGTAATCAAGTGGAAAACACACTTATTCTGCAGGACTCCTGTGAGTTTTAGTGCTCCACTCCTACCCTGGCAGCAAGTGCTCCTCTGGGGCAGCTGGTTCCCATGGATGACTACTGCCAAGGGAGAGTGATAAAGAATAAGAATCAATCAGCATGTCCCTGCTTCTGCTGCAAGCCACATCAAGAAGCCTGTCACTAGGAGTAGTGCTGGTGAAGAAGTGTTTGCAGTAATTCTGCATCTCCAGGACTCTTTCTGTGGATCCCCTATTTGCAATTGCCCCCCTATCTCAGTACCTGGTAAAACTGTTAAGGATTTTTGGCCATTACACACAGACCGAAGGCTTAGCTACAGAAGCTTTATTGTAGACTTCCTTGAAAATACACCAGGTCAAATGTAACCCTCATTAACAAATGTAAAATGTGGGGTAATAACTCTGAGGCTTTAAAAAATAGAAATGTATATGAGGGCATACTGATAATGATGTACAATAACGTTTAAGGGCTGTAAATGATGGAATTATGTAAATTATGTATTGTTCCTTAATTTTCTGGGTGCTGTACAGCTATGTCCATGCTAACAAGCATTATGGTGAATTTGTAACAAACCTGTTGAAAAAGATCAGCTAGTGCTAAAACCTGGAGTTATCTACACCAGATCCATCCTGGAGAGTGTTTCTTTGATTTGAAACTGATTTTAGACTGGACCAGGAATACACTCAAAGGGAATTCAGCTGGAAAACCCTGAGTCAAATTCTCAGTGTGGTCTAACCCACGGCAAAAGTAACATTGCTCAGATGTGAGTAGGCTCCTTACCTGAACTAAAGCACTAATGGAGGCCATTTCACTCGCCAAATTCGGAGGAGCTACAGCCTTGAGACTGTTTACACCAACTGTGGTGCAATTTATAGGCAAACTGAACTAAATTAACACAGATGCCTAATTTTCTTGAAGATGGAAGATACAAAAGAAATACCACACTGCCATTTTCTTGAAGATGAAAGATACAAGAGAAATACTTTTGAACTTTTAACAGATTTCCTTAATAAAAGAGGGAAATATTTTCTCCATATTAATATGCTCAAGGAAGACAATTCCTATTCCAGAAATATCAGGTTTGGTGAGAAGTTATTGAAAAGGCAGTTAAATCTTGCCCTTCACTGGAAAGCACATATGAACTCATAAGGGGTGTGTAAAGAAAAATTTTTACTCTGCTTGGTGGGTACATCTCATCACAGTATCTTATGTTGCTAAAGGGAGCTTAGTCAGGAAGAAACAGCAGAGCTTAAAAATGTTGGAGCAAGTGAATCCCTGGATTTGATTTTTGGCTGTGAGGATTATTAGCTGCCAGCATGAAATGCCATGAGCTCCTAGGTTATGTTAATTGGAGCAAAAAGATCCAATTCCCCAGGAATGCAAAAGGATGCACAGAATTGCTGTCACTACTGTTTGATTTTTTTCTTAGGAAAGCTATTCTGTCCAAAAAAGGTCATTTTCTCTTTTGCCAATTTATAAAGTGCTCACAGTACTTTATTACAGCAATTGTCATGCATAAAAAGAATCCACAAAAATATCAAACTCTGCTCATGCATAGCTCATCACCTGGAAAAAAAAGAAAAGTTAAATTCACTGAATATGTCCACCCTGTAATAGGCTACAGAGTGCCATATTTCTCTTGCTTTCATTTTACAGGCTCTTCTTTTTTTCCATCTCATTTCTATTCTTTCCACTTTTAAATCACAAAGTAATCTAAATGACAAATTGGTCCTCCTCTCCATTTAAACATGGTGTGAATGAGGCACATTAATTCTCCATACCAAATGTAATCCATTTGTATATCTCTTCCCTGTCACTCCTGCCCTTCCATTATGCTATACAGTCAGCTGTCTTTACCTGACTAGAGGAAAAATAATTTTTAAAATGTTGCACCACACCAGTGGAATTTCATAAGGGCCTAGTTCATAAAGCTTTTTCCTCCTTTCTGCAAAAGTGATCAGAATAGGTAAAATCCCCAAGAGCAAACAACATTAGCAAAAGCACATAAATATTTTATTTTGTTGGCATTTCTTGTCTTTCTATTAATCTTCCTTTAGAGGTGATAAATTGGTATCTAAAGAGGTACAAATAATTGCTGCGTTAGATGCACTGTTAGTGCAAGACACATGCCTAACAAGGTTTACTGCACAGAACAAGTTCAAAGAACTAGGGACTGCATCTCAAAACAGGATATGGATTTTCTCCCACCCACCTAGTGAGATTCAAAGCTTTAAGGAACTAAACTCCACACACAAAATATGCAAGCTTTAAGTATTCAATAACGAGACCCTTAAAACCAAGGGTAACTTTCTGACAGGAAGCTGTGCCATTTCACTTATTTCCATTAAAAATAAGTTCTGAGAGAAACAAGCAGAAACCAGAACTCAGTTCTCCTCCAGATAAGTGAGCCTCATCACAACAAAGACATGCTCGCCTTACTTTGGCTCTCCTTGCATCCTTGTGAATCACGGAGAGCTTCCAAAAGAGACTGCACAACCAGATGGCAGAAGAGGTGACAGATGGGGATTTGAACCATCAGGCAGATAATAGAATTAACCAGAATTTCATACTCCTTCAAAGACTGATGAACCACCAGACCATAAAGCAGAGGAGGAGATTCCTATCAAAAAGTCACTTTGCAAAAAATAAAGCTCTGAACATGAAAGTAAGCAGCAGAGTTTTTTTCAAGGAAGGGATGAGGAGTCAACATGCAGGACAAGATTCAGAGACTTAACTCCTAACATGTCATCCTGAGGTCACAAGGTACACACTACCATCCCAGGGAGAAACAGGTTAAAAACCCTCCAGTTAAACAGTCTGGAAATATAGCATCTTCCATTTTATGCTGATTTTAGAAGGCTCTGGATGGTATCAAGTCTACATATTCTGCATTACAGTTTCTTCACTGGGTCCAAGGTTTCAGCATAAGTATTTAGAATGAGTGTTAAAATTCAGTGGTAGAATTTGAACCTATGTATCCATCTTCTGTTCAACTTTCTGTTTTTTCTTCCTCAGGGACTTGTTTTCTACCAACCACAGTTCTGTCTGCTCGTTTCATGAAGCACCCTTCTACCTGAATATTTCAGAATGTAAGTAATCTCATGAAAGATTTTTTTTTTTGGCAGGTTCTACTAAATTATATTAAGGAAAAAAAACCCTGCTGAAGCACTTGATTTCACAGAAACTACATAATCATATTGCCTATTGTCATATGCACTATATACTATTTCTTCCCATCTATAATAGTGTTAACAGAGAAATGCCCTTAGTCTTTTCCTAAGTTATAGTAGCCTTTTAATGAACATACTAGATTTTAAAAACTTTTTTAAAAACTATGCTTGAAGTACACTCTGTTGATCTCATGAATCAACTCCATCATCTCCTTTACTTCTTCCCTTCCCTGCTAGTTTTCTCACATGCCCTACTGTTATGCCCTACCCCTCAAATGAGGGCCTGCCATTACCTGACTGCAGAAAGAGTCAGAGTCCAACAGAATCAAAATTTGACTTCCAATAAGCATCTCTTTCTTTCCAAGTGAGAAACTCCACTTTATATAAGTGTATGTGTTTTTGCTGAAATGACTGAATCAGTAATACAAAAAGATTTTACACCAAAGGCTTAACTAGTTAAACAGATAATATCTTTCAACTATATCATCGATAATAAAAATATCACAAGATATATTCAGAATTAAATACACAAAGCACTTATGATCC
The DNA here is from genome assembly GCA_035048155.1 of Cinnycerthia olivascens. Taxonomy (NCBI): domain Eukaryota; kingdom Metazoa; phylum Chordata; class Aves; order Passeriformes; family Certhiidae; genus Cinnycerthia; species Cinnycerthia olivascens. The sequence continues at coordinate 32,556,046 of JAWWMU010000180.1, forward strand.
ACTAGTGGTAATATCAACTACCCAATTTTCTTTTCTTAGTGATTTCCATGTGAAAACCCATGGGACTAACTTCTCACAATCCAATCACTTCGTCATGTCCAATACACAGCTGTTCCTCTCAGGAAGATTATCCACATGCAGAACAAAGAAAGCTATTTCTGAGGCTGTGCCTCAAGCCATGGAAAATTCCAGGAGAAAGTATATATGAAGAAAATCTCAGGCACAGGGCAACTTAGGAAAAGGGGGATCTGACTGCATCATTTAGAAAGCCTATCCTGTGAATCTTTAAAAAAAAAATTAAATTAGATGCCAAAACAACTCAGCACAGCCATAACTTACATTATATGTCAGAAGAAGAAACCTTGCCTCCTAATGGATTCCAGGAGAAAACAGTCATTCAGGGAAGAGACTGTAAAGGTCAGGATTGATACCATAACACTTTTTCAGCATTTTGGAAAGAATCAATGACACTAGAAGGGCAAATAATTCACTGAAGTGACCAAGAGGCTTCTCTTAGACTGGCTGAAGTACATATTGCACAATGGTCCTGTAATTTATCTGACTAATGTGCTTATGCTGGAATTGAGCGTGCCTTGTCACATTCCTGCTCACGCTGCTAAACACAGAGTGAAGAAACTGCCAGCAACCCATGAGGAAATGAAGGAAAGAAGTTGCCTACCCAGAAACTTAAAGACAAAACAACTGTCGCCACAAGATGTTTTTGATCCCTGTTCCTCTGCTATTCCACACAATATCTTTTAGGCGAGGGCCATTCCTCTCAGCCAGTGCTGCCAAATGAATAGCTAGGATGAGAAGCTTAAAGGAACACCCCAGGAAAACAAATTTTCCACATCAAAACCAGCTAACCTAACCCAGTCTTAGCATAAACATGACAAAACCGCCCTCTTTATTCTATTTCTCATGCAGAAAAATGGTATATACATGCACAAACACACTGATACGCGATTATTTATTTGGTGCTTGTTTCAGATTGGAGGTTGTGAATTTTAAAAAGAAAACACACCACAGATCATGAATCAATGAAGTGCATGGACCTGTCCTGAGAAAGAGAAGCTACAGTCTGTTCTGAACTGGTAGTAAAAACATATCTTCCTTTTTCTTCAGCTGTCTGCAAACTTATTAAATAAGACAACTTACCAGCTATGAAAAATTAACAGGCTTTTGATTTTGTTATGTTTTTCCTAGATGTATTACAGTCACTATGATATATTTGACAATGACAACAGCAAAAAAAAAAATAGTATCATCCCTGACACATAGAAAATGTGTTTATAACTGATTTGAGAAATTTTGTAAAACAGGTCTCATTCTCAAATATATTAAATTTAATGCTGGTTGTTCAAAGAACATCTCCACTGATACTAAGCCTAAGGGCACAACCTACCAAAATTTTTCAACTTTCCTCAACTAAATAAGAGCCTGGCTGAAAAGTCTGCATGCACATCTAAAGGGTCCATCCTTAAACCAAGCTCCAAATCTTGCAAAAAGTGTCTGAAAAATTGCAATAAAATTCAGTCAGTTGAGAAGACAAATAAAAGACTGGGAGTCATTTTTCATCTGAAAGCAAATTCTAAGTTTGGTGACTTGGGCCACAGTTAGAACTAATCTACACAAGGCATTTTCAGAACATCATTTTATATATATATATATATATACTATGTGTGTATATATATACACACACGCTTTTTTTGTGTGTATTTTTTACTGCAGTATAGTTAAGCCCATATGAAGACCCATGCTGACGCATTTTTTTCAGGTTTTGGGTAGCTCATATTCTTAACAATTATTAAATGACCTGTTATATAGGTACTGTATGTACTACACTGAATCTTCAATACATGCAGGCTGGGTAGTTCAGAAATATAGGACAACCCTGAAGCTGCTGTACTTATCTGTGCACACCTCTGCATCTTGCCCTGTAGATACATTTCAATAACATGGTTTACCACTGTTGCTGTTTCTTTCCATTTCCACAAGGCAGAGAGACCCCAAGCCTGGCCCTGATATATAAGCTCATGCACAAACACAGCTGGACTTTAAAGAATCTTAAATTATTATGACAGACAACGGTCAGAGAGTAGAAATGTGCATTTTTTCTTAGCAAGTATAAAAAGGAATGCATAGCCCTAGTTGTGTTCGTAATGACTTACACCTGCTGCAAAAAACCCACAGAAATATGTATATTACCTTTTTTCTTTTTAGAAATAAAATCTTTGCAGTGTTTCACTATGTTAAAGCACACAGTGAAATTGCATGATGTGGCATCATGAACTTCCTCATCCTCTGTTTATATTTCCACACAAATCCTTCCCAGCAAAGAAAAGTGAGAAGTTTTGGGTTACCATATGAAGAAACTAAGCCTGACTGACAGCCTGTAGATAAGAGCCAATGCTAGCTCACAAGTTTGGTGAGGGAGAAAAAAGGAAATATTTGTTTCAGTTCTGTTAGTCTTACGGGATGGTGCATTTTCATTTACCACTGAACTAAGTAACTCAGGCTTTCCCAGACATGTACTCCAAATTTGGGTGTCAGCCCAGAATTGGCTAGCTGGATCTCATTTCCAGGGTAGAATGCTCACCTTCTGGTTGCATGCTTCACACCAAGGGCATCAGATTGTCAGAGGCCTGAAGTTCTGAACTAAAGAGAACTCTTGGTGTTACTTCTTTCCCAAAGCTTATTTCACTGCTTAATCTGCCGAATTACCCTTTTGTATCATTCCAATCCTTGCAAGGGGTGACTAACAGCCCATACACATTCACAGTGTGGAGGTGTTCAGCAGTGCAAAATCACAGACAAATTATGCCCCACTAGAGATGATGTTCTCCAGGCACCATCCACTGGATTCTTGAGGTAATGGTAACTCTAAGGGACACTAAATTAAGACCATAAATTTATTTCATATAAGTCATTGAAAAAATACAGAGAGGGACCAAAGCTGGATTTGAACTGACCACTTAAGGAGGAAAAGCTCCATATCCCATCATATTGAGCTATCTGGCACTCTGCTTCATTCTCTGCCTCTGGCTGGAGACTTAAATAAACACAATACTCTGCCAGAGAACAGAGTGGGTCCATCTTCACAGAGCAAAGACAAGCGTTTCATTCCTTTGTAGGATTACTCTTTTGAAATAAGAGAAGTATCTCTTCAGATTAAGATAGGCTAACTTCTTTGTAGCAAAGATTATGTGTTATTTCCTGTAGCCTGCCTAGCAGTTTATTACTGAGAAATAGTGACAGAAAGCAGTCAAGGGAAAGGCACTCAGACAGCGGCAGGGAGAAACTCCTCTTAAGAATGCTAAATCCTTCTTATTAGAGACTAACCTGCATACTTCTAAATCATCAGACCAGTCATCATACAACACTGGAGGCTTCTGAACAGCATGAGGCACAGTGGGCCCAGTCCCAGCAGGTGCTCCATGATCTGGGACTGCCAGAGCATCGCTGCCAGAGCCTGCCTCTGCAAAGGAGTCCTTCGTGTGTCTAAGGAAAGCTGCAGGCTGCCGATCTCTGTGGGAGCTTTTCCCTTTGCTTTTCCCACATTTTCTCGAGGAAATCCTTGCTTCCTGAGATGATGCTGAAGACTGTGATTCCTTAAGCCTTGGAATCCTTCGGCGGTGATTTAAAGTAGGATTCTCAGGGTCAGACAATTCTTGTTTCTCTTTTCCCATTGTCCCCAAGGTGACAAGTTCAACACCATTATTGTTTGAGGACCCATCCTGGTTACTGCATGATCTATTGTTTCTTCTCCCTCTCCTGGCCATCCTGGCCTTTTCTCTTGCTCTCCTCCTAGCCTGAGCCCACTGACTCTCATCTGAAGATGATGATGAATCAGATGCATTCCAGCTGGATCTCGGAGGCTCAGGATGCAATTTACAGTTTCTCCCCTTTCCTTGTTTTTCTGTGTGGTCACCATTGTCTCCAGTCTCTCTTTTCCTCCTAAACCTTCGTTTTATGTGTTTCTTACCACCAGGCTCCCTATTAGAAGGGGCCAGCACCATGACAGGGGTTGCATGTTCAAGCTCATCTTCTGACAAATCATGCAAGGTAGTAGATCTAGACAAAGCAGTAAGCAAAGGAAAGGAATGGAAATGGTAAGGGTGGGTGGAAAGAGAAACCACACACAGAAAAAAAAAGGATGAGAATGAGAACATGAATTTGAATAGAAAAACATGAGACTAAAAAAAAAAAACAAAACAGAAAAAGAAAACTAAAGTCTATGTCAATTATGAATAATGTTAAGCAGAAGCAAGACCTACATAATATTTAATAAAAAAACAACTAACACGTATCAGCCAGATGAGAGTATATTTTTCTCAGCACATACCTACAAATGTCCTGAGTGGAGGGGCAGACAGACAACCGAGATTGACTCCTGGGAGCTGTTCCTGTTGTTGGACTGCTTGCCTGTTGAAATAAGTTAGATAGTTTGGAATCTTTGTCCATGAAATACATTGCAGATATTTTACTGCTTTGCCACATGATCACAAAATTAAAATAACTGTTTCTGCTGTTCATAGCGCACTGTTGAACACACAGAAGCTCACAAAATACAGGAAGCTTGAACAAAAGTGAAACCTATTTGTGGAACTAAGTACGACTGAAGTCTCTGAGCTCTCATTCGCTCATGAGTACTTGGTGTCACTGTTTGAGGAAGCAGCTTTCAGCATTTGAATTTTCATTTGGTTCTACTGTAAATGTCTGAAGGGAAAAACGTACTGGTTTTCTTTTGTGCAGTCAAACAATGACAATGATTCCTTTCCAAATCACATGAAGTGCATTTGCAATACACTGAATGATGAAGAACTCAAAGCTAAATTAGGTTGAGTGGACTGATGAAACAGAAGAAAGATTAGAGTTCATTTTAAAAAGTTTTCAAGGCCATCAGATCTTCTCGAAGAGCTGAAAAGGTTAAACTGAGATGAGCCTGAAAAATCCCAAGTGCAGGCTACATCTTTACAGAGCTGATCACATTCTTAAACCGCACAAGAGATGTTTCATAAAACATGTTTAGCATGTAACATTTTGCTCGTAAGGTTGTTGCTACAAACTGCTGATTCAGTCATCCAATACTTTCACTGAAAACATATTTTGATGGCGTTAACAGCAAACCATTTCAATCTGCCTTGCTATCTAGTGGCAGCAGAACTGTATGGAATCCAAATGTAAATCCAAGGCATTGTGATTCTTCAGGATCTCTCACAAGACACAGTATTGTGGGAAGTGCATTCAATAAAAAAAAAAAAAAAAAAAAATCATTCTTAAGGCTGTGACCTTCCTATAGCTGAACAGAGATAATAGCTTTTAGTATGCAACCCCATCCACCCCATTGTTATCACCACTTCCAAATGCAGACAAAATACTACAAGCCTCAGAATTCCACAAGATCATGCATCAGATGCAAGGAAAGGATGACTATTAAGCAAGAGTATGAAGTATAAATCATACAAAAATATAAAGCCTGTTATCCAAGTCTTTTGTACAAGCAAATCAAATTCAGTCAGGTAATTGAAATTATTTATAGCTCAACTTTCACAGACATTTTTGTGGTGTTAAAAAGGTGCTTGAAAATTAGTAGTACAAGCAAAAATAATTACAAACAGCAAGTACCTGCCAACATTTCACTTTTAGCCGAGGTTCTCAATATCTGTTCTATTTAATGTACACGTCTTTTGGAAATGTCAGTCACCACTACGTGGATTTTTCCTTTTATATGGATACCAGCTGAGGCTCAAGAATAGTGCTTTTGCATGAAAACCATCTTCTAGCTCTTTTATGTGTTGATTAATATCGCAAAAATACACCAAGCCCACCAACAATATTACTAATTCTTTACTTCTAGTTCCATGAAGAAAATTCAGACATACAACAACTAAGCCAAAATGAGAAATTAAATAGATAAAGAAATTGATAAATTAATTGACACAATCCTTGTTTTCTAAGTTTTTGCCACATCTGGATTCACCCGTCAAAGGAGGAACATTTGTGTCTACATGCAGTGTCATGCTGGAAGAAAAGAACAAGTACCTGTGACAGAAATTGTATTCCATATCTCCTTTTCTACAAAAGCAATATTTCAATTATATGCATTGTGACAGAGTATGAGTTTTTCTTACATACATATTAGAAACATATGTTAGATGCATGGCTGGGTGTGTAATCTTCCACCTCAGCCTCTGAGATTAGCATTAAGTAATTAGGCATAGCTTAAGCTACTTAATGAGAAAAGATGCAGACATCAGCACCAATAACTAATGTTATATCACATGCTGCTGCTGTATGAAAAAACCTCCCTCCAGACTAAGCCCCAGCTGAAGGACTGGTGAAGAAATCCAGTCCCAGAGTTGAGTGTGGAATTCTGAATCCATCCCCCATGATGAGCTCATTTCTTTTCCCCCCTCCCAGCTCCAGGACTGCTACCATTGCTTCTTTCAGGATCCCTTTAATACAGGGGTTTGTCCTAGTCTTAAATGGTGGTCAGGTCATCTCCATGCAGTAAAAGGAATTTTTACATCACCTTGCCACAAGCAGTACTCCTTGAAGGGATAAGGAGATTGGCTAAGTTGGCCCAGCAACCACACAATCTGCACAAGTTCAAGAAACTTTCAGCAGCTATTAAAGCAGGAAGCCAGCTAGACAGTTCTTAAGAGAGCTGAAATAAAGCCAAAAACTAAATAAACTCCTTGAAAAGCTTTTACACTTATGATTTGGAACTGCAGACCAGTAGAAATCTAATTAAGATAAAAATTACATTATCAGTCTGACTACTTAAATATTACATTTCACTTCCAACTGTCAAGACGTCTGGACTGTTTCAGCCCTTCTCAGCCAAATTTGCTTTCTAGTTCCCCTGTGCAGGCATGATGCTATGTCTAGTTGTACATAACTCAGAAAAGTTTATTTCCTTCAAAAACAATTTACATGAATATCTTTTACAAAATGAATCCTTTTTGCTTGTTTGTCTAAGCCCTATTGCAGCAAACATGAAAACTAGCAGGCAAAAAGATGATGCACCATTTAAGTCTTCAAAAACCAAGCATGACAAGTTATACACAAGGCAACTCAGATTCTTACCTGAATATAATATAAACATAATTTATTCAGTCACTACAACTTTGTAACAGAAGTTTTTATCTAAATTGCCTAAATTTATATACATTTACCTACATCAAATAAGCTTTTCATTGTAAAATCATAGATTCATAGAATACCAGGTTGGACAGGACTTCAAAGATCACTTAGTCCAATCTTTCTTAGCAAAAGCACAGTGTGGACAACATCTCCCATCACCCTGTCCAGCTGAATCTTAAAAGTGTTTGATGTTGTGGAAAGAAAAAATGAACTGATGGAGTGATTTCTAAAATCAAAAAGGTTAGTGTTTCTGATATCAATTTTCTGACATTGATTTGTGTACCTCACAGAAAATGGAGGCCCTTATTTTGTAAATAGGTCCGGTCTTCGCAAATAAAATAGGAGTGGAAGGACCTGCTAATGTCAAGTCTGTCTTTGCTACTACATGTCATACGAAAATAATAATTCACAGCTAGATGAGCTGTTTTTAAGAACCTGTAAATTTCAACTCAGTTGGATGCCTAGTCCAGACCTCTGTCCCCAAGCCCCTTTCTTTTTCATCCTACCCTGTTCTGACAGCAGTAACTGTATCTGCTTTCTGCTACTAGCACTGCCTCTAGATTTACCTCAATTCTTTTGGCAATATTCCCTCTTTGCCCTCTCTTCTATAAGCCATACATCCCAAACTAATTTTAAAAATTCAAATAATTATATCTCTTAAATCCAGTCTGAGAGTAAGATACCTAAAGGGGCATTTACTTGGGTAGTGTACTTACAGAGAGAATTGTGCATTTTCAAGGCATATCTGACAAATAAGAATATGATAATTTAAATATATTCTGCTCACGTCTTATCAGTCCAGCTCTTTAGGGGATGTATATGCAACAGATGTTGGAAACAGTCTCAAGCAGACACATCTTATTGCTATAATTGCTATCCCCATTGCTATTATGCAGCTATTGCTACATGCAGCACACTGAGTATTTTGAGATACTGTATTTAGTGAATAGAGGGATCAGATTGATGCTGAGGACTCCAATTCCACCTGGGAAGCAGAAAAATATTTTTTTAAAAAAAACGTTATTCCTTGAATGAATGTCTTCTTCACACAGGTATATTGTACAGCTCACTGGAATGAGAAAACTAAACAAGCACTGCACTAATTTTATCATAACAAATTACATCACTAGCAGAATTAAATGTGGTAATTCAAAATAAAGCTGTCTCACAATCAATTTATAAGCAAGCAGCTCATTTCTCTATGCCATCAACACAAGGAAGAGGTCTAAGGGATAGTGCCAACTCCAGCTGATTAGGTTTGGCATTTCAAAAAAGATTGTTAGTAGAGAGAGATTCCCCAGTCACCACCTTCTGCTGTCTTGGCCAGTTTAGATGAACTCTCTTGTCAAGGATATGCAATTCAATTAACAGACATGACAGGGCACTCATCCATAATTATTTCTGGTATGTTGATAATGTGCTTTTCAAGCAGAATACTGGTAAATACAGAGTTTTCAGGATAAGCAAGATGATAAGCACCTATCTAACACAAGGGGACTTCAGTGTCACACGCGTCTATGTTAAAATGTAGCAAATGAGGGACAGAAACAAGTGCAACTGGTGAACACAGTAAGAATTTCAAACCAAGACTGCCTTTTTACTTAGGTGTTCAGGATCTGATAGACGTTTCCAGAAAATAAAATAAAAAATAAAAAAAAAAATGAAATTTAAAATATCAAAAAGAAATCCATCTATTGCTTACCCTGCACGTTGAAATTAGTGCAAGAACATGAGTCAATTTGCGCTCATCTTAAGAGCATAGAAGGGATCTGCTTTGGTCTAACACAAAAGCTGAGTAAAAGCAGATTGCAGAAGTGTAAAGATTCACCTAGGAAAGGAGTCAAGCTGTAAATGAACAAACCAGATGATGTAGTGGACAGCTTATATAAAATGGTCTCCCAGCTCTCACCAGAAAGGCTAATGAATCCTCTCCTGTCTCTGTTCTGAACAGAGGCATTTCCAAAAGCTGGCCAACCTACAACACTGCTCAAGTAGAAAGCTGCAGACAATTGACGGGTGATAGGGCAGACAAGGAACATGTCTAATGCATTTATTCTCCTACTGAGTTTGCCCTAATAGCAGTGATGCATCACAGAATACTCCAGATCCCACCAGTCATTATAGTTAAAAAGCTGAAACTTTATCCTATTTGAAAAACAGCACACAAAGGAATGGATATCTTAGAAGATTAGAGCAGTTTGTATGGCAATAAGCTCAGCAGGAGACCCAGTCTGTGCATTTTAATCTGAAAATTTCTGCTTTGTAAACAACACAACATTCTGCAGAAAACACCCACCTTTATGAACTTCCATGTGGACATTTCCTCAGGTCTAAGAAGTTCCAAAACATGGTGGAAATGACCCAAGCTGGGTGTCATTTTACAAGCTCTGTCTTGATGCCAGCTGAAATTATGGGGGAAGATTGCTGGGTTTTGGTTTGTTTGGCTGATTTTTTATCTTTTTTTTATTTGTTTCTTTATGATAGAGTTCCTGCTTTGTGCTCAGATTTGACACACGGAAAAGTAACACACAAGGAAGGAGCAAAAAAAATCCTTAGGATACTGCCAAACAATACCATTCAGTACCTTTGAAAGTCAGTATGATCATGTTATAAAGTGGTTTGAAATCTAAAATCAAAGTTGCAAATGGCAAAACCATACTATCATTTAAAAAATGAAGCAAACAGGTAATTACAGCTTTCACTTGTAGATTCAATCAGTTTGTTTGCTTTCTCCTGCCTTACTAATCTATGTTAATCTTTATTTTCAAGGTTCAACTACAAAATCTACTTTTTCTAGAGGCATAGAAGCACTGCTAGCTAAGCTTTGAATTATCAGATGGATTATAGTATGCAAAAGTCTGTATCGTAGCAACACAGTGTTTTTCATTCATGATTCCCTTCAAGGATGCATCTTTCTAGTCATCACTTTTTTAACAAAAGTATTTCACAAAATTAATGTAGGCAATTGGAACAAAAGACATGCCAGATTTTAGACAAAAGAAGGTGCAGAGCAATGAGAGACCAGCAGCTTTTGACTATCTGGAGGGAGCTGAATGGAAATCTAGCCTATAGGAAAGGTGAAGCACAAAGTCTCTATTTTCTTGGTTACTGGGTTTTGTGACCCTTTATTTCTCAAGGTAGGCAGTACTCAGAGAACCATTTAAAATTTCTGTTCCAAAGAAGGCATCTGTTTTCACATATCCCTCTGTGTGCAAGGCTGAAACCCTCAAAACATTCCTATATCCTAGACAGCTTTCACTGAGCTGGCACTGCTGCCAGGCTCTCACCGGTGCGTACGCATGTGAGCGCACACACCCACCACGCTCTGCCTTTGCTCGGGCAGACTGCACAGCAGACAGACTGGATAAAACCCCATTTGTGAGGACACCATTCTTACATTTGAACAACTCCAGTCTGGTGTCTATTTATGCCAGCCCTAAGGGAAGAGAGAAGCCTAAATGCGCCAAAGTAAAAGAGTAAAAATATTGAAATGACTAAATCAAAGTGAAACTCTGAGAATGCATCATTGCGAAAAACAGGCAATACCATATTTTTATGAAGTACAATAAACATAAAACTGCATGACCCTCCCCAGTTTTTTACCACAGCAGAAAAAGAGTTGGCTTAACTGAATTTGTTTTTCAGACAAATACGCGAAACGTGCTTCTGAGTGCCAAACCTATCAGGAGATATTATGTGCTCTCTGTTGGTGTCACTGCCTAAGACATGGGGAAGTTTGGCCATTACAAACACTGACAGTAGATGAGTTCTGCTTCAAGCTGGGTAAACCATCCAAACTGCCATACAGGACTCCTCATACATTCACCTTGTACTGAGAGGGGATGAAGTATTTGAGAATATCAAAACCCATGTGAAAGATTATTCAATTTTAATGGAAGAGATTAAATGGTAATTTATAATTCAAAAGGATAAATATTGTATTACTTATTACAGAATTTGATACCCAGTTTGTGAAATTTATTTCAGAGTCACAAACTGAGAGGTTTGAAACAACAATCAATACATTGGCAATGATAAATTTTTCACCTAGATTAGCATCCTGGTGCCTTTTGGTTTTCATTTGTATCCTATTGAGAGGAGCCCCACCCAACATGAAAAATCAGAAATTGCTAACATACAGTAAAAACAAATCTTTCTTTCTTTCCTCTATTGTTGTTCATATTCTAACTTAGGTGTGCATATCATCACACAGAATATTCCAAAATAAGCACCTCACTTCCTGATATAACTCAACAGAGTTTTCTTAGATGCTTCAGAGACCTGTAAATAAAAAGTGTTCTAACACTTGCTCCAGGCTTTTGAGAAGTAACTGAGGCAAAACAAAATTCAGTCAATTTGCTCCAAGTCTGATTTTCTCTGCTCTGAAAAATAAGCCCAAGGTTCCCATCAGAGAATTTCAGATCTTGCTGCTGAGACAGCATCCTTCTCTAATGAGCACTTGAATCATAATAATTAACATACAGAAAGATAATTACAATGTTTTAGGGACATTTCTTCCAGAAAGCATTTTAACAACCAGGCAGCCTCAGAAACACATACAGAGCATAAAGTCTACAGACTGTAATTCATACACAAGATTTGTTCCACTGGTTAACCACAACAGAAAACAATGAATCCACCAGATCCTTCTCTGACTAGCTAGCCTCTTAAATTACACATGTATTTGGGAAGACATAAGAATTTCAATGGAAGAAGTTACAGTGCACAGAAAACTAAGCAATGGCAAATAGGTAACAAACAAGGTCAAGTTCTTAATTAACTTAGACTTTAAAAACATGCAGATAGGACAATTTCAATTCTGAAATCCAAAACACTGCACAATACTATCTCTTATGAAGAATAATTAGGTTCCTTCTGCTGCCAGCAACATAGGAAATAGATGGAAAAAAGAGTCTAATGCTTAAAAAAATAGTAATAAAATCATCAAGGCTGGCTCATAACTCACATTTCCAAATATTTTCTATTTTTCTTTATGTGTATAGGTTTCTTTATGTAGATAAGTTTTGAAAGCATAACTACTGACTAGGGTTACATTTTGTCCATACAAGGTAATATGAAATACAGATCAGTCCAAAATATTACTTAATAATCTAATTATTAAATCATTAATCATATCTAATTAAGTGCTAGCAGGGCAGAATGCAAAAAGATTGTTTATTGATTTATTGATTGCACAGGAAAAATCAGGTTATTACTAGAAGTGCAGCAAAAATCAGACACTGATACATTTTCCTAACTGTCTCTGATTGGAAAGCTAACAGAAGCAGCTGCTTTTGGAGTTCCAGGAGAGTTTTCTTGACATAAATAAATAAAAGCTTGAGATGAATGAATGAATTCCCAGGCTGCTGTTCACTGAAGACAGCCACAGCTGTCAGTCAAATATTTTAAGTTTTGTTCTTTCATTTGCCTTAAATTGTCTGTTACTGAAATTCTTGCCAGAAAATTATATACGATAAAAAAATCTCAACAGACAGCAAAAGTGAATGGTAAAATTGAGGTGCTAATTTCCACAGAATACACACACATCCACCTGTCTTGGGAATGTTTGATTTTAAAATCTCTAGACTGAATAGGTATATAGGAAAACACCAAATCAAAAGCATTCCTTCTCATTATAACACATATTCAGTGTTCAACAATTCAGTTTAATCTGTAATAGCATAAAATTCAGACTTGAAATTCATGTACCTAGCATGCAAAATTGCCCAAGCACACATCGCAAACCTCAGGTGCCCTCTCCAAATAAACAATTTAAGAGCATTATGAAATATGAATCTGTAGTTAGAGAATCTATGCTGTATTTCATTTCACAAATAGGTTGGTACAAAATCCAGTGTTATCTATGCTGCTCTGGGGCGGGAGCTATACATCCAGCCAAGGGTGGAACACACAACACATGGTAACTATTAAAATATAATTCCATTTGACCCTTTTTAACTCATACATTCAGGCAAATGAAAACACTGAAAGACAATGTTTTGAGGGCACTAATTTATAGTTTTACATAAGACTATCCAATTTTTCTGCCCATTGAAATTTTTATTGTGTGCAAGTTCTGACACTGCACAGAACACAGCTCTTGCCTTTGGTGCACAGTTTATCTGGCCTTTGAGTTTCCAATCTTGTTTTGAGGTGGAATATTTTTTATTATCACTTTCTTCCATGCAATATTAACCTGCAAAGTCAGGTGTTTGCTTTTCTACGTATACACACACATATAAAAACCTGTTTTACAAAGAAGCGTTTTAAGTAAGACAACAAATGAAAATGGAGTTCCAATCAAATGTCTTTCTGCATTTGAAAAACTTCATTGGCAGGTAGCTGCACATAGAAAAATTGACCCAAACCAATGCATGATGCTATATATGGGAAAAGATTAAGTGCATGACTGAAAACCTGGGGTTTTAACTTGCAACTAAAACCAGTGCAAACATCACTTTCTAACAAGCAACTATACTGATTTCTGCAGAAATCACTTCAAAATAAATGTTAGTCACTGGCATGTTTCTCATGTCAGTGAATATATTTATGCTTTGTCATAGTACAACCCATGCACCTGTCTTTAAAAAAAAAGCAGAAAAAGTAATATCGATTCATAATAGATTTACAATAACTATGGCTAGAGATATGCATTTAAAACAATAAAATTCCCAGTGATCAAGTTTGTAAGTATAAACTGTATAATTTCTAACGCTAGGCAATAAGCCTAGAAGAGTTTCAGCCACATCCTACAGCAGGCTGGATATATTCTACATCTTTTCCCTGCCTTTCCTTTTCCCTTCTTAACCTAACACAGAACTATTTTAACTTAAAATCACAGTTAGGGTTTGTTGTCTTTTTTTGTTTATTTTATGGCTCTGAGAAGAAAAATGTTTTACAGTGGGTACCCCAAAGACAAAAATATTGTGGGAAGAGGTTTAAGGATACCGTGCTTGTCCTAAATGCAAAATATTTAGAATCAAACATAACATATGGCAGATGTTTAGGCCTGGATTAAAAAAAAATTGAGTTTTTATCTTTTACCTCCTGTATATCCTGGCCTTTTGGCATAAATTTCAGCCACATCTGAACCAAAAATACAGAAAAAAGAAGGTTAAAACCAAAGAACTTCAGAAAAAAATCATATTTTGCCTTTCCTAAAGTTTCTGAATTCAGTCTGAAATAAAGACGGATTCATAGCTTTGCACATTACAGCTGTTACTATTTGGGTAGGGAAGGAAGAGAAAAATCAAGCAGTAATTCTATCTTAAACCGAAGTGCTAAGGCAACATTAAACACTCAGGGAAAGCAGGTGAAAAAAGTGCATATATCATTTGCTTATTATTATTATGCATTTTAAAGTAATGACTAATTTTATATTTAGGATGGAGTTTACAGGGTAATCATAATGTTCAGCAGCAAAACTTTGAAATCTGATTCTTCTAAATAGAATACTATATCAGGAATAGAATGGATTAAAGTACTGTTTTATATTTAATTACCTAGTCTTCTTCAAATTCTAGAGAAAGGAAATAGATTTCACATACCTTTGAAATATTACTTGATCGACTTGTGGAACGCCCTGGAGATTTGTCATTCTGGAAAACAAAATTAAAAGATGAAAAAAAGTTATGCCATTTAGATTTTACCTAATATTTTCTGTGACTGTATAGAGATTCTCTTCCTCTATTTTACTTCAATTTGGCTACTAACTGTACAATGGAAGATAGTTCAAGAAAAAAAACATCACAATAGACTTGCGAATTACACGAATAAAAGTTTTTTTTCAAGTTCTGTAAGAAATTAATGTTTGCATTTAATTGTCAGTTTATTTTGCAATTTTTTAGAAAAATGATTTCGAGTCAAAGATCAAGGAACCATCGGAGCTTCTCGTGAAAACTGGTATTTATATATGAAAAGAAATGGTCAATAACAAAAACTTCCCAGCCATACTGAATAAATTCCTGCTTTACAAAAAAGTAGAATTAATCTTCTAGGAAAATTAGCAGTACTAGATGATTTCCTCGACAGATATGTTCTGAGAAAAACAAATTGTGACCACAGAGAGATCCAGTTCAGTTTAACACCTACTCCTCCATCCCCTCTCACTCTTGCAAACAACACATATACACAAGCCAACACCACAGGCTGAAGTGCATTAATAAAGTGGTCTAATAAACATGGTCATTGTGGGATTTTTTTCTAGCAATCCAATGGAGGAAGTGGAGAAAGGGTTCAAAAATTGTTCAGTATTTACACTTCCCTGGCAACTGATTCAGCTTTATTTACACCGAAAAGGTAAGATATTTCAGAAACAGGGCTCATCCCCTTAGTAAATGCATTTATTTCAAGATAATCACGAAAATATTTTTCTCAGCACTTGAGAGTGTATGTTCAAACACCCAAGTGCAACATTCACGTCAACAAGACTGATTTTTACCTAGAAGGAGTTGAGCTAGATATCACGTGTGTAAGTCTATTAGAGAAGCTACCTGGAGGAACAAGGTGTCCAAATCACAAGCAGAGCTTTCACTTCTGCAGCTTTATTTGCAATTCATGCATCATGCAAACACACACATGCACACATGTCCTCAAGAGGCTTTCAACTTGACTATGACGCATCTCTCCTCCACCTGTACTCAATAAAACGACAGAAAAACACAGAAGGTACCAGCTACCAAAGGCTAAATTCCCCCCTCCATTAATGCATGTCTAGTCTAGCAGTTAGTATTTCCCCAATACTTTGTGGCACAGAACAATTTTGTAGTGGTCAAAATGACCAAAAAGAAACCTTAGGCAATTTGTCAGCGAACATTTAGAAAACACTTTCATCTGTCATTTTTGTACTAGAAAAGCCACTTTGATCTCAACCCCAGCAATCACATCCATATGAAAAAATAACTTTAAAACTACTTCTTGTTTCATATACCTATGTATCTTTCTTCCTCCATCCCTCAATGCCATAATTTTTCTTTTGTACTGCAAATATAAATATCCTGAACTATCTTTCTACTTTGTCTTCACTAGTACTAAGTAGCACAATGGGCACTTGTCATCAAAATGAAGCATCACTGAGCTCCCTGACCACACAGCACTTTACATTTTATTCTATCATAGAAAGTAAATCTCAGAACTTAAAAACCTTCAGGTTTGTTTGTCACTCTTTTTTTTTTATAACAATTTAGAAAAAAATAAGTTCTTCCAGTTATACATTCATTTTTTTACATTTTGTCCTTGAGGCTGGGCCCATTTGAACAGGGATGTAGAGTAGATGATCCTTTCTGACTTGAAGTACCCTGTGATTCAAATATTACTTCTGCGGTATATTATCCACTGTAGCTTTGGTAATAAATTCATAATTTCTTATCCTTTCTCAATGACATGAAATATATACAGTTTTGAATGTCTGCATTTATATCCATAGAAAATATACTTTGGATATTCTGGATACATCATTTGGAGGAGCTCTGCTTTGACCTTAAAATAATAGAAGTTATGGACCCATGAAATTACTTCCCATTTTGTGGTTAGAATTATGAACGGGGATCACAGCTGAGAAACTCCCTGCTGAAAGCATGCAGCCTTTATTGTCCAACCCTTGGACTAAAAAATACACTGTATTTTCTGACAGCGTAGTGAACCCTGGATCTCTAACTTATTTTCTTTTAACAATCCATCATTCAAGGTGCATTTTCAAAATCTTTTTCTGACTACAGCACTCCAGGCTTTTTACATGATTCATTCTTCTCTCTAGCACATTATCTCCTTCACTTGATTATAACAAGATTCTGACTCTCCAACCAAAAATTCACAGCACCCACAGTCTGCAAAGTTCAGCTCATGCACTGAATTGTCTTAAATGACAGAAAGAGTGCTGTCTAAACAGTTGTTTTGAAAAACAAAGAAACAAATTTAATCATCATTACTAGGTTCAGGTATTTCATGGTGATTTATCCTGAAAACCACATTATAAATAGAACAAAGTGTTGCACTAAATTACAGTACATAAATCAAATACAGAATTCTCCGCTGACTTGCACAACTATTCATACAACAAAATAATAGAACAGAAAAGTTATGGCAAAACCACTTTTGAAATGCGTCATTAAAGAATGTCTATGTGCTTCTGCTGTAATGATTTACGCTTACAAAGTACTCACATTGTTAAGAATAATTGATTTTTGTTATAACTAAGTGAAGAGAACCTATATTGTAGAATGCTTTCCCTACAAGCTTGCTAAATAGTAAGTTTTGGTGGGGTTTTTTGCACAGATTTAATACTAATTTACATTTTAGAAATTAACAATGAAACCTAGGATCTGCTGAGATAGCTAGGATCTGCTGAGATAGAAGGGCACCACAAGGATGATCAAGCCCACCTCCTGGCCCTGCACAGGACAGCCCAAGAGTCACACCAGGTGAAAAGAGCATTGTCCAAATGCTTCTTGAACTCTCAGGCCAGTGCTGAGACTACTTACCTGGGAGCTGTTCCAGTGCCCAACCACCCAACTGGGCTAAGAAACTTTTTCTGATATCCAACCTAAACCTCCCCTGGCACAGCTTCAGGCCATTCCCTTGGGTCCTGTCACTGTCATCACAGAGCAGAGATCAGTGCCTGCCCCTGCTGTGCCCCTCACCACGAAGCTGTACCTGCACTGAGCTCTCCCCTCAGTCTCCTCCAGGCTGAACAGACCAAGTGACCTCAGCTGCTCCTCCCACAGCTTCCCCTCAAGGCCCTTCACCATCCTTGAGGCTCTCCTTTGGACACTCTCTAATGCCTTCATATCTTTTTTATATTGTGGTCCCCAAAACTGCACACAGGACTCAAGGTGAGGCCACAGCACCTCAGACTAAAGATATAACCAAAGGATTTAACCAAAGACATATATATTCAAATATCTATACATATTTTTGTGCATCAAGGAAATCAGATTCAGTTTCCTTAATCTTTGAATAAGATTATTTCAAAGAAAATAGCATTCACCTTTTAGAATTACACTTCTCAGCAGGAATTATTTAATGTCTGTAAAAAGGATTTTCAACCTCTGTGAATGAGTTTTCAAAATTCACATACACACACAGTCATGGCCCTTGAGGAGAGTGAAAATGAGATATTCAGAGAGATCTCTCAAAATTCTTAAACTGCGTTTTCATTCAGTCAACAGAATAACAAAACAGCTCCTCCCAAGACTCCTCCTGGACAGGCACAAGCTTTTTGGGTTGTCTTATAAAGACCACAATGAAATGCCTCACCTTATTACCAGATGTCCTGTACCACCAATACCTCATCTCTTCTATCCTACGCTACATTCTGCAAACACTCATCAGGTATCTTTTCTAAAATGCAACAGCAGAAAAATAAGTTCCTCAAATTATTCTACTTGAATATCAAGAAAAATCAGTCTGTGTTTGTAAATTTCCTAAGAATTCAGTTTTACCAAGATCACTTTCAAGGATATAATTGAAAAAGGAATACAGCCTTCAATATAAACTCTGAGAGAAAGCCAAAGGAAAAATACCACAAAATTTCAGACTATGATGTGTTCATCAAAGTGCTTTGGGATGAATGTTCCATGCATCTGTCCCACCATATAATAGAAAGAAACCCTTCTGTATACAATTAGTAATTAAAATAATTTAAAATAAGTGCAAAATGTCTTTTTCTACTATAGTAAACTACCTCCCAAAAGGTCATTTCAGCCCAAAACTCAGTTTTTGAAGTGATATTGTTTTCAGGGACCATCTTAACTCTAAACCCATTAAACTTTCTAATACGTAGATACAGTGTTTTTTTGAGTTTTTTTTCCAATTTGGAAATGCAACTTAGGCTGCTTACAAACAGATTTTTGGTTTTAAAGCAAGAGAAGAAAGCCTTAACTGGGCAGAGGAAGAAGTTAGTAATAACAAATTTCTAAAATACTGCTGTGAACAATTCAGGCTCCCATTATAAAGAGGAAAGTAGGAAATTATCTAGTTGCTTTCTGGCTCCTATATAAATATTCATACCCACGGTTAAGGATTTCAAGTCTTGCTGGGCAGCACAGCACATTTTAAACTAATCCATTTGTCTGGTTTCTTTCCTTAGCTGCCCCCTGTTTTGCTCTGGCTTTGAGGATCATTTGGGCTGACCCAAGCACCTTGCTAATGAATTGCACTTCATGTCTCTGAAGTGAGCACGAAAGCATCAAGAATTAATCAGAATACCTCAATTCACAGAAGAATCTTAAGCAACAGCTTTTGTCACACAAATACAACCAACCCACCCCCCAAAAAAAGCCCTTTTACAAAATATTTTGTCTTTTCTCTTTTGTGGACTCTAATCTTTGCATCCCAGTGGTGCCATGTGCTGCTTCACATATCTGTGCACAGCCTTGGAGTTCCACACATGACTGTAATGACAGATATCAGTCTGTGAGTCACGTCACAACATGTCACAAAAATAGATGCCTACTAAATGAAAGCACAACACAGGCCAAACAAACACAGCTTTGCCTGCCTGAAATGCCTTTCCACATAATACCCTCTCACTGGATCTGCATAGGAGCCTCCTCTCAGCACCTTTTCACTTCCAGAATTCTGAAAAGCAGCAGAAACTGCTTTCCCATTATGGCCTGAGCTATCACATATGTAGATAATCTCAAGATGCTGAAAGACCAGGAACTGACATTATTAAAACTGATATGCAGACTGGATACACTTATTTCAATATCTCAACAGGATAACAGAAAGAAAAAAAAAACACAAACTAGGCAACATTTAACTGCTAAACAAAAACTCCAATGCCCAAAATTATCTAAGACATAAACATACTGTAATTACTAGGCATCATGCACAATTTTACTGGAACCCAGAAGTTTTTCCATATGACAGAACTGCTAGATTCAAAGGGCCAAGTGACAGGAAAAAAAGCTCACTGCGAATAAAAAAAGACTGTGATACAGATGCAACCTTCAATTAAAATAATGAAGTACAGACAGCAACTATTAATAAAATTAAACATCAACAAAACACATAGAACATTACCATTTGTATTATTCATGTATACTGTATCACATAAATGTAACTACAACATCTAAAAATACATAACTATCTCTAGATCTATTTGTATGAATAGATGTGTAAATGTATTTACTGCCTACTAGTTCTCTGCTACTGCAAACAGCCAGAGCCAGGATAATGCTGTCTCCCATGGTGTGGCTATTGATACATCACTCATAAACCATTTCAGTTTCTTGTGTTGGGGGTCTAAGTTTTTAAAACAAATACAAGTATTATACTATTCATTTAAAATTATTTCTGCCAAGAAGATAATGACAATGCTTCTACTGACAGAACACACACCCTGCCTCTTGGCCAGTTTGGACTTGGACAGCCTTTTCTCCATGGGAAAGACAGGGGGGAGATCAGCTGCTGGTGATAACATCCTAACAAACTCAGAGTAATGGGCAATTCCTAAACAGATTTGATGTGGGGAATTCATGCTCTGAAAGGAAGTTAAAGCAGATTTTAGCTCTAAAATAATACTGAGGAAAAAGCCTATCATCAGCTGACAGTTACCTTTTGTTTTTTAAGCAATTATTCTCTGTGCTGCTACATATATTACCTATTTTTTCACGCTTTCAAATATTCAACACTCAGACATATAATTCCTCTTATAAATGAATCATATCATTAAATCATCAAATATAAAATTATTGGTAGTCAAATTTATATCTGAAAATATAAGAAAATGTATCTCCCTTCTTTGTAAAACAAATAACTTGCTTATTGTAAAACATTTTAACTTCACTAAGAAATTCAACATTAATGTCAAATCACCCACAAGGTCACTAGGGGAAAGGCAGAGGGAAAAGATGAGTCTAAACAGACTGAAGGTCTCTGTTGTAAAGCACAACTGTGCAAAACCAGCTAATTATCACAAAAAGGGTTCTGAGGATGCTGAAATTTCAAAATGCCATTCTAACTGTAATCTGTGGATACAGACTGCATATTCCAGTGTGACATAAAAAATAGTTTAATTACCTTAGAAGTTGCATATTTGCCACATTTATATATGGGTAGGAGAGTACATAGCGATGATCAAGGAACCTACCTGTTCATGACTTATTAAGTAATTTTACTTAAGAATAATGTACATGTGCTTTACTTGTCATAGGCCCTGTCACTTATTGTGCAACTAAGAAACCCCTGTTGCCAGATTTGCAGCACATAAGACAGTAAAAATTTTACATTCGTACTTCCACTGTAATAAAGTTTGGAGTTAAACATTTTACAAAGCTATCTTCTTTTTCAGACTTTTATTCTCTAAACAAAAATTTACAATGCCACAAACTGCACGGCACAGACATTGCTGCATTACTTATGGCTGCTTCTTGCCCTGGTATCTCTAGCGTGCTAAATTTCCATCTCCATATCAGCCTCAGTGTGTCAGGGTTTTTTTCAGTGTAAGATGCTAATAAGCATAATAAATACACCAGAATCTGATCCACCATCCTTTTGAGTTGAAAAATGCTAATTGCACTTAAATGAGGCTCGGGGCACTTTCCATCACAGGCCAAGATGAGTCAATAGCATGCCTCCTGTTAAGCATCACACAGTGATGCTTTCAACCTGCAATTGCATGCATATCTTCCAGGTTACAACATTCAGTTACTTTCCCTAGGTTGCACAGATATCCAAGGTCAAAGCTGTTTTCAAATGGGAACAAATGCACCATTACAAAGAAAAAGGAAAAACGCAGCATTGAATCAGCTTCAAGACAAAGCACAGGCATGTACAGAATACAGTCAGAAAACTGTACTAAACACACACCTGATGTGAAATTCCTCTCTCAGATCACAAAATGGGACAGATTTTCATTTGTTCTACCACGTAGCAAAACGAAAAAGTTCCTAGAATTCCTTGCCAAAATTAAAAATTAAATAACCATGAAGCTGGGAATTTGTTCAATGCAAAGCAGTTTACAGACAATGTGTGTCACGTAGTTGCCCTTGACTGATCATGAGGTAAGAATCTAGTCAGAGGCTTTTATTGGAAAACTATTTTTGGCAGTGCCTATTACAAATGAGAATGAGGTTTGTGCTGGTTTTAGCTGAGATAATTTTCTTCACAGTGGCTGGTATGGGACTGTGTTTTGGACTGTGCTGGAAACAGTGTCAATAACTCAGGTACATTTTGGTTGTTCGTAGAAACAAGTGCCAATAAGAAGTACCAGTATTTGCATTGTTCAATACAACACATCCCAACCTGACAAATGTCTTCACTTTGCTGTACTAGCAGGTGAAACTCTGTGTTCCTAAGGATGGACTTAGGCAATAAGCAGTGCACTGCTGAGTGGCAGCAGCCTGGTCACAGACGATCTTTGTGCTTCCTTGGTCTAGGGCAGTACATCAGACTGAATCTACTGACAGAGAAGCTTGTGGCACTCCTCTTTTCAAAAAAACCCAGTCTTATACCACCAAGCTCACTTCCAAATTATATAATCTACCAGAAACTATGGACAACAATATCCTAACAAGTTCCTAGGCTACATGCTCTAAACTCCCCACAGCCTCACATGATTGTTTTCATTCTTTAAATAGATATCAAATTTTCATACACCACTTGTTTCACTCACTGAATCCGTCAGTTGACTGACAATACTTTAACCTTAAGAAAAATCATAAGCATCCAACCCAAGGTTGTTCTCTATAATTAGGCATTCTAAAATACTTAGATGCAAAAAGACACATCTAAAATAGAATCTGCCCTTGTCGACTCAGGAACTGTGTGATGAACACCATGCATAAAGCATAGCACTGCATGAAAAATCTAGTAAAATTAGCTGCCCGTGTTCTTCAGATTCTACCTTGGATACCTGGTTTATCCAAAGCTGACCACATAGCTAAAAATTAAAATCTGCAAAGACAGATAATGGACAAGTGAAAGTTGCCATTACTTTTTTACTAAAAAGTCAGAGAAAAAGCAAGGAAGACTAACAATAAACTGCTAGTCAGTACTCTAATGATACACCCTGGTATTACCAAAATGTATGGAATACTATTCACAAAGGGTATTTCACATAAAAAATGCAGAGGGATAATATTAACTACAAGTGAAGAAAATATTATGAAAATAAATTAATTAAAAACAGAAAAGAAAAAGGCAAATATAAGGAAAAAGAAATGGAATGAAAAATAAACATGGGAAGATGTTTCCCCCATTTTGTCAAAATATGGAACCATATAAAGAGTTTACTTCTCTTATAAACGTTTTCCTTATGCATATAGGCATTTAAAAAAGCTTTCTCTTAAACACAAAGGAGAAATCAACAGGGAGGGTGAGCAATTGCATGAATTCATTACTGTTAAGTTTTTCACCAGAGAATTGTGCACTTACTGACACTTAATACAAGGCTCCAACTTCTCTGACACAGCGTCTGTAGATTCACTTGTCAGATTCAGAAACACAGCTTGGCCTCCAAACATCTTATTAATATTTTCCATTTCCACTGCTATTTGCCAAGTTACTTCTCTTCAGTGAAAACACAGAGCTTTTAATTATTCTTTTATCAATGTCTAACTGCATCTTGTTTAATTTCCACCATCTCACTATGTTAATCAGAGCACTTTAGCTAAAATAGCTAAGTCACAGAATTTGAGATGGATACCACATGTCAAAACCACCTTCTGCTACTTGTTTGTTCATTTTTAAATTACCTGGCAATTATAAACAAACTGCATTATTGCACCAACACTTGATTTACATTTGTTTAATACTGGAAATATGCTACAGGGATTTTGCGGTTGGGTGTGTCCAATAAAGATACTTTAACTTGAAAAACTGAAAATATTTTATACTTCTTGACCTCTCTCAGCTAGAGAAAACAAAGAAAAACACCACACCTTTTCTTTTTTTCCTTGAAAATACAAATGCCATTAACAGCCTGCAGGCTCTGTCAATCTGTTTTTCTAATGTAAGACTAGCATTCCAGCTTAAGTTTTATTACTTCTGGACAGGTGTGAAGTGTCACAGTATGTCAACGAAGATATGTCACTGTACATATCTTGGTTTCAGATATGAAATAAATCAACTCTTTAATTATCACTTATTTTCACACCATATTACCCTTCTTAAATGGGTTTGACACATAGAACCAGAAAGTGAAATACAATCTTCACTTTGATATCAAGCTATCATTTAGTCTGTCTCTGGGATAAACAGAAATGCAACACAATAAATTTCACTGTAGCACTCTTAAAACAAATGGGTCTATTATTTACAAATTTCTGTCATTTACAGACTATGTATTTAGGCATTTCCATCCTTAATGAATAAAGGTCTGTCTTTTCATTCCGTCTCGTACAACATGACAGTACTTCAGTACACTGCAATCCCCAGTCTGCTCAGTGGATTTAGTGGGAAGTACTTGGATTTACTTTGGGAATTGCACAGGAGAAACAACAAAATTCTCAGGAAGATCAAAACAAAAACTTTTTCTTTCAAACTTTAGACCATGGAATAAGGCACTTCCCACTTGATTTTTTTTGAGCCAATCAACTGTTCCTCCAGTTGCCTACACACTAGGCACTGTATTTATTTTCCTAACCTCACAGTACAAGATGCAACTTGCTTTTCCATGAGATTCAGTAAACCTGAAGAGAAGGCTTTTCATCAACATGCTGAACTGATAATGTTTGTTTCATTATCAGTCTGAATGCTCCCAAACATCTGGTCTCTGCAGTTCTCTACTGTAAGAACACTCCAGGTGGTCAGTATAAATTTCAACCAAGAGTTTTGAGTTCTTTACAAGAAAGTAGATGTGTGTGGACCAAGTAATTTGGTTTTATTTCATAGCATGGTATGCATTCCAATTTATCTTTGTTAAGCATGAAAATACACAGATTTTTTTTTAATTGACAAGACCAACTAACACATCTCAGAAGCTGGAATTCAGGGATCACTTTGCTGTCCATGCTTTTGTGACCTCCTGGATTCCAGTCAATTAGTACCAGAGATGAAAGCCTCTGAGTGGTCAAGTAGTTTTCTAACAGCCAAGTGTTTATCAAAAGATAAAAACTTAATTAAATACACAAAGTGCCTCATTTACAACAGAGCTATAAAACATTACTTGATTATGTTCTGTATCTTCAATATCACCCCTTTCATATCTACTATATAATTAAAGTTTTATGTCTTTATGTTGTGCATCAGTGGCAAGGATTTCCACTTCTGAACACAGACAAAAAATTATAGATGTTACCAGCTGAGTAAATTATTTTGTACCAGCAGGTCCTGTAAAGCTTGATGTTAAGATGTATGGGCTTAGCATGTCTGAAACCTTACAATCACAAGCTGAAAACAAAAAAAGTAATAACATGAGGAAATTTTATGCCAGTTGAATCCAAGATGCACATAGATCCCATAGATAAAAACATTAGCAACATTCCTATTTCTTCTGGAAATCCCTAAATTCATGTTAATGTGAAATCAGGTTAATAATTAAGCAGATTTTGGCTTATCATTTAATATAATTAGTTTAGTTATTATGCAGTTTGTAGCTTTCAACATAAATGGGTACATTGCAATACTTGTCTCTTTAACCATCAAAGCAAAATATAAACTTTAGGGTCTGAATGACAAAATTTCTATACAATTATTTTCAACAAAGTTCTATATGAAAGCTCCTAAAGTGATATATGCATTCACAGTAAAGGGTGTAGAAAATCAGAAAAAGGCAGCTTCAAATCAAAATGTCTCTCTGCCATTTCTCTTCTTTAGAACTAACACTGAAGTTAATTCAAATCTTCTATGTATTTTAATCTATCCTTCATAAAACACAGCATCATAGAATTGTTTAGGTTTGAAAAGATCTCTAAATTGACCAAGTGAACTATTAACCCAGCACTGCCAGAACTACTCATAAACCATGTCCACAAGCACCACACCCATATGCCTTTTAAATAACTCCAAGGATAGTGACTCAAACACTTCCCTGGACAGCCTGTTCCAATGTTTGATCCTTGTTTCAGTTACCTCTAGAATATTTTAGGACAGCATTTTTTTTTCCCCCCCTCTGCTTTCTGAAATATTTATTATACTCATTAAAGAAAGAATGCCATGGAAATTACAATTAAGTTGGGCTTTTTCTTAGAAATCACATGCCTTAACTAATACCGTATATTCATTTATTCAGTCAGGGGATGGAAGGAAACTATTACACAAAAGATTTTTTTTGTTTCCTTTATAGCTACCTTAATGTTTAATTTAAAGGCTGACAGTTGGTTCTGTTTTCCACATAAGATAATGCAAGTAAAAAGAAGTGAGAAACACAGAATACACCTGTTGTTAGCAAACTTGCTACTCGAGTTATACATATTCATGAGAGAAGGTTTCTACAGACAAACATGACCTACATTTAGACTCAAAGATGAGTTGAGAGATGGGCACGTACAGCACAGCATCTACTGATTACTCCCTCTTAGCAGATTTTGTGTTATAAACAGAAATCTCTTAGATGTAAGGAGGAACACCAAGGGGCTAAGGAGGAGGAACGTTGGGGAAAACAGATAGTAATGACACCGTCCTGGTGTAGACAAATTGTTACACTAGCAGGAGATTTTACTGTTGATGAGAACACAGTTTCTGATTCTAGATGTGGCAAATGAACGAACAGAAAAATAAGACCAAAACATAAGAAGCGGCTCTGCCAAGATATCTGATTAACTGTAATGCAGAGACTTAGCAGGCAGTTATTAATTCCTCCCAGACAGACCTTCATGCCTAATAAAAAAGTCCCTGGCACAATTAGGACAGACAATAATTCAAACTTTCCCAGGGTGGCTATAAATAACTGATTACCAGAATATGGAATAGACTACATTTATTTTCTTAATATCTGTTAATTACTGCACAGAATTTAGACTAATGTGTTGGGAGTAACATCCTCACACTGTAATTGACTTGAGTATTTGCCCACAATATTCTATGCATTTATGTGTGTTTGTCTTCAGGGCTGTAGCTGTTAAAAACGCCACTGAAATTATCCAGTCGCTTATTCATGAAACCTTTTAATTACTACCTTATGCTCTTCATTTTTTCCATTACTGCAGGTAATAATGAAGCATGTGTGATTTCATTCTATTCTTTTCTATGCTTTCTCACCAAAGAACTCTGCCTTGCTTAGTCACTACACGAAGTGAAATAACATTACACCCAAATCTCTAGCGTCATTTTCTAAACATAATAATAAATACCGTACTTCTTCACATTCCAATAGATCTAATTGTAATAAATCTTCAGTACATTTCCAGATTTCCAGCAGTCTATGTTCAAGCACAGTTACACCATTTTAAGAAAATATACAATATTCTGCCACTTGTATCTGAAGCAGGTATTTAACTGGTGACTTACACAGAGTCAAATGGAGACTTGTCCACCGAAGGTTTGGTTCATTCATCTCAGGTAGTGGTCCCCAATTTGCAATCTGATGCTCACACAACACCTTCAGCCACATGTTACCTTTCAGATTTTTGGAAATCTCACCTTCCAACACTGGCAAACATTGGCTTATACAAATAGAAAAATGCAGATGGCACTCAGGTGATTATCTTTTAGGTCTAAATAATCATCTTTAGCTCCAAATGAAATTTTTTTCCTTTGTACAGAAAGAGTAATCTTGCCAATTTTTACTACGAACAAGCAAAACAAACCTTTCACAATGTGAGATTCTAGAGAAGAAATCATTATACAGAGGAAGGATTAGGGATTCCATTTTAGGTCTCGATAGTTTTATTAAGCATTGAACTGATTAGAAATGATGAGTGATCAAGCAGAAAACAAAGTAAAGGGATTAAATCTATTTCTTTTTTTCTCTTTACTTGCTTCCAGAGTTGAGTTCCTTTAAAAATAGCAACAAAATCTAATTCCAAAAAACATGTTTGTGCTTTAACTTAGAAAGGCCACGGAAAACTACAATGAGCTGGAAAATAGAGCAGATTAGACGAATGCCAGTAGAGAATGAGACAGTTTCAGTATCTTCTTTGCTGTTCCTATTTCACAATAAAGCCAAAGAATGAAGATGTAATTTCGATAGTCTGTTTTCAGTTTACCTTTGTTCTTTTCCAAGCTCAGCTGTGTGCTTCACCACTTCAGTAATAAACTTCTCCTTTTTTCTGACTCAGGACAGTGATAATGTTTCTGGGTACCAATGATCCACTGTCCAATATGATTCCCAGTAGTATTTAAAACATACAGCTTCTTGACTATGCTTCAAAATATGCGTCCTATTTGGAAGGTTAATTAAACTATGATTCTATCTGTTTTTCCAGTTGTAAAGGTCAGTATCCAGATTGAACCTACACTGAAATGAAATTAACCTTTTGCATTCAAAGAAAATAGATGTGCTAAAACCATTGAACTGTGATACATCCAAGCACTACAGCACATAACTCAGCTTACTCATCCATATCAGAGACAAACTTAGGAGGAAAGATAAGGACAAACTGACAGAACTTCTGAAAATGGTGCCAATTAGGCAGGATGATGAATACTCATACTGTGATTACACAGAGAAACTTTACTAGAGATAAAAGATGCAAATATAATTCCCAAAAACAGCTTCAATATGATGTCTTTTAAAATTGTTGCACACATGGTCTAGCTGGATGGGACAGTGGCAGCCCCTTCCCCTTATTTGCAAAAAGACAGTCACAACTACAATCTCTGTGAATATGAATGCCTCAGCTATTAAATTCTCTCAGGCTGCACTTCTCACAGCAAGCATGAAGTGAGATCACTTCCTTCCCTGCATTATGCTTCAGGGAAATTGGATTAAAACATGCTCAGAAGGCTCAGATAAAAGCAGAAGATTAAGCGCTACACAGGTAAAATATGTTAAGCCTCTGTGATGTAAAGGATCTACCAGGCAAAGAATAACAGTTCTTTGTGTGAGGAGATCCACGTGGGAGAGAGGTCATGTAAATGTCCCAGCTCTCTTCATACAACAGGTGACACCATCTCCCTGGGGTCACTCTGGCAATGATGTGTTCTCATGGTGGAACTGGCCTCTGCAAGTAACTGGAAAGAAAAAATAGAGCAGCTGGATCTTTTTCCCATCTCTAATCTGTATTTGAGCTGCTCAGTAAGAATCTCCACAATGTAGGGAGAGAGCAAGTGAGTTTCACTCCTAATTGCAGAAATGTTAGGGAATACTTCCAGTAAAAAAAAACAAAAACAAACATTTAACATAGCCTTGCTGTCAGTCCCTCAGTTGTGTCATGGCAAAAATTAGCACCCAAATCAACGACAGGATGTGAAAGAACCAAGGAAGAAATCCCCATCCTGCCTCTGAGATGCTCAGTCACTACCAAGAATCCATTGCTCCGCTTTAAACGTAAAAAGAAAATATACTTTTACACCACTCCAAGTCACTTCTGCAACACACTCCTGCTCTTTGAGTGCCCTTGTGGATGCAGCTTTGCATTTACATCAGCTTCTCAGTTCAGTTTTACAGTGCACTTCTCCAAGGGCTAAAATTGGTACAAGTTCTTTTATGGTGCTAAGAAGCTTTGATGAGGAACTGGAGCAGTGAATGCAAAGCTGTGTTTTTACAAGCACTTACTGGAATTTGAGAATAGATAGTGGGATATTAGTAACTTCCCCTGCATCCTAAAATTAATGTGTTCCAACACCTGTTTATTTACCTGTTTCACAGAGTCAAACATTTACCTGATAATCCACTAAGGTGCTCCCTTTGCTGGCACCGAATCAGGCATCTGAGTTGTGCACTAATCTCCACGACAACAGGCTTGTATATTTGGCAACTAAAAACAACTCTGGTAAATTAAGGTCAATTGACTCTCCTCTTTTAGGTTCTTTAAAAAGCATAACGAGCAAATAATGACAAATATAATAAACGGCTCATAATATTTTTAACAATGAAAATAACACAATACAGAACCGCCATTAAAATGTTTTTCAGTTATTTAAATGAATTAATTATGACAAGATTCATATTCATTAAATATACACTTAAAATGTACTGTAGCTTGTCAGCTCTGCTGTAACAACTGCTGTAAAGAAATTCCACTATATAACATTTATTTAGGGTAGACAAAATAAAAAAAAATATTAAAAAAAAGGTGCTTTCCTCTCAAAGGTTCTTTGTCTCCCCTTAGTCTTACCTTTGCAAAATCATCTTGGCCACCATGAAAAACTATATTCTTGCTACCATTAACCATCTGTTGCCTTTTGCTCTATTATGCTCTAAGCTTCGTCTTTATCAATTAAGGTAATGAAGAAAATCCTAGTTTTATTTTATTCTGAACAGATTTATTTTTGTTGTTGCTGAAGGTGGACAAGGTTTTTTCACCACAATATGCTCTGAAAAACTTTGCTGAACACTCCAGCATAGTTCTAAACAAACATGAATTTAGACATGACTTCTGCATTAGACAAAGATTCACCATCAGAAACTAGATCCACTTAATAAGTTCCTTGCTAATGGGCAAGATTAATCAAGAATAGTAGCTCTTGTTCTCATTCTAATTTACAGGTCATAGAGAAAACTAGTGTATAGCACACTAGTAACTCCTTCCTTTCTTAATGTCCTTAACTCATTTAACAAAAGTTTCAGAAGAGTTTATTTAAATACTTCAACCTCTTTCTTAAAAAGATCTTTGGTGAACTTAAAGATTTCCAGATTCACTGTGATAAATGAAACCAGATGCTAAATAGTGATGTGGGAATATAATTTTATATGATGCCAGCAAAGAGGGATGGGGGGGGGGGAGGGGGGAGAAGAGTTATGCTATGCTTGCTTCATGTTGTGACTCCAGAGAATAATTATTCTGAAAACCCTGATGAGTAGATTAGTGCTATAAAATTTCATTAGACACTACACTCAGTGTTGTACAGAAAACTGGAAGGAACTAATGAACAAGCAAGAAATAAGAACAAAATAAAAGAGAAATAAAAGATAAAGCTGATCTTTACTAGTCCTAAAGTCCTCTGTTGATCCTAAAGACTCAATTCAAAGCCCCACAAGCCCTTAAGATGAAAAGAGATTTCAGAGGGAACATTTAAGGAAGGATATACAGTCTCAGGGGCTTTGGGAAAAGAAAGGGAACTATCAACAGTACGGACAAATATAAATTGTCTTTTCAGCCTCTTGCCCCCAAGTTTAACTTTGTTTGTGGGAAAGAAAGAGACTATCAACTCCACATAACACAAGGAAAGACCTTCACATTCTGGTACTGACAAAATGATAATTCAGCCCAACCATGAAATTAAATCATGCACTCCATACAGTACTTGACAACTTGCTCTTCTGGGAACTCAATTATACCTCATCAGTCAACTTGCCCTTTCTGAAACTCTTAGTTTTTCCATTCGTACCCCAGCTGAGTAGCATCTTGAACATTGTTAATCAGATCATAATAAAATCCTGCATTATGACAAAGTTATAATACTCCTAAACCAGTTCGCTATGAGACCCACTGTGTGCATGGTCTTCCCTTGCTGCTCGAGTAATCTGTCCTTATCTTTCCTTGAGCTCAATGCTATTGCCAATTTTGCTACTTTTTCTACACCACCACCCCTCCCAGCCTTGAAGATTAGGCTCAAGATATAATCTAATCTTTTTGAGTCAGAACTTCCGAGATTTGGAGAAATGTATAGTGTTCTAGAATTTTTGTCTAGGGCTTAATACTGATTTACAGGGTCTCAATTCCTGTGATTTACTCTCATATGTATCAGTTCTCATGCTTACAGTTTCAAAGAATATGGATCCTCCTGAGGAATGCACAACATTCCTTCTGAAAGTGTTCATTTTCCATGCTACAAAACCTATTTTAAATTGCCATATCTAACTTTCAGTATTTGCAGTGGCAAAACAAAATAAAGAAACAAAAACCTCACTAGCTTTGTAATAGTTGTTTTTTTGTTTTTTTATTTACTTTTTATACCATGAGAAGTTTTTTATATCATGTTAAGCTCATGGAAGTTCCTTCCTAAACTTTCAGCTTCAGTATCTTCAAAAGCAACTAATTTCTAGCTGAAAACTTTACTTCTTTACTTGCCTGAACAATTCCTTCTCTTCAAGATTTAAATGGTGATTGCTATTCTCATTACATGACAAAATTGGTTTAGCACAATATTTCATATATAACAACTTTTAATCCAAATTCTTCAATAACAGGTTTCTTTATAAGCCTTTCATTAACTAAAACTAAAAGAAACATGCATCCTTTCAGGAAATTAACAGGGAAATGTTATCATTGTGCCAGGCATTGATGAGATCACATCTATAACAGCATGCGCGAGGACAGAAATGTAAGAAAGATTAATTGAAACTGAACTGGGGGTAGAAGAAAGGCATTATAATCACTAGAGAAAGCCAACACTCCTAGAAAGGCCTAAAGAAATTGACTGGTTTAGATTACCAAAATTATGGACAAAACAGGACAGTTGATATGTATAAAGGTGTATCTGCAATAGGTAACTGGGGTAGGAAAATTTAAGAAAAGCCACAGTTTGCACAAAATAAATGGCTTTAAAATATCCACAAAGTAAACTTAGGCAGGACACAGAATATTCGTAATTGTTAGAAGAACAATTTCCCAGTAAAAGGAGAAAAAATGTAACTGTAACAATAAATCAAATAATAACATGAAAATTATAACAGCACATGACTGGACTCCATGATGGAGTAAGCCACTTCTAAACTTTTTTTTTTTAATGTTTTGTAGCTTTCATTAGAGAGAGTGATTAATTTTCATCAAAATTCCTGCTTAGTAGGAAATTTTTCTAACAACCTGCTTTCTACTAGAAATACAATTTATTAAAATTTCAAATTATTAACATCAATAAAATAAAAATTTTTGCTTCAAACTTGGCCAGTACATAGAATAATGGATGGCCTGAGCAATGCTTCCAATGCAAAAACCCTCCAAGTTTTGGGTTTGAAATTCGTATGAAGCACAAAATGGCACAAGTACTTTAATGCCTTCTGCTCTCAAGCAACAGTGTTAAGTATGACCTCTCAGACCTCAAACTACATGTTTTAATAAGACAGCTTATTTAAGATACTATATGCAATATAATATGTAATGCAACGTGCAAAACACAGTATAAGTAAGGCAGTTGCAGCAACTAATGTGAATATTAAAAACTTGGCTCTACCTTCCCCTGTTTCAAACACAGAAGTTCAGTTTCCATCTGAAAGCTTAGGTACACATTTCTGTTAAACTGGGCAGAGGAGCTCAATTTTCAGCAAGAAACACATTTTTTTAACACTAAGTATTTTCCTAAGAGCATTCTTAGGAACATGATGCAAAATTACATACTGCGTCCAAGATGGAAATCTAGTACTAAATCAAACCTGAGATTAAGAGTTAATTCTTTTATAATTTATTATTCCCTGTACACTGAATAATCCTTTAGTATCAACAGAACTTATCCTTCTTTTTTAGTTACCCAGTTTCAAAATAATTAACAAACATATAATCCTTGACTCGATATCTCCTCAGTGTTTTCAAAATTGCTCAAGGACCTTATTAGCCACAGAAAGGATTTGGGCTTCTCTAATCTGGCATTTCCTTGTGTTCATCCAAAGGCTATTTCCGTTCACTGTTACCTTTTCTTTCTCAAACACATTTCTGCCTTTCATACACTAAACACTCCAACAAAACTGTGTTTGTGAATATTCACTCAAATGAACATTGAGAATTTAGCTACTTTAGCTAGCTAAATATTTACTGCCTTGTACAGCAATTTACTGTTAAATTTTAACATTAATTACTAGTATTTGTAACAAATATGCATTTTGTCAAGTTTTCCTTAGAATAGTTGTCAATAAAATTATTCTTATATAGATAAACTTTTATTCAAAATATTCCCTATGCCAACAAACTATTATCCCCAGCTATGACACAACATTAGCACCTTGAAAGATGTTTCCATTAAAATATTATAACACTATGGACCCTTGATTCCCTCTTCTTTTGAAGGCGACAGTTTATTCCATCATTTAAATCTTACTCTAAGAAGCTATTATTAAAAGGTATAAAAATAAAGTAAATTCTGGCCTGCTCATTTTTTAAATACCACCATTTGAGTAAATATGACCAACTCGACTGACTCCAAAATTTTTGTACTGAATTTTGCATCTTGCTATTACTTCAATACTTTGAATGAGCACAAGGTTCAATTCAACCTATAGGAGAAATCAGGCAGCAAAAATCCCATAGAGGAGACTTCACTAGGGCACTTTCATTCATTAATAAAAAATATGTATTTTATTTACGGGGAAAAGTTTCTTCTTCCCCTGCAGCATTTCTGTATTTCACAGATGATTCCACAACTGTCAGCTCAATTGACTGAAATTATAAACACAAACTGTTCCAAAGTCTGTACCACCTTCTATTCAAATTTCATAAACAATGCCAACACCAAAATACATCTGCTTTGATTTTGTAACACCATGCATTTTACAAGTATATTAATACAGGACATACTAAGTTTCAAGCTATACGATAAACCCTGTACCTTAGGATACTGGTGAATACCTAAACTAATCTCTATTCTATTCAGCTCTGGTAATAGGATGCAACATTGGAAATCCGCATTTGATTTGGGTTCAATGATGAGCACTCAATTAAAAAAATTGAAATCTTCCAGGCTGTTAGCATTCTTATTGCCCCCAACCTAAGCCAGAAATGAAATGAGAAACACACAAAACTTAACTTGTGACACCAGAGCAATGTTATAAGCAGCAAAGTTAATTTTACTTTCCAAATCAAACCATGTCCAGTGGCCAATGCATCACAGCACTCCTTTAACCCAGCAAAATTCCAAAATTAGTCTCTGTCAAGTAAACAAGTTCAGCTAATGCCATGTGTTTCAATACCTGCAGCTGATGTGAGATTGCAATGACTCTGCAGCACGTGATGAGGTAAGAAATTTAAAAAACTATTCTCCCCTAAATGAAGGAGATCCAGAAAAGCTGGGTTTGTTTTTTTTTTTTCTTTTTAAAGAGAATCTTGGTTACACATCTGTAGCACTGCCTTGTTATGGTGCAGATTGCCATGCAGGACACGTGCAGCCTTGTCCATTAGTGCATTATCCCCTCTCAGTGCTCAGCATTCTGCTTATCTTATCAACCAACTGCAACGGTGCCACCGGTGATTCG
The DNA here is from genome assembly GCA_035048155.1 of Cinnycerthia olivascens. Taxonomy (NCBI): domain Eukaryota; kingdom Metazoa; phylum Chordata; class Aves; order Passeriformes; family Certhiidae; genus Cinnycerthia; species Cinnycerthia olivascens. The sequence goes on from JAWWMU010000180.1 coordinate 32,591,363, forward strand.
TTCAGGCTCGATTTACAATACAGAAAATAACATCTAAAATTCCCATTCAACTTGGTAACAGCATCAAAAGCTTTAATGCAAATCTACACGTGGAGTGTAAAGCCTCAGCCTGAATGATGTGAACTGCTTATCATTGGGTTTTTTTTATTCCACTAGTAAACTGAACCCTGTGATGTGGGCACGGCTAGATGGCCACCAAACTGTAATGAAGCCTTTGGAATATTGGAAATACACAAAGCAATACAAAGTGCCTGATGCTCCTGGTGAATGCTGCTACCAGTGTTCATAATGAGTCCTGTGCCAGCCCACTGTCAGAAGGCTGGAACACAGCCTGAAAACTCGGAGATATATTTTTAAGTCAATTTCTGTCTAAGGAAAAAAAAAAAAATATTAGTAACCCTGAACATACTCTAATCCCTACTCTAACAGTCTAAGCATGCTTAGAGCTACTAAAGTAAGAATATTAATTTTTAAAGTTAATTTTTATTTCCCTAGTAAATTGAATATTTTTCTTTTCCTAGCTTTTTTTTTTGTAAAACATTATGTTTACCTTCATGCAAAAATAATTCTTTTTTCAAAAATATATTTAAATCACTCTGTACTTCAATTCCTGTGCTGACTAAGTTTTAAAAAGCAGGATATAATATGGCAAAATTATTTTTTTTCATGGATAAATTTGGGATAGATGATCCTGCTGGTGCCATGGGAGAATAGCGAATTTCCCACTAGATGTTAACAATGTAAAATTTTTATCTTAGCTTATTTTCAACTACTTGAATAGTGGAAAAGAGAAGCAATCTATACCCAAATAGTTGATTAGGGCATTCTTTTTAAATCATAAAAGTATTACATTAGCTTTAAGTATTTGATCATAAGACTAGATGTACATTACTTATAATTCAGCATTGACATTTTAACATACACAAGCAAAACAGCATATGTTCATATTTAGCAACCTATGCAGAACTTAATGCCCTTTTTTAGCTCACTAAACTGTTGGAATTAAGAGGTTTCTTATAATCTAATATTTTACTGCATATCTGAAAGAAGTAGCATCATAGTTAACAAGAACCTTGACATCTTAACTTGGACGTTATGAAAACTAGCACACTCCAGCATAGTAAGCATACAAGAGAACAAGACATAAAATTATTGAAAAACTTTTTTTTAAATTAAGTACTTGCATTTATACATCCTAATGCCTCTGTGACAGCAAAAACCACCTTTAGCATTTCTCCTAAACTATCAAGTCCCAAGCTATTTCGAAAACAGGTTGAATGTCTCAAAAGCACTTGAAAACTCAGTGACAAAATCCAAGCACCTCATTTCTATTACCCCACTTAAAACTCAGAGTTTTAAAATATTCTGAGGTTCTTTTTAAAAGACACCAAAATAATATTCACACAACTGATGGAAGGCATAAACAAAAATACGCCCTTAAGTGCAAGTACACTAATTAAAGGACTCCATAAGTAAGAAGAGGCAGAGAAAAAAACAACATAAGACATGGAATCATAGCAAAACTCTTCCCTGTGATACTATATTAATTGCCTATGCAAGTTTAGCAAATAAGAAAAAAAAAAATCATGCCTCTAAGTCAGGAATAATTAAGTTTAAAAGTGTGTAAACTAAGCAGGTCACCTGCTGCCCCTGGATTCAGAAGCAGTCTGACAATACTCTGCCACTTTCACATACAGCCTGCATTCAGTCCTTTCTCCCTGCACAGCTGCACAGGATGAACTCCCCCCTTCCAGCTTTTCAACACATTAAAATCACATCAAAAATGTTAATTATTGTTTTCCAGTGAGAGAGCTTTCAATGATAGCACATGACTCCAGTAGAGTCTTTGAACATAAAGCCTTTTCCATGTTTGCATGGTAAATCACCAGAGAAATGAACAACTACTTCTCAAATAAATACGTAAGCTATAAAATAACCACTTGGAAATGAAACTAAGATTTAGATCAGACTTTGAGAGGTTAAATTCTCAGCAAGTGTTACAGTGCATAGGTATTGCAGAGGGTCTGCATTAATTATTCTGTCCTATACCAAAATAAAAATTTTACTCTTAGCTAAGTGCAATGCCAAAGAATCTAATCCTCTGCAAGCAATATACAATGCTGAGGCACCTCAAAATCAGGTTATGTGAGCCAAATCAATTACTTTTGAAACACATGACTATTCTGCCCTGCTGAATTTACAGATACAAGACAGGAATCAAGTCTTTTAGTGATGCTTTTTGTACAAACACATCATAGATCTGTCTTCAATTAGAATCATGAATCTTTTTGTTTCACCTTTGATTATGGCTGATATGAGAAACTCTACTGCCAAAAAACTAATCTGGGAACAAAACTATGAATTTAACTTCTTCCTGCATGTATTCAAAGGTTTATAAGAAATGATAATCAAGGACAACCTACTCCTTCAGAGATTCTGCCTTAATTCCAAGAACCTTTCTGCCTAAGCATTTTCAAAAACCAAAGAGTTTTGGTTAAATTTTAATCTGAAATCATCCCCCAAAGGCATTCAGTACTTCCATACTAAAAAAAAAAACCCAAAAACCAAACAAACAAAAAAAACCCAAAAAAACCAGCATCCCTCAACCACCAAGTCAGCTGCCTAGGAAAAGCTGCTGTTCTTTTCCCCCTTGCAAAGAACTGTGGAAGTGACACAAGTGCAACCTCTACGAAGATGGAGGTTGAACACACACGTGCCTGGGTGGGAATCCCAGATGAACGCTCTGACCACTCATGATGTCCTTGCCTCTCACTCCTGAAGTGACTGGGCATGGCACCAAGGCTGTAGCGAGCAGTGGGGTCTGCTGAAATGGAGCACTTCGTGCCACCTCCTACCCTTCCATTCAGCTGGATTTCAGCACCCCTGAATGTGCTGACAGATTTCATCCTGCTCCAGTGATGTGAGGATCCACTGCAGGGAAACGTGAAATTTGGAGCAGCACTCTGCTTGAAATTCTTTTCAAGGTATGGCACATTCTTTCCAAAAAAACCCAGTTGTTTCAAAGACTCTGAGTTTAATGTCTTTAATTCTGACTGTCAAACGGGTAGAAGGCATAGTTTTGGAGGTAGTATCATTAAGTGACAATTATTTTGTCCTTTGAAAAATTAACACAGTAGCCTCAAAATTGTACAGAAACAGCAAAACATGCCAGGCCTCAGGGACCCTTGCAATTTTCTAATATGGCCTATGAAAGAGGCATAAAGGGCATTCTTTCTAAATTCATGTAAGATTTGATAATTTATTTCAATATATAACTCAGTAAGAGCCCAGGGATTTCATTAACAATCTTCACACAATCCAGTAATTAACTCTGGAATTCTGCCAGAGAAATTAGTAAATTATAAAATTTAACATTCTACAGATATTAAAAGGCATGCAACAGATTAAATTAATGAAAGTAAATACTTTTATCATGGGCTGTTAAATGCCCTATGCTGTCCCTTCTTCAGCTTTGGGAAGCATGTAATAGAAATATTAAGATTTGTATTCTTCTAAAGACACCAACCACTTTTGAAGAAGACATGACTATTTTTATGTCCATCTTTTATAGGTGGAGAGAGATGTAAAGCTCTCAGATTTAAATTTCATTATTGCTTTCCCGTTGTTCAACACTTGGATAAAACAGAACAATACACACAATATTTCACTTTTAGGAGCAGAGTGAATAATATCAACCTCTGCCACATTGAAGCATCTTTTAATGCCAAAATACAATGTATGCATTATTTTGTATCATACTCAGCCTCATATAAAGATATTATGCTTGTAGCTATAGTAAGAAGTAAACTTAATATGAATTACAAACATATTTGTATGCTACTTCATATTTTATACTCTGATGTGTTATTTGAAAGCTCTGTTCACCACTCAGTATAACAACAGGTAAAGTAATGTCACTGCTGTCCAGGAATTGAGTGATAAATGGTGAATTTTCATGATGTGCATTTTAAAAACAAGGTACCTGAAAAAGACAAATTAAAAACTACACAAGAATAAAATCTAAAAAAAAAAAAGAAAAGAAATTTTAACAACAGGAGAGTAATCTGTCCTGCAGACCTACATTTTTGCTCCTTGCAGATCTCTAAAATACTGACTAGGCCCAGGTTGGTTTATTCCACAAGATCTAACAAGATCACAGCCCACAGCAGTATGAAAGGTTAATTTCCTTGGTTTATGTGCTTATTACTACTGCATGCAGTGAGATAAATGGAACAGGGAAAAGGAATTTAAAGTATTTAAAAAAATATAAAAGTACTTCCAGCAAATTCAAGTACTGTTAATTTTTCTCATCCCTCAGTTCACAGGCACATGTATTTTAAAGACAAACTTTAACAAAACATGGCTAAGGAGTATTGCTATGAACATGTTTACATACCTTATCCATTGAAAAAGGTGCCCTTCTACAGTACTAAAATGAATATTTGGTTAGATTTTTCACCTTAGCTCACCAAGTATTAATATCATTACCATCCTGAAATCAAGAGGACTACTCAGGTAAGAAAGAGTTGGGAGCTCTATCAAAATCAGTCACGTATCTTTATCTACCGAACCTTCTACAGTGGATTTTCTCACATACTGGTTTTGCCCAAATCTCTTCTAATCTGAAAATTAGACAAGATTTTTCAAATCAGAACAAAAGTATTTCTAATGTCTAGTATTTAAGCTTTGACTGAAAATGAGAGTAATTTAAAAATGTATTCATCTTAAAAACATCATATCTGGGTCTTGAAATATATTGAAAAATTATACACAGTTGATAAAATGAAAGGTAAAATAGTAGAAAATTGTGTTCAAAATCTTCCCCTCTTCCCACCGAAGTTATTTGTGCTGTCCATTACTGAGGGTTTGAAATCTGAAAATCAAATCCTACAAAAATTCCCTCCTAACTGAAAAGACCTTTTGATCTGGGAAGACAGAGTGAGACTGAGACTGGGTGGCAAATGATGGGATTGGTAACAATGGGAAATCAGGAAGGGCAATGTAGCATATTCTGAATGTAATTTTCAAGTTCAAAATGTCTGAAATGTTTTAGTTTTTAAAAAGAAAAACTTAGAACAACTCTGAAAACTTCAAATAAACCTGGACTTCAACTTAATTTTTTAAAAACTGTTCTAGGCAAAGGGGCTCAATAATTACTCAACTTCGATTAAAAATAAATTTCCTCCTTGCAAGACAAAGCAAAATTCATAGTTTTGTTCAAAAGGCGAGCTTTACAGAACACAATACAGAAACATATGTTTGCAAGAAAAAAGCATTTGCATGACTGTCAAAAACAGCTTCATGATTGTGCAAAGTTTCATCACAGATATCTCTTGACAGCATAGGTTTTAGTGAGGATTATAAAGCAATTTCAACTACACTGCTTCCATTAATATAACAATCTCAGGACATCCAAATCCAGAGGCAGCAACTGGAAGGCTATTAGAGAAAACTAATAAGCTTTCTTGAGCAGACATGTTATTCAGAGACATCCTGCTGAATCTAATTTTTTTTATATTGTTTTAAAGATAACCTACAGGTCAAATGCATGGGAATATATTAAATTTTCACTCTCAGCTTTCTAAATAATGTATTTAAAAACCTCTCATTTCTTAGTCTTGGGCTTCATTTACTATTGGGTCTGAAGGGGAAAGGAGTGAATATGTAAACCCCCTGGTTTTCAGTATCACATATAAAATTCCCCTCACACACCCCATTTAGGAACAAAACAGTAAAATGTATTTTTCCATTCTTTCTCATGGCACAGAAAACTTCGCAGTAATTTAATTATCATGCATGATAATAAAATATATATCCTTTCCCAAAGGATTTATAAATGTAATATTATTGAAAAAATAATACAAATGTTCTGATTTCTTGTTTCACGCAAATAATTACAATAGCAATAACAATGATAATACTAGCAGTATTAATGTCCTTGAAGCAGCTTGAGATGGCTAATGGAATAATGGAAACACTCAGCCAATAAATCTTGAAGCAGTTACATTTCTTGGTGTCTGCAATCAGTGGAAGGCAAGTGAAAGGTTTATGAAATAACTAAAACAGAAACTGCAAAAGTTTACACCATTCCTGTGTGCCACAGTTATGGATTCTTGGTTTTCTCATGCCATGTTTTTGTTTCTATGATTTTTTAGATTCCAAGGGGTCTAGGCACTCAACCTGAGATTAGTGTGCAGAAAGCCCTAAAAGAAACATTCAGCTTGTGTGAGCAGGGATGTGTACACCACCACTGACAATTCTGTAGTAACATTGATGGTATTTTGTAGGCAAGCTGTTTGAGTTATTTGGAAATAAAATAAAATGCTGTGACTCAAAGCTACTAAGCTGCACTGGAAAACTGCCTTACTTTGGTTTTAGTAATATTGAATTAAAAGAAATCTATTTTGCTTATTATTTTATGTAGAGCCACAATAACAGTTTATCCCAAGGAGTCTACTCCATTTATCTTCGGTTTTAAACTGTATCTAATAAAATAATGCAGAAAAACAGTCAAAGTTGCATTACTTCATTTAATTCGAGTAAAGACATTAGGTTTTTAAGATAAATTCTAACAGATTAAATTAAAAATTATATTTACTTTACCAGAGAACTATTGCTGCAAGTCTGCAAGCATGTCAGAATGCTTTTTAGCTATTTTCTCTGCAGGAGACAATCCGTATTAAAGCAAAATAAAAACTCGCACTCCGAAAAATTCATGTACTGGGTTAGTAGCCTCTCAATTTAGAACAAAAAGCATACAGGTCAGGTCTCATCCAACCCAATACATTGTTTCAAAGGTGAAAAAGTCACTAGTGAACTTGGTCTGCTCCCCCACGAGCTAACAGAAAACAAAATTCTCTGATATTCTTCCACCTTTATACATATTTTGGCAAAGAAAAAGTTTACTTGTACAATGCAATTTTTAAAAAATGCAAATTAGAACACAAAACCTCCAGACAATGGCTCCTAGAAACAAAATTCCTAATGATATGATCTCTGGAAGACAAAAAATAAAAGATTCAAAAAACAAGAGAGGCTCTTCCCTTGCAGTGAATTTTTTTTGGTTGTTAAACTAAAGTACATGCTGGACTCCAAACCACATTTTTAATGCAGAAAACTTGCTAGTCACTCCAGAATGCATGAATATGTAGGTATGCACAGATCCCATTCTGACTGGCTTTATGTGGTCAATTCTCTCCCAGAAAAAAAATACATTGCCAAATCATATTCAATTTTCTAATGTACGAAACTAAGTTGCTTTCAATTACTTATTTTACCTGCAAGACACTAATTGCTTTACTAACCACTTTGAATTGAGAATAAATATACAGAATTGCTACAGTAATTGCACAGCTTATACATCTGAGAAGTTGAGAAGCACAACATTTTCCATGTCAGGCACCGACTGACCAAACCTGCGTTACTGTAACCCACATTGTTAAAAACACAGCTCTTTGCAAATGGCTATTCAAACACTAAACACTGAGTTTAAAAATCCTTCACATCTGAACTCACTAAGAAAACTCAGATAAAAAGATGATTTTTTTTCTTTTAAAGAAGGACACCATACTTTCAAGATGATACTGTAATTAGCATTTCTTGATTCAACCCTATAAATGGAGATAGATTACATGAAAACTTTTTGTCCACGTTAAAGAAATAGCTTTTAGGTCACTTACAGCATTAAAGCAAAGTTTTGCACTTTGAAGAATTCTTTATATTTTAATCACTTTTTGAATTCATGAGAAAAGGGTTCCTGAAAAGCACATTTAAATTAATTATGTCATACTGTACATTCTCTGTCTATTTTGAGAAAGAAACACGACCAACATTCAAAATCAAGCAGGAAAAATGAATGTTCCAATGACTGAAGTACAGCAAGATGATTGTTTGTGATTCCAGTCAACGATGCTGTACATTAAAAAAACTCTGTTTTCTTAGAACAGACCTTCAAAAACAACAGATTAGTGACAGATATCTCACAAACTTTGTACACTGTATTTTAAACGTACTTGCATGCCAAAAGGGTAGGCACCCACAGAACATTAAAACAGCACTTTGCTGGAAGTGCCAACACAGTGAATATTCAGCTAATTGATACTGCTTACTACAGAAGCCAAGGTGAACTGTGAATATGGTGCGATAAAGCATTTGGAACAAACTTTCTCTTGAGAAAAAGTGAAGTCAGAGTTGTACAAGATACTTATCAAAGTGGAGTTGAAATCTGTATTAATACAGCAAAAATACTTTTTTTCCCTTTTTTCCTCCTTTAACTTCCTCATTCCATTTTCTGTCTCCTTTACATAATAATAATAATAATTAAAAATTCCCATCTGAATCACCCACTCATTATTTAAAAAATTCCACAGTAGGACCTCAGTATCCGTAACATCAACTCTGAGATGCATCACTTCAGATATTCTAAACATATAACTTCCATGGCCTAAAATTCAGGCCATTTTTATTGAAATCTCAAAGCAATGACTTAAACCCAAACTTATCTTCACACACTTGAAAACACCCCTTTCAATTACAGACCAGGATTTTCAAAGATGCAGCACCCATTAGACATTTAAAGTCCTGGGACATAAGCACTTCTTCAAAAATGACATGAGTGTCTCAAACTGGCTATTCACAAGATGAGACCTTGAGCATTTTATAATCTCAGTTCTAAATAAAATGGCATTAGCCCACAACAGCAACAATACTGTAGGGAAACCATGCTTAGTCTACATAAAATACTCAACCTATTCCATACTACTGTAGTTCAACGCACATCATTATTGATGTTATGACAATACAGTAATTATTCATGCAATTATAATTTAAATAGGTTAATTGAATAGTTCATTTTTCTGCATTTTGTTTTTATCAGCTGTTATTAACATTTCATAAGCATTAATAATTACAGATTACAAAGATTACATGAAGCAATTAACACATGCTGGAATATTATTTTCCACAGAAAACAAACATCAAACACAATTCAATAAGCACAAGCTTCCACAAAACAAAAATTAATTCAATTATTTCCACATCAAATAGGCAAAATATTATATATATAATATATAGAGATGCACCCCACTACCAACAGAGCACCTTGGGAGCTCTCAGAAGCACCTGCACTGCTGCTGTTGTCTTCCTCTACCATGAGTTTGTAACTCGATGGAGCAGCACCTCTGCTCAATGACCTCATTACCATAAATTTCACTACATCTAAGTTTACTCTGCCAGCCTTCAAACTTACACCAGTCAGAGCCTGTGCTCAAGAGCTTCTCTATGAAATACAAAAAGTAACAAGTCGGCAGATATTTCAGGTTTAAGTTTTTTTCTTTTGTTTGCTTGGTTGGGGGATTATTTGTCTAGGGAGAACACAAGCTCAGATTAACAGCCTATGCAGCAAAAGAACTTTATATACAATCACTTTTTCTCCCACAATATGCCTTTCCTCCTTATTTACATAATTTCCTTACATCTTTATTCCAATGGTTATACTGAGAATGCCAATTACGGACTGACTGACAGTAAAGACAGCCCTACAACAGATTCTTCTCTGGGACTCAATGTTAGGAGCCAAATCATATCCAGGAAGACGGGATTGCACATAATTAATACAATCTTTTATGTCCTTCAATTTTATTTTTTTCTCTCAGTACTTGTTCCTTCACCTTTTTTACCTTTCTTTTTTCCCTTTCTTTAACACAGGAAATAAAGGGAGGCAAAATTTCTATAAGCTACCAAACTGATTTCTGTCGAAGGAATAAAAAGTCATAGAAAAATAACATAAACTGCTATTTTCAATTCAAATATTGTATAACCAACTACATTCTCAAAAAAGAAATTTTTATGTGATTCTTCCATACACATTTTAAAAACCTAAGCTTAAAACAAACAAAGCCAAGTTTTTCCAGGACTACTGTTTAGTATCCTAGTAAGTATCAAAGAAGAAGAATAGCTCAAACTGACAGGAGAGTTAGCTGTTTTGGGAAACTTTCCATTTTGGCAGAGTTAGGTTTACAGTTGAATTCAATGACCTAATAGGTCTTTTCCAATCTAAATGATTCTAGAAATGATTCTAAAAATGATTCTCTAAATGAAAAAAATCCAACATTTGTGTAGGATTAAAATCTTTCTTCTCTCTCACAGCAGAGAAAAAAGGTGTAGTATTCCAATTTAGCAGTAAAAATCAAAATACATTTATTATCACATTTACATATGCTAGAATGAGGCATTTACAGCCTGAATAATAAAAGTGCAGAATGCACATGTGAGCATAGCCCACTGCAATTTTAAACATGATTCTTGTACATGAAATAAATACCATATTCAAGCTAATAACAAACTCTGCTCAAAATTTAACTTTATCATTTATTCATAAGTAGAAAATAAATTAAAAACAAGACATCTTCTTTGTAATATCTAAACATCTGAACTCAATTTTCGTCAGGCTTTTTATCTTTTTCTGTTAGATAATGATCATTCTGTATCTCATATTTTTTTCCCTCCAAAACAATAGAAAAGATAAAACAGTACAAAGTAAAAAAAAAAAAAAAATCAAAAAAAAAAAAAAAAATCACACATTGCTCTTACAGGAGGGAGTTTGGGATGAGTGCAATTACATCAATATTATTGTAATTAATGATT
>JAWWMU010000180.1:32607982-32671275 GCA_035048155.1 Cinnycerthia olivascens
CTCACCACATATACATATGCTTACAGAATCACAGTATAAATAGATACTGTCAGGACAGACTAAATAACAAAGAAATAATTTTAAATTCCTTATTTTCAATTATAGCCATTATCTTTTCAGAAGACAAGAACCCTATAAATACTATTACAATAAAATAATGGACTTTCAAGATCTAGATTCTTTTCAAGTAAAGGAAAAAACATGACTATTCTTTCCCCAATTCTAGAAGTATCAGAGAAAGGGAAAATTAAAGATAAGAATTTCGATATTGTCTGGTGAACAGAAAAGGATAGAAGAGCATTAATAATTTGAATTGATACAGTTTTCATGTATTAAAAGTCAACATAGACTAGAGGTTTGGTCTCAAAACTAAAATAGCAGCTACAAAAAAGGATCAATGAAGTCATTCTAAATCTAAGCAGTATGATAAATGTGCTACTGGACAGGCAATAGTGTCACATCTGTTGGGAACAGAAAGTTTGATCTGGAACACTGTGCAGAACTGGTTACTGCTGTTCAAACTGGAGCAGGAATAGACAAGAGCTTTTAAGATACTCATGGGAACATGGAAACTATGACAAAAAGGGAAAGTTGTATTACCTGTCTCTCAAAATATGATGAGCATTACAAAGGATGAATCTTCAAAGTTTAGTTACAATATATACAGAAACAAACTGATAATAAATTTAGCTTGATAAAAAGATGATTTTGAGGTATCAGAGAAGCAAAGTCAATCCCAGCTTTAGGTACCACTACACCAAGTTAATTGACTATATGAAACTGTTTAGAGTTGTAAAAAAACAAAGGTTTAGTCACTATGAATCTAAAACTACCAATACAAACCCCCCAAATCCAAAATATTGCAATATTAAACAATATTTTCAAAAACCTTATGCCTCCTTTGATGACAGAATGACTCAAAACTTTCAAGGTATGGCCAGAAGCAAGAAGTTAGAGCGCCACCTAAAAATGAATGTGAAGGTTTTAATCTTCAAATAAAGCAGACTAAGGTGATAAAGCTTGAGGGTATTATTATAATTAACTTGCCAACAACAATGGAAAAATGTTTCCAATAATCCTTAGTTGAATTCTGCTAAAATATTTCAGAATTTATTTGATTTTGATGAAGCCAGAACATCTTAACATCAAATTAAATGGTGCAACTGATTTTATTAAACTCTTTAAATACATTCCAATGTTTTCATGAGCTTAATTTCTTTGTATTTTTTCCTACACTGCTGTTCATTATTCCATTTACTTGCTTAATGAAAAAGCAATTTCCTAATGATCATAACCCGCTTCCTACTCCATAAGCTTCCTTCTATTTTTCACAGAGAGGAAAATATTTTTTTCCACAAAAATGGACTGGGAAGCCTGCCACACGAGCAAAGGCTGAGAGAACCTGGTTTGTTCAGCCTTGAGAAAGGAAAGCTTAGGAGAGACATTATCATCATGTTCCAGTATTTCAAGGGTGGCTACAAAGAAGATGAAGAGTCCCCTTTTACAAGGAGTTACAAGGAAAAGAGAAGTAATGGGTACAAGTTGGGCACACTAAGCTTACATAGACACAAGAAGAAAATGTTTCACAATGAGAACAATGAGCTCCTGAAATAATCTCTGAAGGAAAGGTGCTGGATTCCCCAACACGGGATATTTTTAAGACTGAGCAGGGCAGAGTCCTGTGCCATCTATATGGTGCTTATGCCAAGAAAGCCTGGAGCAGGTGATCCTTGAGATTCCTTCCACCCTGGTATTCTACAATTCTGTGAAAAAATAATGAGACTTGCTTGCAATTTTCCAATCATTTTCCTTCAGAAAAGTGGCATTGTGAAATTTCCACTTTAGGGTTTAATTTTAAATGGGAAATATTTTTCAATGCCTTAGCTGCAGTCCTGAGATAAAGAAGACATTCTACTGAAGCAAAGTGTACATAACAGCAAATGGCAGAGTTCAAAAAAAGATGCAGTCTACATTCCACTTTGCTTCCTTCCAAACTCACACTTGTCATGTACAGAATAAGGAAGCAAAGAGCTGTGGCTTCATGACACAGACTCTCATGGGCACAAGACTCACCAAATAAACCCATGCTAAGGGAATCAGGTCCACAGAGGAGCTTCAATGCACTGAAAAATGAAATTTAATTCAGAAAGAAGGGGCTTCAGTAACTCATCTGAAGTGGCTTTGTACACTTAGAACAAATAATTTGCTATATTCTTTATTTTCTGCTGTTTCATTATTTTTCAGTTTCTACTGCTAAACCGTATCTTCACTCAAGAACAGCCAGAAAATTTTTCAATACTGACAAGGCAATGACAACTAAACAAAATCAAAATTGATTTAAAAAAAAATTTCAGATTAAAAATGTTCATAAGTGAAAATAAGATTTTCAGTCAACACTCTGCAAGTTGGAAAGACACTGCCAGCAAAAGCTTATACTGAATATCATTTTCTTCAGATGTGAAGGATAGAAAAAGTCATGGTTGAAAGAGCGGGAAGCAAAGAAAATGAAAGCTTGGCAGGCCTCAAGAGACATTATTGCTTTATTTCCTGTTGTGAAGATTATTGTTCTACAGCCAGTTATGATATTAAATAACACACAGTATCTTCCTCAGTAGGTTATTTCTCTGGCTTTCTTACACACTCCAACTAAGCAGCAGTCTACATGCAAACTTATTTTTGAACAAGTTTTAATATTAATAGGGTTAAAAGATGCTAAGTCAATGAACTCACCAGTTCTGAACTATATTTCCAGTTCATCATTTCTAAATCCCATCTGGTAGATGTGAATGCTTATCTCATGAATATCAAACCAAATTAAATGTTGAATAGTAGTCAAGGAGAAATCAAAATATGCAAATTTCCACATATCCTAATTCCTTAATAGCTACCTCCTATTACTATTAATAGCTAAACAATAAAAGCAATCAAATCAAGTTTAAATATAAAATACCAATAGTAATTAAATGTGGGGATAATATACCTGACGTTTTTTCACAGAAGATTTGATTTTTAATTTTCTTTTATTTCTCTGAAAGTAAAGTATTCTAGATGACAGTGAGCTATAACAATATTCTAGGATGTATATAATAAACTATAACATTTTCAGCTTTCAATGCTGCCTTTTTGTGTTATTTTCTGTAGCAGAAACTTACATTCTATAAAATTTACCATTGAACACAATGATTTTGCCACATTAAGTATGGGCTTTATTTCACCAAAACTTTAACAGCTTTCAAGCAGACCACTGTCTTTTCATTTGGACTACCACATTTCTTTAGTTTAAGAACAATTATTCACCTTTTACCTTAGATGTCATTCTGTCCATGTTTCAGTAATTGCAGGGCAGTATTTCCTGATCGCTCATTTTTCTTAGGACAGGGAAATACAGTGCCTATTTAACACTCATTCATGAAACTGGAGCAGGCATATTGAATAGGATATGTTTCAAATATTCAGTCTTGCTGTAGCCTGAAAATGCCAGTTGAATTAAAACAAGTAGACAACTTTTGCTCTTAGAGATGGGGCAGTTAGGAGCCTTGACATACAAGTATCAGTTCTTACTCACCTGGCCAGGTCTACTGATGTAAGTGGCTTTATTTCAATGAACAAAAACTGTGGGATTAAAATTCTTATCAATGAGTAACTTTATTCAGTTTCATACGATACATTTTAACTCCATCATGTAAACTGTCAACTTTACATTGCCTGAACATCTACTGTCAATAGCTTTGCATGCAGAAACCCAACTATGTCTTGCAATAGCATGTTTAATGTACGAAGATAATTTTAAAATCCAGCTGTCTAACACAAGTTTAGACATATGATACTTCGTTCCTCTTACAGGCAGGAACAAAGAGCAAATGAGGTGCCTTTAGATAATGTCCAGCTGTATTCACCAGGGACCAAATGCCATTGCACTGATTAAGAACACAAAGAATATAAGTGATCCATATTCAGTCATCTCCTGCTTAAAGACTTGACCATTCACAGAACATCAATACAGATTTTATACACAGCATGCAAGTCAGAATGAGCCATGCATAACATAAAAGATGAAAAAAAGCAAACAGAAAGAGTAAATAGATGTTATATCTAAAGGTTTTACACACAGAGGAAATGCAAGCAATGGCAAACAGTACAATTTTAAAAATAAATTTAACACCTCTCAAGTTCATCTGAGCATGCCACTGTGACAAAATGCAACTTTTCACTCACCAAAGTAGAGTTATGTGAAGCATCACCTGAGACCTCGGGTGTTCTTGTGCTGTTTGGAAGTCTGTGAGGGTTACGAGCTATCGCTTGGCACCAGCCCAACATTTTCTCCTTCCACTTATCCCTTCTCAATTTCTGAAATTCTGAAAATAATTTAGATTCCCTGAAACATTGACACTTGGAATTCATTGTGCGCATGTCTCTGGATGCATGCCTTTAAAAACAGCTTTTTAAGTTACATCTGAATAAGCTAATAAACACATTTTTAAAAAACCATGGTATTCTAAAGTATTCCAAAGTGCTAAAACACAGATGTTAGAAAAGAGTCATGCGCTTTCAGCACACCTTGCATGCATTAATATTAATGTAGGCACACAAGAAATAAATGCTATATGTCAACTAGAAATTGCCCCTGGATTTACTTTTAGTTTGTAACAATAACAAAATACCTTTTAAGTAACACTAACGCACTCTGGAAATGCAGCACTAGCAAACCATGCTATTAAGCGTAAGAAATCTTCATAAGTATGTTTAAAATTTCACAATCTGTTTTTTTCCCGACTGAAGTTGGCAATGGACGTATTCAGCGCAAAACTTTGCTAATTAATTACAGAAAACAACTTTGAACAATTTTATTCTCAACATCTGAAGCAATTTCTAATCTGATTGTTTATAACATATTGTAATTTAAAATGTGTTATTCTGTAGAATCATGAAACATCGTAAACAGAAAGGTTAACCTACCAGATTGAGTGCCTAGTACTCCAAATAAGGATAGCACTAGATTGAATAAAACTGGAACATAAATACAATAATGCTAAAGACCTCGCATGGCACTATGCAGCATCATTGAATATTATGCACTTGTCACTTAAGTTTACTTTTTCTGCAATACATCTCCATGCAGGAGACAAATTATGCATCTATTTACAGCAGATTTCATCTTCCCAGGTTCTAAGTCTGACAAACTACAACCCCTTCCTGAATAACAACAGCTCTACCATTTCCACACTTAATATAGAGTTTTCAAAGTATGAAATACTCAAAGCTGTGTTCCCCACACAACCTCATGGAACTGATAGAAATAAGTAGAAATTAGGCTTAGTTTTACTGCACTGGAGATGATTGGGTGAGTGAGACAACAGATTTACTAATTTTTACAATTTTTTGTCTCTTGAAATCTTAATGTGGGATTCAAATCATGCTCAGTAAGAGACCAATCAATCCTTTCTATACTGCCTGCACCTATGAAGACAAGAAATCATCTGAATATAGGTACAGTCACATTCTGGTCTCCTTGGTGTGCAGAACCCTTTGGAAGATTTATAATTCCTTTTTTTTACCCTGAGCAATCAAAATGACTGCCATTGTCCAGATCATAACTGAAAGAAGGACTTTGCTCCTGCCCATGCATCTGAAGAACCACAACAAATAAATTTCCTAAAACAATCTTAATTAATTCATCATCTCTAGATTTGTTAAAACAAATAGAATTATTATTTTATTTATATTTTTTAAGGTGAGAAAATTTTTACTTATAATTTCACCAAGCTACAGGACACACAATTATTGTTCACCTTGTACAATAACAATGCTAAAAAAAAAGGGCAATTAAGGATGATGTATTACAAATTCGCCAGTTGTATGAAATAAAAGTGTAATATCTTTAAAAAAAGTTTGCAAATCTAGCAAGAGAAAAGAATTTATGTGCTTAATTCAGGGCCATACTCAGACTCAAGTAACAATGGTTATGCTTTTTCAGCTCTTTACCAGAATCTAACTGCTATCACAGAATAGCAGGAAATTGAACACAAAAACTGTTCTTTATCTAAGTTAAGTTTTGTTCTTTGTGTTCAGAGATTCCCAACAGCAATCAAAGTGATGGTATTTGTCCAATGCATGATTTGGCAGACCATCAAAATATTCCAGGAGCAGAGCTACAGGAATACTGAAATATAAATAGCCTTCAATGCTGAGCTCTGCTAAAATAAATACAGTCACTGTTAGTCATTATGTATCTCTTGTCTGAGTCTTACACCAAGCTGCGACTTCTAATCAATTATTCTAATTTCAATAAAACCACAAATTGATGGTTGGATGCAATAAAAATCTCTGACAGACTCTGCTATTCCCGTGTCACAAGTAAGCCTTTGGCTTTTCTTATTATCCTATGGCTGCTGTGTTACACAAGGATAATTCAGTGTAGCCATAGCATAACATAATGACCCTAAAACTTTCTACAAATTAGAAGCTCAACCTCAGGTTTTAAAACTGAGATATTTCTATACTTAAAAAAAAATATAAATTCATATTAGAATATATGTGATTGTGTCAACAGCTGTAAAAGCACAGTAATAGCTCAGTGCTGTGGTGGTTCACTAGTGGTTCTTTCAAGTCAAGGGGAAAAAAATTACTTTCCACATACAAATGTGATAATTACCAGTTAAATTTTATATCATCAGAAGTGCTGAGTACCTTCTGCCCCTCTAAACAGAGGACTAATTTTTTGAATCCAGCATCAAATTAAAATAGCATGAAAGGCCATAAAGCTAGAGAAGTCTTATCTCCCTGACTGATACCTGCAGCAACCAGCTAAAGTACCTGTTAGAAAATACCTCATATTCTAGTCTCATTAAAAACAATGCAGAGACCAACAGAAAACAAGCACACATGCCCAAAGATTACTAAGCTGACACGTAGAATGATGGCACCAATCAAGACTATAATGGTACCAGCTTCCTTGTATAGCTCCTGGATAGACACAACCAAACACCTCTGCATTAAGTGTATGTAAGATTCTGAATCCAAATATGTCATGTTTATTAATGACTGCTTTCAGAAGTGCTTCTAGGGCACTACTGGCAGAGTAAACTCAATTATGCACATCTAAATGCCTTCCTCTACATGTAAAGACAAAATAGAGTTGTCATTTAACTTAGCTAAGCAACTCTGTCAAAACGTAATTGCAGAATCAGCCCCTCTCTAGAGCATTAGACATTATAACCAAGTTTTCTAGAACTTTAAGTTTGCAAACTGTCAACTATGACACATTCTTAAATTAATATCTATATTATCTAATAAATGTTCATAAATTACTTTGATAGTCCTGTACCATAATTAAGCATATAATTATTTCCAACTAAATCCAGCCTTTGTTGAGTTGTTCTTTTCTCTTACACTGCTAATATGTATTTTAAGGTCTCCCTAGTCCTTTAAGACTTTGATTCTTTTTTGTCACAACTAAGGGTGCAAATTTCACGTATTATTTAAAACAATTCAATTACTGAAAATGAAGAAACTTAAGATGACTAGTACAAAAATTATTGCTAAAGAACCTAATATTGCTTTGTTTAACCTCTCTATAACTACGATGCCCAAAGCATGACAAGAAAGCTCTAAAAGTTTTCCAAAAAATAGTCTCTTGGGCTACTAACCATTTAAAATGTGTATGCTTACCTTCATAGTCACACTTGTTTTTTTCTCCCATAAGGAAGAGTAACTCTTTTGTAAAGCAGAAAACAATTTTAAATCACTCAAGGCTCTTTAGAAAAACACCCATAGGGTTTTTTGCCCATGGTTAATTTTTAGCATTGTAATAATGCCATTTCACATTTGTGAAGACTTCAAGAAGAAAATATTGAGAAATGTATATATATGGTAACAGATTAAATGTTTAAAAAAAACCCCATCTTTTACATTTAGACACTGTAGAAACATCTGTATTTGCTGATGCAGTTACGCAGTTTTTGAACTGTTTTCATAAGCTACCTCTATTCCACCCTCAAATATGACTTTGCTTTCTAAAAGGTTCTTGCTGTTAATATCACAGCTACCCTTCAAGGGAATACTTAGCTCATCCAAGGTTAAACATCTCTGTTGGAACTTCCTCAGACCTATGAAAAGCAATGCAACTGTATGTGCCACTGCTGCAGGTGAGCAATGCAAGGGTGCCTAACCCCTCCCTCAGGACCTCTCAATGTAAATTCCAGATGCCTCAGACTTCCAAGTAGAAAGGACAACAGCCTTGATGCCAACGTGGAATTGAAAACAAGAACAAAGAATGTGTTTTTGCTTTGTGAGTTTGCATCTATTTAGCCATACATGACTGCCAAGCAGCTTAAATCAAAGCTTCAATCAACAATAAAGACATGACTGGTAAGTGCACCTGATAAACCATACCCAGCACGTGGCAGACAAAAACTCTTCAGGGAAGATAGAGAAATATTAGAAAATGTTAAAATGCAAAAATCCACATAAAGCTAAAGCATTAACTATCTCATGAAGTTATATATGTAATTATTCAAATGAATAGGGCATAAGAAGTTACAGTAAGTCTTTAGTGGACTTGGTTCTGCTTATGCAAAATTGAAAGTTATTCCTTAATGTTTCTTCCCATTCTTATGTGGCTTATTTACAGAAGAAAGAGGCTATATTTATGCTATAAAATCAAATCCACTCAAATCAGGCACAGTTCACTACTGAAATACAATAAGAAGACAAAAGCAGAAGTAGCTTTTTTTTTTAAAAGTCCAATAAAGGTTAAATACCTGAAAGACATAATTTAACCATTAAATACTGCTGTATTAAAGGACAGATAATTAATACTGAATTTAAGTTAACTTTTAAGAACAAAGAGAAAATCACATTTCATTGAAATACCAGAAGTGTATACATCAAAATGTGCTTAAGACCATGCTTGGTCCAACAGAATTATCTCCCCTTTGTCAGAGAAGCATTTTTAACAGAAATTTTTCTGTCAAATACAAAGTTCTGGACAGTCATAAACCATGTGCTGACCACCCTAACCATAGAAAGCTCTTGCTTGTGAGCAGTTCAGATACTGCTCCTGTGAGAGGTCAGTCATTTGGAACCCACACTAGACAGTGGTAATCACTGCTGGAAAGAAGGGCTTATCCTCTTGCTTAGGTATCATCGCTCTCTGTAACACATCTGGAACAACTACAGGGCAGGACAGGCCACTGCTACTTTATCTTTGCTATCTCTATATTTTCTTACATCACTTCAGATAGTTTTCAGAATCTCTTTTAGGATGAGGAGCCATCATTAGCATTAGCCATTTGCCCTCATATTCTAGTACATAGTTGTCTAACACATAACTGTTAAATTGGTTTCTGGCTGCAAGTAGCTAATGCTTATTTTTAATCATCAGTGTTTGCAAGAAATTTACTCCTGGTTAGGGTGATCTGATTGCAGTCTTCCAGTACCTGAAGGGAACCTACAAAAAAAAACCTGAGAGGGCATTTTTACAAATACAGGACAAGGGGGAATAGCTTCAAATGGAACAAGAGTAGGTTTAAACTAGATAGAGGATTTTTTTTACTGTGAGGGTGGTGAGGCACTGGAACAGGTTTCCCAGATGAGCTGCAGATGCCCCATCCCTGGAAGTGTTCAAGGCCAAGTTGGATGGGGCTCTGAGCAATCTGGTCTAATGGAAAATGTCCCTGCCCGTGGCAGCTGGGTTGGAGCTAGATGATCTTTAAGGTCTGTTCTAACCCAAACCATTCTGTGATTAGTGAGAATTATACGTATATCCACCAAGACGAGTCTAAATATTCTGTGACCAATCAATATCACTAAATATTAATGATATTAAATGTCATTGAATGCTACTTCGCAGAAAATTCAGGGTCACCTCTGGAAACTGAGGTGCAGCTATTTTCTTCTAAAAACTAAAGACTTGAAATCTAATTAGTTAGAAGATGAAATTTGATATTCTGTTGAAGTATCAACAGCATTTAGACCACTTACTGAAGTTAAGTTGGATGCATTATAATAAAGAAAATTCTGCTAAATATTTTGAAGACTTTTGTTGTCATCAAGGGTATACTACCTAAGGAGTTGACAAAAAAGCCAAATGTGTATTGAAAATTTGTGACAGATTTACCAAAGGAGAAGATTTGGAATCCTTTTTAATAAAGTTTAAATAGCTGTTCACCACTAAACTAATTGAAATATACTATTGCAAGTATCTCTTTTTCATACTGCCCCCTTCTAGTGGAAATTGCGACCATGACTTATGATCTGAGTTATGATCTGACCTCTGCTAGTAGAAAACCATGACAGATGGCCTATTGAGGGTTTTCAGGATAAACTGATTTAAGCTATAAATAATTACTGGCCTACTAGCCTAATGCTGCAGTTACTGGGAACAGCTTAAATAACTAGTCCCTTACATAAGTAAAGATTAGGTTAACCTAAAAGCTAATAATTATGTGAATAAGCATTTGAATAATATTACTTTGATAACTTTTGACCAAACTTTCCAGCCAAAAAATAAAAAAGTAGGACTTAGAAGTGAATGCATGGGAAAAAAAGTATGACTAAAATAGGTGAAATAATGTTTTTTTTTAAATGAGGTTCTCATTAGATAATAATAATGGTGGCATAATTGTTGTAAGCAATAATTCTTGTTGCTCTGGTTGCTGTTAAAAAAAAACTTGAAGAAATTGAGTAGGGAAGAAAAAAGTTGAAGGTTGATGTAGGCCTTCTAGGTTTTATGTTTGTAGTTGGGAAATAAACAGAAAAGTTTTGCTAAATAGAAAATAAATCTGGAGAGGTACAAGAAGATTGGATGAATATCAGTATGGCCATCTAAACTTAAATTAGTGGGATCCTCAAAAGTGTCTTCCAGAAGTTTCAAATTAAGTCTGAACATAATTTATTACAACACCAGACCACAATGGTTTACTAATTATTTTCCAAAGAGAAAATTTGGGTTTGCTTCTTTGTGAGATGAAAGCAATGCAGAACATGCAGTAAAAACCACAACTCAGCTGTCAGCGAGCTAAGATTCACACAGACCATATGCACATCACAGCTGTAACATGTCATTCCTCAAAAACCACTTCTAAAAAATTAAAGATGTAGTACTTGTGTTTGCTAGTTAGTTTAAAAACAGACACAGCATTAGTTTCTTCTATTTAAAAAATAACATTAAGCACACTGTAAGTATCCACCCTCTGGCAAGCCTTTCCAAAGCACCTCGAAAGAAGATGACATTGGCAAGGATATTGACAAAATATAAGGTTATAAAACTGAAACCTTGAGTGTACAATGCTTGTTGGGACAGCATTGCTCCCTGGCTGCCATCAGTGACTGGGTGAACAAGGATTTCTAACTCTGCACTGGCTGTGGTGCAGCAACTCAGGCAGCTGAGTCTCATCCTGAAGGTTTGATCTCTACCTCCAACATCCCTCCTCTGAATTTGCTACCATTTGTACTGCTTTCCATGAGACTACACTAAACCTTGGTGCTGAAACTGAGACGAGACCATGCAGCACAGCATGGCACAGAGCTGCCATTGCAGGTGTGCAATGTGGTCTGGCACAGGTGTGCAACACTCCTTCATGCAGTCCCATACAAAGGCCCTGTCCCAAAACCTGCTTAGCTGCTGTACTGAAGAGCAGCTCCATGGCTAAGCCATAAGCCTTGCCCTCATAACAGCTTTCAATTGTTTGTGCCTTCTACAGCTAGAGTATAACAGAGACAAGCCCTAGCTTTCCTAAGATACTTTACACCACTGATGATAATGCAATTGCAACACAAAGTCTTGACAGAGACACAGATTAAGGGCAACCTCAGCAAGTGTGCCAACGCTTCCCAGGTGTGTAGTTCTGTCAAGAACTGGAGGGAACAGGTGCCACCCAGAGGGATCTTGTCAGGCTTGAGGTGGGCCTGTGCAAACCTCATGTTCAACAAGACCAAGTGCAAGGTCCTGCACCTGTGTTGGGACAATTTCAAGCAAACACAGGCTGAGCAGAGAACGGACTGAGAG
This sequence comes from Cinnycerthia olivascens, assembly GCA_035048155.1. NCBI lineage: Eukaryota > Metazoa > Chordata > Aves > Passeriformes > Certhiidae > Cinnycerthia > Cinnycerthia olivascens. The sequence continues at coordinate 32,619,990 of JAWWMU010000180.1, forward strand.
AAGCCCTGGAGAAAAGAACTGGGGGATGCTGGTGGAAAAAAAGCTCAGCATGACCTGGTAAAATGCACTGGCAGCCCAGAAAGCAGCCACATCCTGGGCTGCAACCAGATCAGCAGGCCAGTAGGCCAAGGGAGGGGATTCCATCTCTCTGCTCTCCCCTTGTGAGACTCACCTGGAGGGCTGCATCCAGCTGCGGGTCTCCAACACAGGAAAGATGCGCAACTGCTAGAACAAGCAAAATTGATCACGGGGCTGGAGCTCCTCCCCTGTGAAGACAGGCTCAGAGAGTTGGGGCTGTTCAGCCTGGTGAAATCTCAAAGGAGATCTTGGACCAACCTTCCAGTACCCTAACGGGAATCTACGAGAGAGCTGGAGAGGGACTTTTTAAAAGGGCACCTACTGATATGACAGAGGGTTAATGGCCTTAAACTGAAGAAGGGTAGGTTTAGATTAGATATTAGAAAAAAATTCTGTGCTGTGGGGATGGTGAGGCACTGGAACCCGATGTCCAGTCCTTGAGAATGTTGAAGGCTGGCTTGGATGAGGCTCTGAGTAATCTGGTCCAGAGGAAAATCTCCCGCCTGTGGCAAGGAGGCGGGAAGCAGGTGACCTTTAAGGTCCCTTCCAAGCCAAAGCATTCTGGGATTCTGTGACCTGCACTAAATGCCTCCTCAAGGGTAACCATGCTTTTGAGCCAACAAGATCTGGAATCAAAGCCTTCCACGGCCCTGATGTAATTCACTGACACAGAATCTGTCTTGGCATAAGTACTTGACCTGGCCAGCTGTTTTTTTAGCATTTTTTTTCCCCCCAATGCACTACTATTCTCTCTTATTTTCTGAAAACGTCTCTCTTTTCATTTACCAACTCTGGTTTCTTCTGCCTTTGGCACTATTCAATGTATACTTTTTGTTTAAATCACTCAAATATAGCATTTCTCCAATTTAAAACAGTTTCTTGACTGGTATATAGGCTATACCTTCTTTCTTTGGCTTCTCAGTTCTTTGAAGTTCAAATTTTATTCATTAAGACATTTAGAAGTTTTACACTGAATTCAGACATTTTTATTTCGTTTAGGTTCTATTCGTTTAGGTTTTTATTATTTTGACACTTCGCTCTCTGCTATGTCATAGCTAATCAGTGTTTTTACATGAATCTTTCTCATTTGAAATAAGCAAGTAACCTCCCATTCTAGTGCTTGGGTTTTTATTATCTTCAGAAAAATAAATAAACTAGAATTATTTTTTGAAAGAGTTAATAAATAAAGATTTCTCCAATAAAATTCTGGCAAGATAGTAGAACCAACACATAAAATTAAGTAAGCATTTAGAAAAGCACATTTACAAAATCATACAACTCTGACAAATAGTTTTCACTACATTATCAAAATAGATGCCAAGTTACAAGGCTCAACAAGTTAGCTGGAGTTCCCAAAGCCATTCCATTCTCTTCCTCAAATACATGAGTGGATTGAGAACACACACTTAGCAAGCACTGACTCAATGGATAAGATTTTATTAAGGACCCTTTTTCTATATATAGCTCCACAGAAAATAAGCATGCTCCAGGAAACACAAAATAATGGAAAACAGAGAGGAATGCAAAAGCACATGTAGGTAGTTGGCCTATATTCAACTTCAACACTTAATTAGAAAGCTAAGCAAAGAAAAACTGACTTTGAAAGTAAAAACTGTATTTAACCACAGGCCAGCCACCCACAAAAACAGGGAGCATTTCAAGAAGTTCTTAAGGGGAAAAGAAATGTACTGGTGAAAATTACTACATACAGACTATTGTTGTTGCTACTGAAGTACTCATTTTAAGACACTCCAAGCACAAAAGGAATAGCCTAACCTCCCTCTCAGCTTAGGCAATATCTGGGATATAGCAAATCCAGGTCAGGCCCTGATAATTGGGTAGAAGTTGGCAGAAACAAGCAAAAGATAAACAGCAAAGTGCAAACAAGATACTCAAACAGTGGGGTCAGACACGCTCATCTGTAATTTGAAAACCAGAAAAATGAAACATGCAGAGAGCAACAAAGAAAAGCACCTTAGGAATCCTATAGCCCAACATGCAAATGGTGAAGGACAGTCCTGTTAATCTCATGTCCACATGAAGCTCTGTCACATTTGGAAGGGTCAGGATGTCCCCAGACCGTCAGAGGAGAGGCACTGGCTTGTTGACACTGACAATCCATTTCTCTGTGCCAGCACAGAGCGCTATGATATGGTGTGGTCAGGATGCGGCAGACTATTCTCGGATACAAAATATTTTGATTCCATGCACAAGTATTTACTTAAGTCTTTACTGACAACCCATGGGACTCCAGTTTGCTTAGAGAATTACCAGTTGTTGTTAATACAAACATTATGCATTTTTTTTATGCCTTATGTTTTCTGCACTGTAACAAAAAATATTTTCACAAAAAATATACCTCCAGCTGATGTCTAACATCAAGTAAAACAGTTTCAGATTTTTGCTTCTCTTTAAAAATTACATTTAAATATAATTTCCATCATGAGACAGAAAGAAACACATCTTTCTGTTACTCTCTAAGTAAAATTTCATCCCAAAGTTTTTTTCTCAGCAAGTAAAAGCCCAGGACTGCAATACAGAATGAACATAGCAGCTCAAAATTGCTTTTCAGCAGAGCAGAAGATTTACTATGGGAGGATTTAGATAGTTTTAGATAAAGAACTCTACTGTCCTTGAATTTACAAGAGTACCAAAATCCTGGAACAGAAACAATACTGGGAATTAAAACATTTTGCTTCATGTAAGTGCAGTACAGCTATGAAGAGGCATGGTATCCAAAGTGTGAAAATTACACATTCTTTTTTCATTTGCCACGGAAGTGTTCCCATGCTGGACTACTAGAACGTACACTTTTCATATTCAGAGACTGGTAAAACCACACCAAGACTGCCTGGTAGGTGACAAGCAAGATACTAGATCCTTATTCCCAGCAACTGTGCCTCACTGACCTTTTTTTGCCATTTCTCTATTCTTCTAGTTTGTGACTGTTTAGACAAAAACAGTAGTTCCTGGAGAGAAATCTGTTAGGACAATTTAGACACCTCTGAGCTACTTACAGCAGTAATACATTGATTTCACAAAAAATCTGCCCAGTAGATTTTGCACTAGTGATATCACAGAATCACAGAATATGCTGAGTTGGAAAGGACCCACAAGGATCATTGAGTCCAACTCCCAGCCCTGCACAGAAACATCCCCAACTCACACCATGTGTCTGAGAGTATTACCCCAACACTTCTTGAACTTTATATTAAGAACTGCTGAACTACATAATTTTAACAAAATAATTATGATAAAAACATTGCATAGTGAGTCAGCACAGACCTATTTTTACCACAGATACAAATTTCAGACACACACAAAACTGAAGATACAGTATATCTAAATGTTTATGTTACAAAATCCGGTTTTTCACAAGTTTATTGATATAAAGATATCAATAAATTCTGCTTACTGTTTGTTTTGTAATGGGGAATCTCAGGTTAACAGAAGACTGACTTCATTTTTAACATTTGAAATAGTTTTGCTTGACAGTACTGCTTGCTAATAGTGAGGCATAACTATATTTATGACAAACAAAAGCTACAAGGAAATTTTAAGTTATTCTGGCCTATTGCATTGTACAGTTTTGATCAGTTAGAACTCACACAGAGATGAAACCTGGCCTTCTTGACTCTTTGGCTTCACACAAGAAGAGAAGGTTGCCTAAGAAATTGATGCTGTCACTACCTTTAGAAAAAAACAATATTAATGCTCTTCAGAATAATTAAGCTAGACACCTTCAGAATGAGCTAAATCTAAAACAAAACAGATAACCATAAGGTAATAAGAAAGTATGGGCAGAATACTAATAAGGTAAATCCTGCTTCTTTGACCCCCTACAGTTCTTGGTGGAAAGTCAACAGCATAATGAACAAAGAATGGAAATTACTATTTACCTGGACTCAAAGAATTTTAGGTCATACTTTCCTGAAAAAGATATTTAAGTAAGTAATCATAGGCATTATGCAAATTTCTGTCAGCCAAAAACGTGTGTCAGTTGAGCAACAGTTGGCAGAAACAGGAAGATATGAGCTTTTCCTGTTGTGAACAGAAGAGGTGTTCAAGGTTTTACACTAGGGTTTTCCCATTCTGAACATTAGGAATTCTTGCTTGAGGAAAGTCGAAGCTAACAAAGCAAATGATAAGTAGAGAAAATCATCAAAACTGTAACAGATTATTACACACACACTGTAACTTGATTGCTAGGATCACATGCTGCTTTTCCTTGCATTACTTCGTACTCAAAGTGGAAAATAAGCACTTCACAGAGAGCAGGAAAAAACCCCATTACATGAAACCGTGTTTATTATACTGTCCAGGTCCTTCTTCAGAATATCAATTTTGATTTCCTCATAGGTTTTAGTATGGCTTTAATTAGCACTCAGAACACCATACAGGTTACAAACTACTTGTGCCTCTGACGCAGTCACAGAGTTGGTGACAGAGACAGCCTGGCTTCAAACACCTACTTTGCTGGTGTATGGTAGGACTACAGACAGGTTCAAGGCCTGGAAGTTCAAGTGTAGGTGTGGAATGGTTACCAACTAACAGTACATTCAAGATGACTTCTGAGAAGCCACAGGAGCACTGCCCTTCTCAGGAGTCACAGCCTGCAAAGGCTTGTTAGCAAAGCCACAGCAAAAACACGTGAAGACAGCTGGGGCCATGCTGCACCTGAGCAAAACAAGTCTGAAACCTGAGGCACCAGAAGATTTTGTGAAAGGATGCCCCAGAACTCCTGTATCTGTGTTTTTATTCCAATGAAAAACTGATTGCTTCCTGTCCAAGTTAGCATACATTAGTTTTAAAACTTCACAGAAATCATTTAGGCAACAGCTCAGAATTAAGTTTCTCTTATTGTTCTGATTCTAGTGAAATATGGGTGCCTACCTGTTTCCATTCCTGTACACCTTTTAAGGGAAAATGCTCCTAATAATTACTTCTTCAGGATTTATGCAATGAGCAACCTTTACCGGGACTGGATGGAATGAGAATTAGGAAAGAAAATTCCCTCCCTGAAGTATTCTCCCTCTTTGGCTCTTTTACTAGAAAAAAAATATACTGACATTTATTCTTTTATGACTTTTTCATTAATGTTAAGCACTCATTTTAAACTTGTGACATCCATAAACTTAATTTGTGAGGTCTTTCATAGATGTGTGGCTTTGTTTTTCGCCTCTGCAACACATGGTATTTTATATTACAAGGAAGGAGAATAAAACCTGCTTCACAATAACATTCTTATCTTTTCAATCCTACCATAACCAGAGGCTAAAGCAGTGCTATACATAGTTTACAGATCTTAAGAGGGGGTGATAGACATGGAGTTTTATGTGCCAACAGATTTTCCCTTGCCAATGTACAATGTGTCATTAAAAGATCTGACCCAAGTTGTCAGGAATCCTTAATTCACCAGTAAAAATTTAAAAGTTTGGTGGCTTTCAAATCCTGTTAATCCCTAATTCTAGGTGGAAAACTTGGTGACAACCCTTAACATTATGCATCTTCCTCAGCTACCTAGTTGCACTAGATCCCTGAATTTGTAACTGGCTTTGTTCTCTCCGAACAGTTTTGCACAGAGTGAGGAACATACGGCTTAATTATTTAAGGATTTCTAAGAGTTTGGCAAAAATAGAAATTTCATATTTTATGACTATATTTCACCTAATTAAGCAAAAAGAAGTTATTTGTTTCAAGAATTGACTCAGTGAAATCTGTCATTCCCTGAATTTCAAGGATTGCACGAGTAGGGCATTTCACTGATAAACCCATGGGAACACAGCTGGCGATTTCACAACAACTTTTGAAGGCAATAGAAAGTGTAAACTTCATCACCTTTACCATATCCTACAATTTATGTCTCACATAGAAGACCAACACCTGCTCCAGAAATTAAAAAAAAAAAAAGGAAAAAAAATCCCCACAGTAAAGTTCATCAAGATATTTCTCAGTTGAGCAGGAGAAATGAAGCCAGTAACAAATCTGAGTAGTCTCTAGCATCAATAACTATAAAAGACAAGCAATATTCAATAATTTTTAAGAAATTTTAGTGTTCTGTACTGAAACAAAAAAAAAATCCTACAAAAGACTCAAAGAAACACTAGTTTCCAAGACAATACGTCCACGGTTTCATTTCTTCTGCTAGTGATCAAATAATACCATATATTATAATCTTCTGAGAGAATCATTTTACCATAAGCAGACTAATACACCCACAATAAACATATCTTCTCCTGTCATTACACTCAATTTCAGCTCATTTAAAAAATATTTTCAATCACTAAATCTTTTTAGGGGGAAATGATGGCATTCATAATTTTGTGTGAAGTGGCATTTCTACAAGTGTTTTAGCCATAAATGGGACAACTTGATAGCCTCTCATTTGACACACCTTAATTTCATCAAACACCAAAAATAGATAATGCTGGTTTTTAAAAGTTACTTGGTCTCTGTACCATAATGACAATCGAGAGCTCACTACCTCATTTCAATGACATTTGAAGAATCACGAATTTTAACAAAATAAATAATTGCATTTATGCAATGTAAGCCAAAGAATTTGAGGGAACTTATATCACAAGGGGACACTAAACTTCTTCCCTCATCACACTCCTGAGCAAACAATTTGATATTCTACCTACTATAACCACAAAACTCAGCAAATCCAGTTTCCCTGATGTATGGTAAAGCTCTCTTTATAAAAGGACTGGAAGTAAAAACACAGTAGAAGGCATAGCATTCTAAATTATTAGAAGAATCAGTAGTCTTGTGTGTTGTGATGTTGCTTGACATTCACTGAATCATAGATTCGTTTAGTTTGGAAAACCCTCTGAGATCCTGGAGTCCAAGCATTAATCCAGCACTGTCAAGTCCAGCGCTAAATCACATCCCCAAGCAGCACACCTACATGCTTTAAATAGCTCCAGGGATGAGCAGCCTGTTCCAGTGTTTGATTGGCCTTTCAGTAAAGAAGTTTTGCCTAATATCCCACCTAAACCTCCCCCGGAGCAACTTGAGGGAATTTCCACTGCTTCTGTCACTTGTTAGTTGGGAGAAGAGACTGACCTTCCCCTCATCACAACTTCTTTCCAGGCTTCCCCCTGAGCCTCCTTTTCTGCAGCGTAAAAAACCCCAGCTCCCCTCAGTTGCTTGTCCTAACATTTGTGCTCCAAACCCTTCCCCAGCTCCCTTGCCCCACTCTGGACACACCCCAGCCCCTCAGTGTCTTGCCTGTAGTGAGGGGCCCAGAGCTGGACACAGGATCCAAGGTGCAGCCTCACCACTGCTGAGTCCAGGGGGACAATCACTGCCCTGGTCCTGCTGGCTACACTATTGCTGAGACAACACCTCTGAAACATGAAAGATCAGAAATCAATAAATCATCTCAAACAAAATATCTCTTGTGGGATAATTCAGACAGTATCACAACAAAATTATTAGCTAAAACGGTGATTCAGAAACCATTTAATTGTAAATGTCTCTCTTGAAGGTAGTGTTGGTTTTTTTGAGCTGATAATACCTACCCATCATTCTCCTGAAATCCTTTAGCTCAAGTTTTAAACCCCTAAAGTAATAAAATACAGTTTCTTGAGGTATACTTTTTTTAATAAATTCAAAACCAGTGGAGGGAGGATGAGATTTTGCAGTAAAGCACATCTTTGGTGAGGACAAACTTACATTAGAATTAAAGAACAAGTTGAAAACTGGCCTGCAAAATAAATACTTTGCCAACAGGCCCCAGAGGTTAAAGAATGAGGAATGGTCAGGAATAGTATATTTGATCGGACCTATTTCTGACTTTTGCATAAGATATGTCCTTCCTTACAGTCATGACTATGTCCACATATATGGTAGGGAGGAAGAAATCAAGTCTTCTGGGTGGGCACAGCATAAAGGGAACGACAAAGGGAAAAAAGATTTAACATTTCTGTTAGTGCACAGTGACAGATAACAGTTTGAAGCAGGAGAAAAATAACCAGGGCTAGAGATAACCCTGCTTCCCAGACACATTTCACAATAGTATAGGAACTTCTGTAAGGCAAACTTTAATAAATACTAGAATTATAAATGCACTTTAGCACTTCAGGGATTTACAGATGGATAAAATATTACCAAACATTCTGTCAGGAATGGAGTAATATTAAACTGAGGAGAGAAGCTACAACACTTGTCCTAAAGTGTAGAGGTGTGTGCTTTTTCATTTAGTGTTCAATTTAGCGGATGCCTTCCATGGTGGTCCTCTATCACTATACACAGGATTTATTTCATATTTTCTCAGCAGTAGATGAAGATTGCTGAAAATAGGATCTGTAACACTCAACTTTCAATCAGGTTTCAAATTTGGCATGCTGACAGCAGCAAGCCAATCCCATAATGAAAGTGAAGTTTTAAAAATCTCATACTTCCTCCCCTTGAGATAGTTCACTACTGAAAGTATTCAGATGGCAAGTTGCAAGTTACATATCACAAAAAAACGACAAAGTTCAGTTATACTGCAATTTGTTCCTGATTAGAGGCAATAAAAATGGTGCTGCAGGTTCAGCACTTCTTTTTCAGCATTTGCTATGAAGTGTTGAACACTACATAAATTTTCCAAATGCAGATGTTGACAAATCAGCCTAGGCTTTGAAAAGAAACTCCTATCATTTCATGTCTTATCCAAAATACACAGCACATTACAGAATGCTCTTTCTTCATATCTTTGCAATTCCACTCTGTTCCCCACAGGTAAAAGTGTTTTGAATTTAATAATGAAATATTAATTGCACACTAAAACCAGAATCCAGTCTATTTCTTTGTACCATCTCTTGTTTTTACTGTGCAATTAAAAGTAATTAGACATGAATAAAAATTAAGTAACTTGGCTGCAAAACTCAGCCCAATTAAACAACACTTGGGGCTGAAATTAGAGATTTGTGAAATAATAAATGACTGTGTGAGAGATGATTGCATCACTGGTAATAGTTAAGGGTGGAATCAAGCACAGACTGAAAAAGCCTATCAATGCAGTCATCCCTATACATATAGGGACAATTGTAGGTGAGCTCTGCAGCTAACCTGTGCACCTGTACATTTGTTATATCCATACTGGCCTCAAAGGAAAAGCTAAGGAATTGGCTGAGAGGCACAGCAAGTACTGTAAACTGTTTTACTTTAGTAAAAGTACTATAGTACTTCAACTGTTTAGAGTAAAATTTTCACATTTCTGTAGGTTGCTTTGTATGTTCTCTGCTTACAACAGGATAATTCTATGTTGCTTTCACACAGTGATGAATGTCAATGGGGGGAATTAGAGATGACAAAAGAATATGTAATCACCATCACAACAGCTATACAGCTTATTCAAGTCAAACAGCAAAACCTATGGCTGCAAATAAATTCTTCAAAAAGTTATTCAAAAATCTTTGGATCATGTTAGTCTCTCACATAATATCTTCCCCCCTTCTCAAAATCTAGTCCACTAGAAAACCTATGATAAAGGTCTAAGAGAATTAGAATTGTTCAGCCTGGCAAAAAGAAGATTTCAAGGTGACCTAATTGCAGCCTTCCAGTACCTGAAGGGGGTCTACAGGAAAGATGCAGAGAGGTTCTTTATAGGGACAGAACAAGAGGCAGCGAAAAAGAGCAGGTTTAGCTTAGGTATTGGGAAGAAATTCTCTCATGTGAGGATGGTGAAGCACTGGCACAGCTCGCCCAGAGAAGTCACGGACTCCCCATCCCTGGAGGCATTCAATGCTAGCTTGGATAGGGCTCTGAACAACCTGGTCTAGTGGAAAGTGTCCCCGCTCATGGCAGGGGGGTTGGAATAAGATGATCTTTATGATCCCATTCCACCCAGGCCATTCCAGGATTCTGTGCTCAGTCTTACTATTATTGAAAACTACCAGAAGTACTACTTAAATTGCCTGACATATTTGACTACTCCTAATCCTCGAAAAACAGATGCACTGGTGAATGATTTATTTCTTAAGATCACATCCTATACTGTTTCTGGGATTTTTTTAATATGTTTTAAAAGCAAAGCAAATACTGAAACCAAGGGAAGCAATCTTCACATATAATCTTTGCAGCAGCATACCAAATTTTTTATTTGAAAGGTCTTCTGAGAGCTTCAGCTACACACAGAGGAACACAAAGTATTCTGAAGCATAAGTGCAGTAGTTCCAAACACAGAAAACCTGACCCACTATCTGGATATCTGATTTGAAGAAAATAAAGTGGTTTTTTTATAAAGCCATGACTTGGAATTCAATGCAAAATCCAGGGGTTTGTCAAACAAAAGGTCCCACAGACCTTAGACTGAAATTAGACAAACTGAAAAAATATGCAATTCCCTTTGAGGATTATTTTTGTTGGCTCACATAATCTTTGGTTAACTCTGATATAGTTGTGTGCATCTAAAGAGGAGAGCCCTTTTTGGCAAAGTTAGTGACATGAACTCTCCTGTAATTTCTAGTACCACCAACAGCTGTTGCTATCACTAGGATATGTCTATGCTATGACCTATCAGAGAAGTTCAGAAAGCAAGATGGTTTTAAAAGTTCAGTCCAACTCTGCAAGCATTTGCCTGCTTCCTAAATAAGCACACACAATCTGTAATGAATGCAAAGCTCAAGATTATCATGGTAAAATCAAGATCTTGGATTTCAGCACTTCTCCCCAGAAGGATCCATGAAGTTGTAAATGCAAAAGTTGCAAAGGCATTAATATTAATGATTTACCTTGTGCCAATCCAGACTGCTCAAAATAACTTCAGCTCACACACAGCTCAGTAGGGGAAAAAAAGCCCTTCTCTAAGCTGAGTAAGTACCTACTGGAAGTACCCATCACAGAAGGCTGCATGTCCAATAATTGCTTTTCAAATGGATATTCAAAGGTGGAGTGGAATTAGCAAAATGTGTCAACAGAAAACATAGCTTTTTTTGTTAATTCTTGTGTATTTTTGTTATTGCAGACTTCGTTGTTGCTGCTCTTTAAATGAAAACTGATTTTAGTAGTCAGCCCTCATCAGATCAACACGATCCATCTTAATAGCCTCTTTATCACTACTTTGGCCATTGGCCATATCAGTGTGTCTCTCACAGGAAAATATTCCATCTCCAACCCATACAAGAAACAAAGAACTTCTAAACCTGAATGTCTTCTTTTTTTATTTTAGTGTTGGGTAGTGGTTCTTATAATTTTATTTTATACCAGAAATTTTATTCATTATTTGAACAGGAAAAAAAAAAAACCAAAACAAGCAAAAAAACCATGAAACTGAAGTAGAAGCTTCTAAATAGGTTTCTTGCTATCCTAGCAAGAAAGCTGAAACAAAGGGAGACAGCACTTGCAAAGTCCTCATGTTTGTCAGATCACTAAAACTGACAGTGTTCAACCATAGAAAAATGAAAATAGAAGAAAAGTCTTCCACTCAGCCACTGAAAGATATTTCAAGAAGTTCACACATTTTTGACAGTGTTTCTCCAAGCATGGGGGCATGGAGAAAATGTTTTCCTTTTTAAAACAACTAGTAAGAGCTGTACTCATAGGGTTTAATGAGTGTTTTCTTGAATCCTAAATCCTAATGCACTCTTTTACTAATATGTTTGCATCAATATTTATTCCATTATGATGGTAAAATCATACAGAAATTTTACAATTAGCGTGGAACTTTACGAAATCAATACTACTCCCATGTATATCAGGTTTTGCACAGCAGTTCACCTTCCTTCTCCAGCAAAAAAAAAAAAAGCATATAAAATCAGGAAATCTCTTACTGCTGATTTCTGCCATCAAATCAACCAGGAATCATCAACTGCACAACTCTCTTACAAGGAATGGAGAAATTCAGCTGTTCATAATCGTTTTTTTCTTTCCTTTAGAACAAACAAATACTCAAGGCCAAGCTTGCTGGAAAATGAAAAATGCCCATAATAAACTATATCAAAAAGAGAACCAGAAAGAAAATCGTATCTCCAGGAATAAAAACATCTTTTCTTTGCCTTTGAGAAAGAAAAAGCAACACTGAAAATCTGCATATCTCCTATGGTTCACCAGTAGCCTTACAGTGAGATGGTATTAAAACATATATTATGTAAGTACACTAATGGGGATAAGAGGGTTGCCTAACCTCCCAAGATAATTATATCTAATCTAGTTTCTTGGAAATATACTACCACAGATCAATTAGAGTAGATTCTCACTGGTTTTCCTGCGTATAATAAAATCCTTTCAATACACAATCCACATTCTTAACTACTTCTTCAACAAAGAGGCAAATATATTTCAGAGTAACACAGAAATGGAGAACTTAATATCCTTTTAAGCATTACTCTTTCACTAATGATTCACTCTGTTCACACTTCCTGGTTGCTAAATTCTACCAAAGATGAAGAGAAGTTTATCTTCAGCACCATTAGGCTTAGAGAACTTGTCTGCTGAATTCAGTTCATTACCTTCTAAAACGGGAAAAAAAACACAACGACAAGACATGCCTTTAAATAATAATATAAGCCTCTCCAAATAACTATGCCAAAACCACAAATTTTGAAAGGGATTTAGTACCTAAAAGCCTACCATAGAATTTAAAGGTGTTTTGGCACCAAAATGTTTGGCTCATTTGAGTTTAACCCTCATCGGTTCCTGAAAATTAGGTGCAGTGACTTAGCAATGTACATATAGATTACACCCTTTCATCTTCACTACTTCAGGTCCTAATTAGGTCCTTTTATTTTTGTATTTATTACTTTAACTTGGGTCTAGATTTTGGGATCACATCACATCCTGGATATACGGTGACAAAATAACTGTAACAACTCTGGTTCAAACTTCAGATTTTCCAAGTCTGGACTTTGCTGATCCTGGTAAGGCCACAGAAGCTGTATTCTGTATTGGCTGGGAAAACAGTTTTCTTTGTTACTTCACTTCATGTTGACTCCATGTTCACACCATCATAAATAGCCATACACTTCATTTTGAGCAGAAAAAATGAGCTGCTTTCACGGGTACATTAGAAGCAACCATGAATACTGAGTACAGTCCAATGAAGGATGAAACATGGGAAAAAGTGCACTTTATAAGCAGGAATGCTCAAGGCACAATAACAAAGCTGTTAACAAAAATCTGTCATACTTGCTATATTTAATGTAACAGTAACATAGCAATTGCTATGTTTTAATTAGTATTTACTGAAGATGGGATAATAATGAGAAAAGAAATGACTTTGTATTAAAACTACCAACTCAAAATGAAAGTAACTAAACCCAAGCAGTACCAACAACAAAAATTAAGAAGTGTTTTTTTTCCTGATTTCTGCTGATTGTTTAAACTTATACCTCAGGAATTACTGAAGATTCCCTTCATCTGCGTCAGTAAAATCTTGCTGTTGATCAACAGGGGAATGAAGGCACTCTTGCTGCCATGGATTCCCAAAGACAATGATCAATAAACTTACTCCTTCACGTGTAGGGGTAAAGAAAGGAATCTTGTAAATTGTTTTAGGATTCACCACTTACCAAAAGAGTTAATTATGCTACACCTTTTTTAATAATTATTTTCTAACAGGACTTCAATCTTTTGTGAAGAAACATAATATTCTCGAACTTGAAACCATTATTTTCCTCAGCCAAAACACATTATTTTAACAAACAGTATGGTTTTAATCCTTTTAATTAAGACAGCAAGTAACTAACTGCATGTTTTAGTAGTAACATGGCTGGACTTACACCTTGATGCATAAGAGCAGTCGAATTTTTAATAGAACATAAAGATCTATATAAAGAACAGGTACAAGCAACAAATTCACTACGCCTCTGATTAGTATAAAGACTTTGGATTGTCTTCATATAAATACACATTCACATGTAAGAAGAAATAACATCTTCAAAAATGAAGATACATAAAATTGCAAAATTGGCCTGCAGTAATGGATCCACTTTCCCTAAATTATTTTTTTTATTGTTGTTGCATTGCTTTTCCCCCTCATTCTTTATTAATTTCCTCTATGTTCCTGAGCAAGACCTGTTTATATTTATCTTTGTGTCATTGCAGTTATGAAGAGTGATTATGAAAAAAGGAACACAGTGAAAAGGTAGGTTCAACATTACCATACTTCTTACTGGATATATGGAAAATAACTCAAGGAATTTCAGAAACTATACTCTTTGTGCAGAGATCTTGGATGAGCACAGATTTTATTACTGGCTAGTCTAAAGACTTAAAGCTTTCTAGAGAACTATCAGATTTGGATTTAACAAATAACATTCAAAGGCACTCAAAACTACCAAAACTGTATTCTGTCTTCATTTATTGCGATTTGGATTTGTGGTAAGGAACTGCTGTAAGGATTACAGTATTACATTCCTACTGCAGGACAATAAAAATCTGTATCAGCCTCTCAAATGTGTCATGGTTTATTAGGGCTGTCAATTTTTTTGGTTTACCTGTCCAACTGTATTTTTATCGTTCACTCTTAAATGGCATCATGGTCTTTTGCATTTTGGAAGCAGATGTTGTTGAAAATCTTCAAATAAACTGTGGAGAACAAAACAGGAGTCTTATATCTAGTGATACTGAAAAAAATTTAAACTCATACAGTATTTCCAAATGACTACCCAAGAATATAAAATACTGTACACTTTTGTGTAAAGTAACGGTGTCTGTTGAAGCAAAAAGAAAATCTGTGCAACGATCTGCACACTTGGAGTTTTAATGGGCTTGATTCACTCCATCTCCATCTGATTTTACTAAGGAAAAAAATCAAATGTGTATAACACCAAATTTTAGCTGCCTTTTAGCCTTCTGCTACAGCCTCTTCTAATAGGAGAAAGGAGAGAAAGGATAGGGAAATCAGATACAATTTATGCTAGCTCAGTATATTTTATATCTCAAAGCACCAACCGTCAAAATACAATGAAACTAATGCTCTTGTGTTATTTGTTATTGTGTTATCTTAAACTACTCTGTGTTAGAAACCAGCATTAAACTGTATCATTTGACAAAACAAAAAGAAGGGTGGCCTCACTGCAGAAACAAAAGCTGTGAAACCAGTTGGGTATAAGAGCATTTGAGATGAGAGACCTATGTCAGGAAACTTATGCAAATAATACCTATCCATACACCAATTCCAGGTAACAGCACTATCTGCACTATCAGAACAGTCAACACACTGAAATTAAGCCAGGAACTGAAGAGATGAACTTTTAAAGACTCATTTTGGTATGTGACTTACTACAATGAAATGGAAGAGAAGTAAAGGGATAGCACATAAATTACTCAACAATTTGTAGCTCTTGCAACAGTTTAAGCAACAGTATTAATCTTAACAACTGTCAGTCACTACATGTCAAGCACAACTTATATCAGTGTTAATTTATGGCAAAAAGACAACTATCAAATTTGAATGTTTGAAAAAAGAATTAAAAAGACAAATCATGCCAGAAGTTGCAGGAACCATAGTAAAAAAAAAGTAAAGAAAATACGCCTTGAGCTGTTCAGTATGTAAATTCATCTTGCCTATTTCCTATTTAAGAAACCTCAAATCACAAGAACAATCACATAGTAATTTCAGAATTAAGTTTTTTGCCACTGTGTGATGAAACTAAAAAAAAAAATTAAAAGTTATGCCATACTTAGAGTGTATTCAATACTTAAGGTGTTCTGAAAGGTGGGTTTTTTAATTAATACTTTCAGAGGGGAAACCAGCAACTTTTTTTCTGGCATTGCAATAATTTTTTCTTGCTGTTTTAGCAGGTTTACTTAGCAAATATTATCAACAAAAGGTAAGCAAAGACTAGGAACTTCAATTCTGTTTTCATATTAAATCTTTAACATGAACAAAGCAAGTAATTTTCCCAGTTTTATTCAGGGACATACCTGTACCATCTCTTCTGAATCTTTTCAGCTGAGAGACAGCACAGAGCATTTGGGTAAAAGAGTTTAAGTTCTGCAAGACTTTTAGCAAGAGAAAAAACACCTCCATAACGTGTTGAACATTAAGTATGAACACTGCCAACTTATCTTAGCAAGCTTCCTGAAGAAACATTTGTATATACACACATTTATGAGTGTGTCATGGGGTGAAGCTTACTTGAAGGCAGCACTCAGATAAAGGGTCTGAACCATAGCTATGCCCACCAATTAGATGACAATTTTAAAAACAAATATAATTGTCCCTGATAACACATGTAAATGGCACAGGGAAGGCTGACCCACAACTCTGCCAAATGAGAGGGTCTACTTTGTTTTCAAGCTATGCAAGGAAAGAAAATAAAGCAGTCATACAACTTTATGTTGTTTTAATGTCTTCACAGAAAGAGGCCAGAGAGTCACAGTAACCCAGGAAACAACCACAAATTGCCCAGATGCATGGGAAAAAAAAACAAAACAAAGAGATTAGCTGGGGGCCATACAACAATGAAGCAATTGGCACCTTAATCTGAGCATCCACATCAGAAACAAATAAAAAGTGGAGAAAGGTGCCTGTCAATGAGAAGCCTTCTGTGGGTGCCACAAACTATGCAGAGGCTGAGTCTGATGCAGAAGACCTGGCTACTCATCTTTCAACATCACCTGCTTCCAAAAAAGCCAGCTGCAAGCTAGGACTGAGCACACGGACCCTTTGGAGCAATGCCCCCTCTGCCACCAACCTATGGTGCCACTCAGCTGGGCCTGAGGGGCAGGAGACTTGATCAGTGTGTGCACCCTCACAGTACCTGCCAACTTTGTAGAAAAAAAAAATCTTACAACAGAAATTGCTGTCGACCTACTCTACCATTCTGGTTTGCAATTTAGTTTATATTTTTCTAATCAAATACTTGTAAGCCATGCTAGACCCCTGTTTCTGCAGGTACCAACATATATTCCCTTCAGAAAACACTTTTTTTTTTTCTCTCCAGAAGGTTCTATTTTATGTGCAGAACTTTCCCACGCTAAATCCACAATGATATTGCTAAGAAATAACAACTGAATTTGCATTCTGGGGTACCTCAAAATGTAGTAACACATACTTCAAAAATCACTCAGGTTAAATACATTTTGCCATCATGACATCTTAATTATATTATTGAGAGGGGGGGAAACACTGGACTATCAAATATTACAACCATAGTTTTCTTTATTAAATTAAAATACTACGTTTCATATTCAAAGTTGTGCAACCTAAAACATAAATCTGACATTAACTAGTATTTAGTATTAACCGAAAATCCTGCAAACACCTCATGCTATAATACAACTCTGCATTTAATAACTACACCAAATCAGAAAGCTAAGAACAAAATAACTATCATTAGGCTTCATTTCTAAATGTTATATAGGAAGACAGGTATTGATTTTATGCAGTCATGGACAATACTTAAGGAGAATGCACAAAGATTAATTGTTGATGTTGAGAAGTATTTGAAAAAAATCTCCCATTCATCAATTCCACACACACTAAGTAAAAATAATATATTCTAAATGCTTGATCATGAGATTAAATTTTTTTTCTATCTGAAATGGGAGTTTTCAATATATCTTTAATTATTTAATGAGTTATTGCTTCATCTTTTATGCATAATTTCAGTCTTTCTTCAAAAAAGTTACCTATTGAAACAAACAAAACCCCAAAAAAAAGTTTAAAAGTAATTACAGAATTAGCTTCAGATGCCCTTTACACTGGGGAAAAGTAATTATGTCAGAATTACTATAGTCTCTGACGCATGCTAGACTTCTGCACACAGAAGTCAGGCTGGAGACTTGCAGGCACATACACCAGGCATCTTCCAATTGTAGATTGCTGCTCTCCAACAGTCAGGAAAGCTGTACAAATTCATAGTAATAACAGGATCACTGTGGCTAGCTTTGTCAAGAGGCACCTTCTACCAGCTGCTCAGCTCTGTGACTGGGGATTTTTAGATAGCTTTTTTCCTTTAAACCTTTAGTTCTTATACAGAAAAAAAAATCCAAAAAATTACAGTTGGCATTTCTGCTGCACACTTCTTTACAGCCCATGCATTTATTTCCTTTTGTGTAGGATCAATTTTATGGAGCATCTACTCAGTGCACAAAGTGTTTAGAATTGATTTTCCTAGTGACATGCTCTGCTGTTTTATAGCCACAATTTTACATGCATGACGAATAATTGCTATTCAGACATGTATTTTCAGGTGCAGAAGTGAAGGCAAACATTTCACAATGTGGATTTTGGAGGCCCTAACACTATAGCAAATGTAACTGACTTTATCAGGACACCTGCTAAAAGTTCCCTGTTGCTTTGTGCGTAAAACAGATGCCTTCTTTACCCTGAAACTGCCATCCTTTCTCCACGTTTTCCAAAACCAACCCTTTTCATTGAAAAAGGAGTAAATTTGGGCAAGTCTTTGCCCAAGGTTCAAGTTTGTCAAAATTGGATTCTCAGTAAGTCACAAGTAGATATTTTTCACAATTATCTTAAAGGTGCTTTTAGCTCATATCTGATGGTGTCAATTTTTTACAGTTTTAGAGAAATTATATCACAGGTAGCTGCATGATGCATAAAAAAACACCCTTGGAACTGCCATGAAAAATAATACCCTACAAATAGCTGGAAGAGACAGAAAAATAATCCATCCACTGGTGTAGAACCCCTGACGTAGAACAGATTTAACATTCCTTACAGAACCAATTTTTTAACCAAAATGAATCCTACATACATTACTCAATAGGCAGAAATAATTAAGCCCGTCAGATAAAGCAAAAGTACCAATGACGTAAAACAGCCAAAGACCATCGTGTGGGGAAAAAAAACAAAAATGAAAACCAAACCAACCGAAACAAAAAAAAACACAAACACCACATAACCCCAAAAAAATCCTTTTTTAAAAAAAGGCTAATTATTCAGATAATATACTCAACATAACTTCAGCAGCCAACCTAGACTATAAAAGACAGCACAATTAACAACTGAGAAGCCCCCTAGCACATAGACCAACACGTAAAGCAAATAATGAAAAAAAAATACAGACAAATAGTGATTAAAATTGTTTTTTTTCCTTCATCATGGGAAAGACAGTATGTAAATCTGTTTCTACAAGTTACATCTGAAGTGGTAGTTCACCATTAAATCTTTTAGAAGCAATTGAGGCAGAGTAAAGACCAAAGAAAAACCATTTAGTTTTTCTCTCATTAAACTAAAGTAGCACAAAACTGGGAATATGTATTTGCACTGCAGATGCGAGAACTCAGACATGCTATTTTGTCTTATAATGCCACCTAAACTTACATGACACATAGTATTACATTATTATTTTCAGTTTCACCAAAATTTTCATTATCAGTAATGTAAGGAGACACAAAACCTATCTTGCAGTCAAAATGTTTGATTTCAAGGCTCGGTCTACTTTGACGAATTACTTGACAGAAGAGCTAGAACATCAGCAGGGTTTGGTTGTTTTTATTTTGAACAGAGTAATACTTCACTAGTAGTAGAGGTACAGCATTTGTGTCTTAAAAGTTTCACCCTTCTGATTCTACTCAATGCAAAACACTATTCTGCCAGAAAGTGAATGGCAAACAGAATATGCTTCTGTATGCCAAAAAGTATCAAGCCTTAATGTAGGGCTTCAAAAAGAAAAAAACAAAAACAACATAACAGTCATCACATTGAAGAGCTTAGTTTAACATCAGTCAGACACTTGACCTGCACTCAACTAATCTGTACATTAAGTTAACCATACAGAGACATCTATATTAATTAGGGTAATCACTTTAGCAAAACACGTTATATGAATCAACAACTCAATCATCAGATGTTTAAATTTTCCCCTAATTTAGGATGAATTGAGTTTAGCAAAGTGCTGGAGCTTAACCACATTATTCAGAACAGACACGAAAGTGATATCTCAAAGTTTTCAAGACCAGTCGGTCGCCTGTGTTGTGGCAGCATTGTGAAGTGTGGCAGCAAAGCAGCTATTCCCAGTCATGCCATAATATATTTGCTTAAGCTTAGCTGTTTGACAATAAAGGTTGCATTAGCATCAGAGAGACAACTGATTCTGCTATATTTCTCCTAAAACACCTGGACAGTAGCAATTCAAAAGTAGAGAATTCTATATTAAGATCTTATATGAGCTCAAAATCTTCTGTCCAGGTTTGCTGGCGGCAGATGCCAAAACCATGAAAAACCTCTGGAAGTGAAAAAAGCAATGCACAGTCTTAGAGCTGTATTATTAAACAAGAATAACAAATCTCTCTTATAAGCCATTGCCTTGCAGACAAAAAGCTTGATAACACAACCTGTGAAAATATGCAAAACCTATTCTGAATAGTTGGACTACTTCTTTAGTTTGAAATGTTTTGAAGCAGGCAATTCTGAATTATGATCTTTCAGCCCACTGCCTTTTTAAAAGGTGATGCTTTTTAACTCCTCGCACATTTTGTTTGACAGCACCATCATGACCAGTCTAGCGAGTGTTTTATATTATCAGAAATATAGACTGTGAGCCTGATTGGAATACCAGAATCTTGAAATACCTTATGAAAATGTTTAACTGCCCTTCTCCCTATGTGCGAAAGACACAGAAGAGCAGTAACACGATTTACGAACATATAAATCACAGAAAATAAAGACTGCATTGCTGAATAAAAAAAAATAAAAATCTCCAAATATTCAATTAAAAGACATCTAACTCTGCTATTAGTTTTCCAATTTTTTATAATTTATGATTTTAGTTCTGTGTTAACATTCAGAAATTTTAAATGGACAGTGAAACCAGTAGTCCAAATTCTCAACCACACAACACATGCAAAAGAGATAAGTGACTAACATTTGTATTTTAAACAAAGTTTAAAATGGCAAAATTCATGGAGTCTCCACGTAAGAAATAAGTTGATCCAAACTGTACCGTATGCACAGAACTTTCATGATTATGTGGGAACAGTAAAAGTGTAAGGGCTTATTGTTTCCATGGAAACTTTTTACCTACAGGATCCACCCACAGGAAACAACACAACACATCCACATCCCTTAGAAAATGGACTTCACTGGGGGAGTTCATAATGTTCTGTGAAAGCAGAAGGAGCAATGCCACACTTCAGGGGAGAGAAATGAAAACACAGAAAATTACATCTGGAATTCGAACAAAAGTGAGAGTACTGAAGGGTGTCCATCAAATGTAGTCCACCACATTGTGAAAGAACAGCATTCAGAGACGATAGAGGGAGCAGGAAGAAATAGAGCAGAAAAACTCCCATCAAAAATAAGGCTATTTTCATGCATTAAATGGTTGTCCATGGATAGTGTGAAGGGGACTGTCAGCAAACCAGCATTCAGTACTCTGTGGCTCAGGAGGGCCAAACCTGCAGACAAGGGCTAAAATGGGCATTCCTCACTTATGAGACTTGAAACAGATTTCAGGCACAGCATGTGGATAGGCTGAGTTCACAGCAGCACTGCCCTGCACATGCTGTGACCTCCTTTCCTCACTGGAGGAGACTGCAGCACCATTAGATGGTCTTAACAGGCATTTCTGTCACTGCCCATCTGTAGCAGTGAGACAGCACTGTCAGACAGCTCAGGAAAACCAATTCACATTCCCACCTGGGTCTGAGCTCTTGTTCTCAGAACAAAAGTCTGGAACAGGTTAGAAAATGGCAGATGCAGTGTCCTTCCAGGCACACAGTGTTGACAGCCACCAAACTGACTGCTCTCTGTGTCATGTACACTGCCTAACCACAGCACCCTCCAGCTGCACCTAGTATGGGATACAGCACACTCAGACATCCTGGTGCCTACCCACCAGCACTGCAAGGTTCACTGCCAAAAAGGCAAACACCTACCTCACCAATACCATGCACTATTTTCACAATTCTTGACCAGTTAACCATTTGTCCCGTGGTAATATCTTGCCTACCACTGGAGAAGTCAAGTGATCAGAAGGATTTTGTTTTCCTCTCAAAAAAAAAGAGAGTGTCTGAAGCAAATGGAAGGAATAGCTAAAAACAGTCAAAACTTAGAAATACTAATATAGCATTGTTGTCTGCCTCTTACCCTGACTTCATTTTGTTCCTGCACTGAATGCTGTACACTTTTATCTTATACTGAAATGAAAGTTTCTGGTTTCTTGCCCAAAAGCACAGGGAGTACTAAGAGGGTGAAGTGTTTGCTGCATCTTTACCCCTCTCAAAACAACAAAGCCATTGCAACAGGCTACTGCAGTAATGGTAGCGTAGGATGGAAAAGCCTCCCTTTAAGCATCTACAAGCACAATATTTTAAAAGAAATGACAGCGTGGGGGTTTTCTATTTGGGCTGCCATGAGACAACAAATCTCTCTAATAAGACAAGCATTTCTTTAAAATCAATAAGACATCACTGTAACTACTTTAAACTGTTTCAGCATGATGGTACTGTAACATTCAGCTGTAGTCTCAAATATATCTAGTGAGTAAACTAAAAGGGTTTGCTTAGGATCACGTCAGGGGGTTAAGACATACACCTAATCACTCCAGAAGACAGTTTTCTCATTATTGACACTAAAATAATGCAACCTTTTATATTCATATAGTCCTGCAACCACATAGCTGGACACACTTGGCTAATAACTGAGATAAATCCAAGTTAAATGAAATCTGAAGCCTAATATTTTAAACTCAGAGGCATTTTAGAATAGGAGAGGAAAACTACACACAAAAGTCCAATTCAATTTATTGCAACTGGGAATTCCAGAGATAAAAGGAATTATAAAAGCTTTCTTCATGAGACTTGTACTCAGACTTTGCAGCAACAAAAGACATGTGCTAGCAGATTGCAAGCACTGGCCACAAACAAAGAGGCAGAAGGCTACTGAGATATGGAATCTTGAGCCTCAAATCCTTTATCAGTGAAAAGATCAATTTTAAAATCAATATTGGAATTGGCTGCTTAGTCGATACACAGTAAATTGGAAAAATATGCTTTTATGAACTTTTCATAACAAGCCTGACCAAAAGAAAATTACCATGTAGCCAGTAGCCTTTGCATAATCTTATCAGGAAAAGCAGCCTATAAAGAATTGCATTATCCCAAAGCATGTTAATAAAACCACAGCAAGGAATCTCTTATTTTCTAACTGGTAGCACAAGTAATGTTTTTATACATAGAAATAGAAAAAAGAAACAATGTTTCAAAATTATTATAACAAACCCAGCATGTTAACATTTCCCATTTCTGTCATGAAATTGTTTGTCATAAGCATCACATGACAGACCAAAATAATAATAGTTCCCAAACAGGGACCAGAAGATAAAGAACCGATAAAGAACTTAATTTTCTAAAGCATCTTAAAGGTAACTAAGCATGCCACAGGCTGATTTATGGGTGTAATTTGGGAGAACTTCAACCATTGATCACAGGAGCAATCTATCACCACAAAAATACAGAAAAAATTTCACTAGGAAGTGTCTTAAATTGCAGATGCAGTTGAATTTCCATGCAAACATAGCATTGAAGTCCAAACAATGGTCGTGTCAAGAAAAGAAGAAATACTTTTCTGATATTGATGATAAATGGGATTAGAGATTTTGTCATAAATTGTGTATGACATCATGTTCAACACGAGCTTTACATCAAGAAAAACTATGAAGGGAAAGCAATACATGTCAGAGTAGATCAGTAATCTGATCCATATGCTACAGCTCCCCCTCCCCATTCTCCCACCCCCACATCTCCTGCTGAATAAAAAAAATCATACCTCCTAAAAAGACTGTAATCACATGACTCTTCCCAGGCAACTGTCATTGAAAAGAAGCATCCTTACCCTTCCCATAGAAAAAAAATCCCAGTGTATTTTAGGTAATAAATGACCATATCGATTTATCTGTTAAGTCATACCTAAGAAATTTTTAGAATACGAGATCATCAACCATGAAACCAAAACCATCTATCTGGTTTATGAATGATTCCACCAATATCCTGCAATTCTAAGACTTATTCTTTGCATTACATGCCTTAAGCAATTTTATTAGCACTTGTATAAGTGAAACTGCCACATACTAGGAGTTACATTATTTTCAACCTTTGATAAAGTGATCAAAGCCACTAACAAATTAACTACAATAAATATTATGTCTCCCTAAGTAAAGCAAAGCTCAAACAAAACACACACACCCCCAAAAACAAAACAACCATGCAAAAAACCCCACAACAAAACCTAATATATTGTCTGACTTAAGGTCGTAGGACAATAAAACATCAACATGTAAAGCCCATACCTTTTTTCCTTAATTACAGACATGTTTCAAGTATCAAATATCAAATGTATGTATGTCACAACAGGCATGAAAATCATTTAATAGAAATGCAAAAGCATTTTCTTTGTAGCATATAAGGAAGTCTAAGCCTTGAAAAATATTTAATCTATCATTACATGTATTTAAAATTAAGTAGGTAACAAATGAGATCGAATACAAAAAATTCAATCCCATCAATAACATTGAGCTACTGCTTCCCCCCTTTAGGAAACATGTCAATTCCTCCTAAACTACTTACAAGCTTTAAGGCAAACATTAGCAGTTACTCTAGTCTGGTGCTTAAAATAAATCTCAGCAGCTACTCAAAAGTGCCATTCACAAGACCCCTTAGATTTCAGTCTCAATTCTGACTTGAAGATCTCCTTACAAAAAGGCCGCATGCTCTACACAATAAATGAGCATACGCAATTTCCAGCAACATATTCCTTTTTTTTTTAAAGTACAAACTATACTCCTTCATAAACGCCAAGTATTTCCCAGGCAACGTTTAAAGCCTCCAAAGTTACAGGTCTCATTCTGTCTTTATACAGGTCTCATACTGCTTTTGAGAAAGCAGAATATAAAACCACTGCTGAAGAATGGGGTTTCCTTCACAGCACAGAACTGTGCAGGGAGCAGGACTAAATTTCATGCCAAAGTACAACATCCACTGGAGTGAGGATTCCTCCCTGCAATTTATTGCTTTCTGTGAAGTTAACTTACAGTCATCATCACCTCCGCCAGAACATTAAGACCAGAGAAACAGCAAGCATGCAAAGAAAACCATTTTTCAGTTATGAACAAAGAATTAAAAGCAACAATAACTTGGCTCATTTGTTACGTATTAACTACAGAATATCCAATTTTGTAATATCTTAGGATACTGGGTGAGGTTTTGGGACAACAAAGTAAGACTCACCACTATAACAAGCAAATTATATTAGCATATGAAGGAGTCCAAAAACCGTATTACAAAGGTTATTTGGTTGGGGTTCTTTTCTTTTAATCAAACTCTTGCAAAGTAACCAAATTAAGACTGACTGATGTCTGCCACTGCTTTCTTCATTAAGGTTATCTTCTACTCTGAAATTCTTACCTTCAGGTAACACAAATTTTCCAGCACCATGTATAGAAACTGCTAAAGCTGAAAAGGTGTAGTACCTACACATTTAATTTGGCATCAAGGAGTGTCTTCTCTACCATACCATATCATGACAACTTTTGCCTTTTACAAATTAGCTCCTACCACTCTAAGCATACACATTCAAGTCTGGCTTTTCTCAGTAGTTATGGCAGTTTATTCAATGACCCTTGCAAACTCTTGGTGCTATTGCTGACCTTCACTCACTTGTCCTGTCCAATTTTCTCACTGAATGAAATTTTCCTTCTGTACTTAACTTACTTTAGAATAATAATTCATGCCCATACAAAAGCCAATGTAAACTGAGGCTACTTTATGAACTTCACAGTGTATGTTCACAACTAAACAATAAAATTATGAGCCAGAGTAGGCATTTAATCAACTATGTTCTTCGGGAATCATATACATTTATTTTAGCTTTTTTATTACAGCAGAGAAAATCAACCAGAAGTTCAAGGTAACTTGAAATACTGTATACATATAAAATGAGGGTCATATATTACCATGACACTGGTCTCAAGGCACTAAAGTCTATACACTAAAAAAACTAAGTTTGGAGTCCTGATGGCATAATTTGATCTTTAGGTTACTGACTTAATTCACTTTGAGCAACAGTTCTATTAGTAAACTCTTCTGAAAACAGACACCCAAGGGTTTTTCTCTGTCACAGAAACCCAATTCCATGCTTCACTATAAACTTATGGTATTTCTCAAATATTGAAGAAAGCTGATTTAACTACTTAAAAACAAAAAAAAAGAGCCCACAGTGTGTTGTGATGCACTTAAAACTTCAGCCTTCATTTCTGCAACAAACTTTTCCAATCGCATTACTAAAAGACGAAGAAAGACAGCTTGTGCACTTAAAAGTCTGAGGCAAAACTAATAGCATGACAGCTGCTGCAATAGGTTATTCAACACCTAAGCATCTTCAGTATGTCATTATGAAAAAAACCTGCTTCATCTTTAGGCTACATTCAAAGAGGCTTTATAGCTCAATTTGATGTAAAATCCATTGATAGCTACAACTTCTGCTAACTATTGAGGGAAATCACTGAAAAACCTGCAGGAATAGCCTGCACTGAAGTTTTTACTCTCACAAAGAACACTGCATAGAAAGATTGCCTGTAAACACTCCCTGTAGCTGTTATCATACCTCTAGTCCCAATATTAGCCAGAGGTCCACTATGGGCTCTCGTGGCTCCTAAGTGATACTGCACTCAATATCCTTAATGAGAGATCACTGTTAGGCAATCATCTGTAAGTGTGTGCAGGCACATATTAAAATCTTCAGATAAAGCATGTGTCTGAGCATCTAAAAATCACAGAAAAGCATTATAGAATGAGTTGCACCATTAAGAATCTCAGTTGTGTATGACTAAGGCAGATTTACAAATTCACCATGAACTTGGAAACAGTTCACTGCATCTAGCTCTGCAATTAGACAGAAGATGAACTCTTCTTCATACATTTTAATGCTGTTGTATGAACATAAAATTCTTTAGCAATAACAGTATTGAGCATTCAATGCTAACAGTTGTTATCCCTAGCAACTGGAAGATCTTTTGGATATTTCCTTTTTTCATGTCTTCCTGAACCCAAACCAGTTTGATGCTCTCAGCTAGAAGGCCACTTAACTACTTTGTTTAGTTTTCACCTCAAAAAGCCTGCTAATGGAAAGGCAAAGGACTTGCAGAAACAATATCAGAATACCATGAAGCCAGAAAACCCTCACCAACACAAACACTAGGGGAGTTTCCCTTTGTGAGAACCATATTGTGCAGGATTTACAGGGGTAGACCATCATCTACATAAGCCTGAGCAATCTCTGTCTAGACAATAAAAAGGCTGGTTCACTACTCCCAAATTACATCCTCAAAACAAACATGAACATCATAATTTACGTAAGTAGATATTATGGGAAAAAGCAACTTTACTGCTTGGGCTACTATCTCCATCAACAGCCCTAGGGAGTTCTTACACTGTATAAATTCCAGCCATAAGCCCTATAGGATAAGCAGAAATTCGAGTGGAATGATTTGGCCCTGACCAGCAAAGAGCAGTTTGGCAAATACATTTCATTGAGTACCACGTACTTTAAATTTGGTTGGGAGTTTTGTAGGGTTGGTGTTTGGTACTTTTCATATTAAATTCAGGAGAGAACTTTGATAAACTTAGTTATCCTTGTCATTTTGCTTTTTTCTTATATATAACTTGCACAACATTCAAGAAGAAACTTTTCTGAGACACCGGAGTCTTGCTGAAACGATGCAACCCAGCCCTCACAGGGGAAAAAAACCAAAAAACAAAAAGGAAAGGTCCTGAGATGATTCTCACAACTCATGATCTCCACACTTTGCCCATCCTTCTAAATTCTCACATTTATCTGACTCCTCTGTGAATATGTCACATATTCTTCAGTTAACTCTAATGACCAAATTAAAACAAGAATGCCAGAGAACAATTTAAGCCAGTAATGTGATGCTTTTCACACCTTGACCCTTAATACAAAGAACAGTTTTTACGTAAACCCTCATCCTTAACCAATTAATGGAAGAATAAAATCAAATCAAAATTTTGCATTTCAGGACAGAAATCCCAAAATATTATGACTCTTATGACTCTGCTACCAGTTAACAACTGGAGACTACTTCCAGGGAAGGATGCTACTTATACCAAAAGTGCTCAAATGGAAAACAGAATAATCATTTTCAGCAGACTAGTCATAGCCAAATATTGAGCAAAAAAACATTATCTTAAATTTAAAAAATGAAAAAATCCCAAACAATACTTTTCCACAGTCACACAGACCTATTATGAATATCAACCATCTGTTGAACTTAACAATTTCCTGAAAACTATGTCACACAATCCACAAGAAGAAAGACTTCTTTCAGGGATGCAATTCTTCAGAGTCTCTTAAACAATAAGTATAAGACATCATGCTTGTTTTCCCAATAGTTCCTTGGTTGCCATACAGCAAGAGGAAAAGAAAAGCACAGAGACAAGAAACATGTCTGTAAAAAGCAGATGTCTGCGTTACATACATTTACTGCTATATCTATCAACAGACTACTTATGTTTTGGGATTGGAAGCGATGCCTTTTTTTTTGGTCACAATACATGTTTAATCTACATACACTGCAAAAGAGATTCCTACAGGTAAAAATACTATTAAAATTGCATAGATTTTCTGGGGTTTTTTTGTACTAACCATTAACATAATATGAACCTACAGTTTCTTCTTAACTAGGAGACGACAGGACGCAGGGTTTACTGATGGAACAACACTTTGGGTTGTGCATTTATAAATCAAAGAAAGTCAGGAGACAAAAACCAAAACACTGATGCCCTTTAAATGGTAAAAAGACTAAGTTATAGAGCTTACGCCTGCAGCACACGCAGATTAGAAAGACAGGCTTCAGTACAGTATTTTTGTTAGTTTGAAACAAAGGCAGAAATTTTACTAAAACTACTCTTTCATTCAACCTATAGTAAAGAAACTGCTACTTGACAGCTTATAAGGAACAATGACTGCCGATACTAGCATGCTGCACCCATTTAAACGAAAACGCTAAAGCTCCCCGATGCAGTGTGTAACTACCTTCAGCGCTTTATCTCACTTTCGGAGCAGGCTGCCTGTCCCTGTCACAGCATCCCCGCAGAGCGCTCTGCAGCGCTCCAGCCCTGCCGCATCCTGCTCCGCTGCCAAACCCACTGCCTGCCCCACCAAACTCAAGCCTTCCTCTTACCTCCACTTCCTTGCTCTTCTCTTTGTTTGTGCCCAGTGAACTTCTCCCATTGCTGGCAGTCTCCCGCGCTGGAACTACAGAAATCTGCTGGAGTGGCATTTTTACAGAGCTGCAGGTTGCCAGCACCTCTTTGGATGCCTTATATCTTCACTCCCCCCGAGTAGCCCACCTGTATAATTGTTCATATCCTCTCTTTGACAAGCTCAGCTCTAAACGAAAACGGGAAAATATTATTTGAGAAACTGTGTAGCCAGGGTCTTCCATCAAAAGAAAAAAAAAAAAAATCAACAAAGCAGAACAAATTGCAAACACAAGCGAGACACAGCAAGCAGAGAAGTGAGGCACAACAATCCGGAGAGTTTCACATGCTTAGAGTGAGGAGTTGCTGCAAGTCCGGGTCCCTGGAGCACCCTGCCACACCACTATTCCCCAGAAGCACTGTGGGAGACAATTCAATTTCTGTGTTACCTAATAAGTGTCATGGAAACCAAGGAAACCCAGGTCTCCCAGGCCCTGATTAGCGAGCGCTTCCCGCTAACCGCACAGGCTCCCACATTTGCAGCAGCTGCCACTTCTGCTTTTGTTCCCCATCCGATTCCACAGGAGCGCACGAAGCACCCCCAGACGCTGCCTCGTGCTCGCTAGGTACAGCGGCAGAAGGCTGAAAAGCTTAGTGTCCTATTTTGGAGCCAAAATCTCCTCCTTTAAAAGCACAGGATGGCTTGCTGTGCCCTTCATGCGTCTGCAATAATCTGCTTAGGTCAAAAGGATCTGCCTTGAAGTGAGGAGTAGCGGTGAGCAAACGAGGTGTAAAAAGGAAGACAAGACTGGGAGGGATTGCCAATGTGCCTTTCTGAGGTTGATAGTAAAAAGTTAACCCTTCGCTGCGCTCATCTTTACCCAGGGCTTCCCCAGAAGCCGGCTCAGCAGGATGGTCCAGAGGCAGACACAAACACTCGGAGAATGTCACCTATGAGAGCTTCTCCCTCCCTCCCAGCAGCTCCAGTGCTCTCACTCACCGTGGAGCAAAACGCTCCGCAAAACTGTTTCAGCATTTCCCCTCCCCTTGAAATGCAAAATAACAAGTCCCAGGTGTTGCATTACAACAATGGATATGAAGAAAGCAAATTCCTATCATTTATACTTCTGTAAAAAATTTATTGTTCTTGATAAGTATTAGGAATGCCAGCAAAACTGATTTTGATTAAAAATAGTAAAGAAATTATTAGATCAGAAGTCTAATTCCTAGCTGTATACATTGTTCTGTATAAATAATGCAGAAAATGAAAGAAAAATAATCCCACATCAAGCACCAACAATGTTTTAATATGCTGTCAATTAAAGAAAAAATATATTACCAAGCCCTGAAATACATCATCTTTGTTTCCAGCTGTACAAAGTGGCACTTAGAATTCTGACAAGAAATAATAGCATAATAAACAGCCTGGATTCTCTTACAAGGCTAGTGGGGAGGATTTAAAATACTGTTGATTCACTACTCCACTACTTAAGTTACTATTTCTCAGTCCGAGTTAATAGAGCTTACAAGGGACTAGCCTGAGATAAAGTGAGATCTGGTTCAGGTTGCCATCCTGGTTTTACATCCCTGATTTCAACTAAGGTATATTGACCAGCTGTAATAGAGTTTATAAATGCATTAACGAAGAAATAATCTGTTCTAGGAGTTTAAAGATGTTGCAAGACTTGTGCACATGTTTATATACTTATACATATTCTATATATCTATAGTCAGAACAGGTCGACAAAGAATAAAATTAAGTCTATTGATATTTACACTGTTCCTTTTGCATGTTTTTAGTTGTTTTTACATGCTAATTCAATTTCTAATTTCCAATATTCCAAAATCAGTTTGAATGTAAGTTTAACTTCCAATGTACACAGGGACACTGTCCTGAATTTTGACTATAAATAAAGGAAAAAAAGAAAAGCTCTACCAAGACAGTGGTGAATCAAAAATTTATTACCGAAATATTCAAAGACAAGAAATACCATATACCAGGCTGGTAAAGTTTAACAGTTAAACTTGATTATAATACAAAGGAAAGTCCTTTTTAGTTCAATAGAATGATTGAAAGGTACAGAAAAACTCTTTTCCTTCCACTGAGGCACAACCAGATAAAGAAATCCTAAACCTGAACTTGCTCTGTCATGATAATCACTTACCTCTTTGATAAAAATATTGATAGAAAAGTAGAGGGTTTGTGGTATTAAAATGGAACCTTCCTGTAAATGTGCATTCATGTCTAGTTAAGCTTTAAAAGGTCAACCTCTCTTTTGATAATGTGCCAATAATTCAGCATTTGAAATCATATGAACCTGAGATTTAAGTCAGAGATTTCTGGGTTAACCAGTAATCTCTTAAATCCCATCTATGTCTGTTTTAGCCAGAATAAGGACCTTACAGGGTGTGAGGTGCCCAGTTCTTTTTTAAATGATGGGTGGCCCTTTTTTCCCCTACAGTGAACCTTTAACATTAATAAGTGCATAAAAAAAGTCCCAATTCCAAACAAAGGCTGTATTTAAACATTAGGTAGGTCCATGCTTGTATTCTGCTTAACTACTTCACTAATTGCATTTTTTCACCATGTGGAGACTTCAAATTAATACGCAATTCCCTTCTTTGTACATATGCTGAACAGGGCTCTTCCTTGGCCTAAGTGCTAAAACAAGTGGCAAAACAGTCAAGCCTCATGCTGCTATACCTAGAAATATAGAGATTACCACTCTGTGGTAAGGAAGCTGCTAGAAAATACAGGCCACATCCAGATGGACATTGTAAAGGTGTAGTTGGGATCATTTTTCATTAGAATTAAGTTTAGTTTTCCATCTTTGCTTTTTCAAATTTACTGTGATAGAAAAACAAAACTTTCGCACAGGTGTTAGTACACCTGTGATCTCAGAACACCAGAGCACATCTGAAAGAAACAACAAACCTATTAATTTCAATTTACAATGTGTCTTTAGCTCCCAGAGTCCCAAAGTTGTAAACAAAATTATTTTATACACACACACACAACCTTCCTTGTTAGAAAAATACATCTAATTCCACTCATCCTCCATGGTGAACAGGCTGCGGTGCTCTATTTAAAGAACGTTAATTTTGGCAAATGTGCCCCCCAAAGAGTCATAATTTCAGAGCCATGCCTCACCTGAAGGACAGTGTGACAGCTGCTCAGTGGAGTATGAAGCTGCTGTGCAAAGCAGCATGATAGGCTTTCAGTCTCCGGAGGATAACAATAACAAAAGAGAACTGGTCACCTGGAGCAGGTGAAAATGACTTTGGCAGAGAAAAGGAGTACGTGTCGGGTGTGCATGAGTAATTGATTCACATTAATATAATTCACAGTTCTTGAAGCAAGTAACTACAAAAAAGAGAAGTACCACTCCTCCCTCCTCTTGCTTATTTCTTGAAATCCTACTAATCCCAACTCAGAGAGGCCAAGGAATCCTGTCACCCAACACATTCCCCTTGGTACCTACTTTATGAAGAGTACCAGTCAGATCTTGTGACCATGAAGGAAGCTAAGACAAAAGGAATCATTTCCTGGTGTCTCACAAAGTAGGTCTGCTCCCTAGCTGTGGACTACCCTGTGTTTCTGTTCTCATCTGCAACACATGAAATCTTTTCATCTACTCCCTCCCCACATGGCTCCGAGGGTACAGCACCCTCTACCACACTCAGGACACAAATGCCCTGCACAAAACATCCCAGAGGCACTTCCATAAGAATCTGACAACAAAAAGGGATCTGAATTATGAAGCTACATGCACACACACTGTTTTTAGGTAAATTTAATAAGGAGCACATTATCTTCTCAGTATACCCATTTGTACAAGACGACTGCTTTGAACTATGAAGACAATCAGATCAGCTATGGATAATGGTTCAACCACGATGATGCAAGTGTCAAAGAGAGAGTGAAAGACAGAAATACAATTCTTCTGTAACACAATCGCAAGGAAACAATGTACTAGTGTACTGGCTGTTCACTGGCAGCTTATACATAATAGCTCTGCTTATATATAGTAGCTCTTCCATCACTTACAGAAAAACTTGTAGAAGACTCTTGAATTGAAAAAAACATAATAAGTTTACCTGAATAACCCTAACAGAAACAGGTAATTCCATCTCTTTTGTACTCACATAAAATCATCTTTAGATAACAGATACTGCAGCTTTTATATGATCTTCCAACCAAAAGCTATATTGAAGTTAAAAAAAATCATTGTGAACATAAAACACAAGTTTGTTGTTTAGACTCCGCATTATTTTTCAAAAAAACACATTGGCTATGAATACACAATATACAAAAAGGTATAGACATATAACCTATAATCCTGAGATATAGGAATGACTTTCACTTTCCTCAAAAACTAAACAGAAGAGTTACAAACACTGTACACGCTATGCTCCCTTTACTATCTAACAGGATTGCTTCTCTTGTAATCACAACTTAAGTGGAGAGACAAAAGTCTGAACTCTACAGCAGCTGTGGAAGCAGACATACTGGTGCAAGGTAATGATCAAATGGGATGAGTACAATCACTTTGTCTAGCAGAAGCTCCTAACACCTAAATTAAAAGTGCAACTAGCAGTAGTCTAATACAGAACAAACAGGACTGTTGCAAACCAATCCCTTGAGCTTCCACAGCATCCTGAAGCTGACAAATAGAGCCAAATGAAGTTTCCAGATAAATGAAAAATTCTTTTATATTTTCTCCCAACCCTTAAGCCTACAGGAGCACAAAGTTACTCATGGAATTATGGAAATATTGCAAAGCAGCAGATTCCAGATGGGAATGGGAAAACCTGTTGTTCTCTGCTGTTTAAATGAGTATGTCCTGAATACTGTTTCTGCACTGTGGGCTGGCTTCAAATGGAAGAGCATCAGGAACGCAAGTTTCCAGCAGAACTCATGTTCAAATAAGTTCTTAGCAGAAGCAAAATTTTAAGGTTTCCAGTTATTTTAAAAACTTGAATAGAATTTGAATTCTTCACAAATAAGAATGAATGGCTGTGAGATATATTAGAAGTTGCTTTTTAAATGCCACATGAAGTTGGCCTAGACTTGAATGCAGCCATCATGTTACTAGATCCTCAGGGAGATTTTGGCAGCTTTTTTCCTTGCCTCCTCCAGCTGTGTAATTGACTGAACTGCTGAGAAGTACCACAAAATGTAATATGGTGCATTAGAGCAATAGACGTGTATTAAAGGTATTAAGGAAGCAATCAACTGAAATGTCAAATTAATGTCTTAGGATATTTTTCTACATTGCCATTCACAGGATATTGTACGTTGTTACACATCATTTCATCAACAGCATTACTAAGCACAGGTAATCTTGCCCTCCATTGAGAGACTAACAGAAGTCAGTGCAAATCCAGAGGAATCTATTAGCCATTTGTATATTCTGTGTAGATATATTACCTAAGTAGAACATCTTAGAACATTTCTAAAACATCTGAGAATCCAAGGTCATGGAATGGTACAGGTCAGAAAGCATGTTAAAAATCAAAAGGTAATAGCTGAGACTGAATTAAAATATGACTGGTACCTCAAATAAAAGCTCACCTAGCCAAATCTTAGATTGATCAAAGTGAGATATGAAATGACAGAATGGTGCTAAATCAGATAAAATGTTGCCCCCAGGTATTAAAACCTATTATCTTCGTTATCTCCCAGTAAAGAGAATTAAAACCAACTGATTTTCACTGCCAAACACAAAGACCTTCACAGATACCTCCAATGTAGTTTTTGCAACAAGTTTACTTTATTTAAATTAAACCAAGCATACTATTTCATCATCACACTACAGTGTCCCCATGTAATACAGAATAAGGGAAGATTTGTAAAGTTCTAAAAACTGCCATTAACTTGCATAGCTCATTTAGAATTGAGAATTTTTGTTTAAATGTAACTAAAACATAAAAATGTTCAGGAAAAGTAGATTGCCAACTTTTAGGCAGAATGGGCAGATTACGTATTGAACCAATTTACACTATAAAAGAACTGAAATTATGCTGTTAAAGTCTCCACTGAAGAAACTAATGCTACAGCGACACTTAGCTACTCACTACACAGACAGGACTACTACTATGTTTATTCTAATTTGAAATATCCAACTTCTATGTATGTCCCCAAATACTAAGAGGTCCTATTACCTCTGTAGCTCACGTGTGAGGAACATGTACCTTCACAATGAATTCTCAAGCACCCCCCCTCTGCTCACAAATGTCACCGACCTTCAGCAATGTAAAGGTGGTATCACTGCATAAAATATGTATTTATAATGTATAAAATTAAGTTTCTGAATTTGTAGTGGTGGAAGTAATCTGCATGCCATGCTGCCTAGCTGCTCATTTCCACCAGCACACAAAATTTAAATGTTGTTGTCCACGTGCCTTTCCAGAGCAAAAGGTAAATAAAGACATTGCCATACAAAGTATTATTTCCCACTTCTAAACAACATGCATGAAAAGGGTATGTAAATGGCTCTCTAATAAAGTAGTTGACACTCTAACTAAAACATCAAAATTTATCAAGCAATGAATCCACCTGTTTAGTTTTGGGTTAAATGCAGCAAACTGGAATCCATGAATCTTAAAGAGTTCCAGCGTCGCTTGGTAAGAATGGACTCAAGTTCTTGGCCAACTTTCAAAGCTGTCAGTCAACACAGGAGAATGGGGGCACAGTCCTGGAAGACTTGGAAAATCTTCTAGATGAAAGAATGAGAAACAGGATGAAGTTGAATAGTATAAGCAGTCCAGTTACAGCACTAGGAGAACAGGAAAGAGAAATTGGGCAGCAGCCAAGAGCACAGACTTATTTAAGGATCAGTCTGGATCAGTGTATTCCTTCATGAAAGGATGACTGGAAAATGCTAGTTATCAACAGCTGCAAAAATGTAAACACAGTACATACAGAGTGCACCAATTAAGTTATTTCCAATTCTTCTTAGTCCTGAACAAAGTACACCAGTAATTTCCTCAAATACCAGACTTTTTTTTCATCAGAGTCTGATCATCAACATGAAAGAGATTCTGAACTTGAAGACAGTAGGAAACTGTTCTAAACAACATGAATAAAAGAAAATTATTTGCTAACCCACCTGTGTCTATTACTAATCAAATATAATCATACTGGAAGACCAAGATTGTTTATTTTTAGTGCAGATACTCAGGTACACAGTATTATGCTACAAACGGTGTTTTCAATTGTTATTTGATGACAAAAAAACACAGATGAACAATTTGTGATCAGAAAATAACAGGTCCATTTGTGTGAATATTGAAAGTCTACAGACTTTCAACAGAAAGATTCGCTACGCTTGCAAAGCATTATTTGTTTTGTGAGTCTCAGCTGCTAGAATGTTTAAGGAACATGAAAAAATGTAAGACCTAATTTAAACATGCAAATAAATATTCATTCAAACCACTTTTTAGAAGATATTTCTTCTCAACTTCCTAGAGGTGTCTAGCATTGATAATACTCTATTTTTCTCTTTATTTCACATGGCTATATGATCACCATATAAACACTGCTATTACTCTCCTAATCTCATCTGCTATGACTGCTTCCTCCTTCAAGAAAACTTTGTCTAAACACTCATATTCCAAAAGCTGTAGTTTCTCTAATTTTTGAATATTTTATTCTGTAACCTGCTTTACTGACAATAACTTAATTTAAAAAAAAATCTTCTATATTGAACAAATTTTTAACCTTATGTCCAGTTCACACATTGTTTGGCTTCAAAACTTCTCCCACTGCTTCAGAGGAGGGCTCAATGCTAGTATGATAAGGATGCCATTAAATTACAACCGCATGGAATTAGCAAGTACCTGTCTAAACTAACATTACAGAGGTGGAAAACTCATTTTAAATTTGCTCGTGGTTTTGACTCAGAAATTCCCATGGTTTCCTAGTTTTAAGAAGACTACAAAAAGTGAGATTATGCTTCTCTTCAATGCTATGAAATAAATGAATTCTGATATCAAGATTCATTTCAGCTCAAACTGTAGTTCATCCCTAGGATTAACCCACTTTAAAACCAGAGATTTCATGTTATGGAATCATTTTCTTTACAGTATCACAGAATGGGTCAGGTTGGAAGGGATCACATTGGGTCCAACCTCCCTGCTCAAGCAGGGTCATCAACAGGTGTCCAGACAGTTACTGAGTATCTTCAGTTAGGGAGACACTACGCTTTCTCTGGGCAACCTGTTCGGGTCACTCACATAATAAAGAAGTTCTTCCTCATGTTCAGATGGAACTTTTTGTCTATCAGTTTCTGCCCACTGCCTTTTGTCCTACTGCTCAGCATGACTGAGCAGAGCCTGGCTCCAAACTCTCTCAGCAACCTCCCTTCAGATACTGACAGACATGGACGCCCTCTCAGTTGTCTCTTTTTGAGGCTGAGCAAGCCCAGCTCTCTCAGCTTTTCCTCATAAGAGAGATGCTCCAGTCCCTTCACAAGCTTTGTTGATTTACCTCTAGTGAATCCATGCTGACTACTCCTGACCACATCCTTGTCCTCCATATGGGTAGAGACAGCCCCCAGAACGAGTTGTTCTATCACATTATCGGAGTCTGAGGTGGGGCTGACTGGCCAATAGTTCCTTGGATCCTCCTTCTTGTCCTCTTGGAAGACTGCAGTGACATTTGTTTTCTTCTAGTCCTCAGGCACCTCTCCTCATCACCAAGACCTTTCTAAGACAATCAAGAGTAGTCTAGCTATGCTGTCCATTTCTCTCAGTACTCATGGATGCACACCATTAGGATGTGCATCTTGACTTGTGGATGTCAAGTCTTCACCACTTGGTGTTCTCTAACCCAATCTTCCTTAACAACAGAAAAATCTGTCTCACAACATTGCTTTATCCTGGTCTCCTGAGTCAGAGATTGCTGAGGGATGGTCTTTCCCACAAAGACCCATGGAAAGGTGGCATTCTGTAACTCAGCCTTCTCTACATCCTCTGTGACCAGGGTCCTCCCTCCATTTAGTAACAGGCCCACAGTGCCCCTATTTTTCCTTTTATTATTGATGTATTTGAAGAAGCCTTTTTTGCTTTTCCTGACATCCTTGGTCAGATTTGATTTCACATGGGACTTGACCTTCCTTGTCTCATTTCTACTTTGACAACCTCTCTATATTCATTCAAACAGCCTGACCCTGCTCTTGTCGCTTGTGCATTCCCTGCTTAGGCTGGAGCAATGACAGGAGTTATTCATCCACACAGATCTCTTGCTGCCTATGCCCAATTTTTTGCTTATTGGGATGCGTCATTCTTGAGCCTAGAGGAAGCAATCTAACTTTAATGTCAACCAACTCTGTTGGACTCCTTGTCCCTGCAGGGCCTGTTCCCACAGGGTTCTTCCAAGAAGATCCCTTAAGAGGCCAAAATTTGCCCTCCTGACACCCATGTTTGTAATCTTGCTTGCTATTTTCCTTGCTGATACTAAATTCCATAATTTCATGGTCAAGATTCAAATATTTTGCTTTAAGATCCAAATAATATATAAGTTTAGAAATAAGCACTACTGCAATTGGGTGCCACTGCTAAATTGCTGTCATCCACCCTATTGTGTGATCTTGACTTCAAAGGAAGTAATTTGGTTTTATTTGCTTACTTTGTTACCCAGTAGCTCTTTATTTATTTTGCTAACAAATTGAACCTCCTGTGAATTTAAATGCTTTTATTTCATTCTGTAAGGAAATTATTGATGTTTTTCAATTAAAGTGCAAGCCCAGAAGGAACCGATGCCTGACTGATACCTGGGGGTCAGCAGCCTTGTTTGCCTGAGTAAACAGATACAAAGAAGAGAAGCTCAATGTAAATGAGCCACCAGAGGGAGCTCATCCAGCCTGCTGAGTATAATAGAGCTATATTGACATTGGCAAAAGTTAATTAAACATTTTTACAGGGGTCACTGACTGAGTTCAAAACAAATCACATTCCCTGGCTGAAACTCTACAAGCCTGAGCAGTTAATAAAATCAGAAAAAGTTATTTCTTTAGCAAACATGGAATGTATTTCTGATTAAATAAGGATAGTTAAGTTTAGAAATCTGTGATACAGCATTCTTCTAAACAAGTACAAGACTTTTCTTCATCCTTCTTTATTTTCTCTAGATAACAAGAATTTCAAAGTCCCATTAAACAGCAAGACAAAAAACATGAGATTAATTTTGTAATTTAATCTTAAAATTGTCAAAGTATACCAAAAAGCAAAGCCACATAACTAGTACAAAGATATTAATTTCTAATCAACTACAGTTTAGCATTATGATTCTTATCTAATTCTGTAATTAGTTATTACACTTAGATGGACATGACCATACTAACTTTGTTATCACAATACAGCTTCCTCATTTTTAATTGTAGCAGTTCAGAAAACAAATCCCTCAAGTTCCTGTTCTGAAGGATCCAATGGTTACTTTCAAACTCCTGAACATTTTTTGAAAATCAATACTGAAATAAAACTTATTCAGATTTTTGTGTGCTGCTTATCGAACAAGGAATCAAGAGTCTAGCAGGAGGTTATTTTGTCTTACTTTTCCATGGAGCTTAGCATCTAACAGTGGTAATTCAGCAGGGAGGCATACAGCAGAAGACAATAAAATTATTTCCTAAAGGAAAAGCACTCTCCAACATAAATTCCCAGGCTTATCATAGCAACTCTCTACATATTTCTGAAGATTATCGATCTTAAATATTCCTTCCAAATTAACACACCTCTTCCATAGATTTAATTATATATTTCTTTGTGTTACCCTCATTATCAGCTTTCTAAACATAGCAAGATTAATTTGATCATACTTTTATCTTACCTCTGCCTGTATGCTTTGCTTTGGAAGATAAGATTAAATGTAATGTGCTATTTAATGTATCTCTTCTTTCAGGTTTCAATAAAAAACTGAATTCCCACTAATACCACACAAAAGTAGTACTTTTTGGAGTTAATTCCTGTGCAATGTGAGGATACTATGAAAAGCACTTGTTCTGTAATCACACTCCTACTTAAGCACTGGAAGAAAATCCAGCCTAAGAAGATCTAATACCAGTTACAGTTCTTTTAAGTTCCACTAAGCACTTCAGAGTGCCCACCTCCTCCACACAGCTATTTCACCTTTGGTGAGCACGATGTTTCATCATTTGCCCATAGCAATCAAAAACAATCAGGAAAAAAGTTACAATTGCTCTCCAGTACACTTTCTGAAGTCATCTTTTCCAGGAATATTTTCAGACAAGTAAGTTTTCTCTTGTTTTTTTCACTGAAAAGTTGTGTTTTTTTAAAAGAGCCAGAAGAAATTATTAAGAGCCTAAATAAGCAAAGAGTCAGATTTCCCAATCTTCGATTAAAATCAGTTAAACTCATTTTCAGGACAGAAATAAGATTTACTACCCACCCCTTTGTGTTATAAATATATCCAGTTTCTTCACATCACATGCTGATTAAAAGCTTACTTTATACTGTTGAGTACCTTACTGATTACCATTACATTAACAATTGTCACACATGTTTTTATAGTGCAACAGTTGAAAACTATCTAGGAGTGACTTGCAAACACTAGCAACAGTTCACACAGCATTTATACTCTGCAAAGGAAAACTCAACTTGACCAAGCTCAGCTTCATTAAGGTGAAGAGCCTTCATCTCCCATTCTCTGAGCAGCACAGATATTCCGGATCAGAAAGGGAGGATTACACTGTAACACCTCCAAGATGTGAAACCACTCCCATCTATCTGCTCCTGGGATTTAAAAGCTACCATTAACCACACAAGTGAAATTGCAGCCTTGGCATGAACATCACTTGTCTCTCACCCAGCAAAGGTCCTCCCTTAAAATGATGCTGCCAGTGAGTGAAACTGAAAATGACAAAACAGAAAATTGCTATTTCTATTGGAATTCTAACGGGTTTGGTGTTTCTGTCCCACTTGAGAAACTTCTTATTGGTGGGAAACTACAAAAAACCATGTTTCAAGACGATTTACATCATAAGTTTACAGACATTGTCTAGTAACTAACACTGCAAGCAGGGACTAAATCTTCATTCTTGTTAAGGTACACAGTGCAGAAACTATATGCAGATATCAAACAATATACACAGATTTCAGTTAATAGATATGGAAAAATCTTTCTTCAATGAACAAAAATACTGAGTTCAGTAACTAGGCACATGCATTGGTGACATTTTGTAACTGTTAAATATACCAGTGGAAAGCTATTTGAAACTGCATGGGAAATCCAACATAGACTTTGAAGAAGGTATTTCTAAATAATAAGGAAAAAAACCCCGTAAAAAATAGCAGGGAAAAAAAAAGGAAAAAGTAAAGCGCTTGAGAAAACTCAATAAAGGCTTCGGACAATATGGTTTTTTGACTACACCATGTCAGTTTAATGGGCATATTAGAGAAAATGTTACTTGAAAAGTAAAAAAGAAAATTATCTCAAAAACAATAAAATCAGATTTTTCCTAAGAATATTTCTAAATCTGAACCTAAATATCCTTGACTCTGGGTGCTACTCATTTAGTCACTTAAAGTGGGATTAGGCTTTGGATTGTCTTAAGTGTCTAAGTAAATTAAACACCTTGTGGTGCAAAATTTTAAATGTGTTTTGGCAACAAATTGCTTAGAAAACCCACTATGATCATATTGTAAAATTATCCTTTTCACTCTAGTGATGAATTTAATCTACACTGAATATCTTTGAAAAGTTTTCTTGATTTGTCTCTGTTTCCTTCAAAGAGAATTTAGTGAAATTTGAGTCTTATCAGCAAAAAGACACACTAGATATCAAGCATGCTTCATGGCATTAATGAACTGGTTCAGGTCAAAATAGAAAAAATCTAGAAACAGAAAATATTTTTAAAGCAGAAGCTGAGTATTTTCTGAAGTCAACAAAATCTCCATTTCAACCAAATATTTTTGGGGGGAGATTTGTAGAATTCCTTTAGGAAAGCCTGCAAAGGTAACATTTCCATGTTTCCCAGAAGGATGAGTCTCAAAGCACCTTGAACAAAGTCTGCACCTTAAAATATTCACAAAAGTTAGTGAGGCACATCTTGTTCTATTACCATTTTTTCCAAGATCATCCATTGATAAACACTTTGTAGATACTAGCATTTTATGAATCATTTACCTTATAGTAACATTCTATTTCAGAAATAGATTGTAGAATTTCCTCCTACTTGGCTCTTGCTCTCTCCCCCCAGCATTCTTCAGCTGACTGACAAGGTATTTTATCACCTAAATCTCATCCCATTGGACTTTTCCAGTGTAAGTAGTAAACCTAAACCAACTTAATCGAAAACCCAGAGCTTTCTTATCTCACTGAAATTCTCATTTCAGATAGAAAATGCAGTTAAAAATGACCCTTGCTAGATGATTTTCCCTCACTGGCAGTAAGGAAAACTGAAGTGACACAAAACAGAATAACATCTATAATAACAATACTTGAACATGCATTTCCAGAAAGACTAAAAAGTTGGTATCTCTAAGACACAAAGCAA
Organism: Cinnycerthia olivascens; assembly: GCA_035048155.1. Taxonomy (NCBI): domain Eukaryota; kingdom Metazoa; phylum Chordata; class Aves; order Passeriformes; family Certhiidae; genus Cinnycerthia; species Cinnycerthia olivascens. The sequence goes on from JAWWMU010000180.1 coordinate 32,662,703, forward strand.
TGAATGAAGCAGCTTTGTTCTCTCTTGTTACTCAGCTAAGAATGAAATACCACAGCCCTGAGCTGTTGCAGTGCCATTAGCTTAAAAAAGCTACAAGACTGTGTCAACTAAGCCACAGATATTAGTGGCACTGGGTCAAGAGTTTCATTGCATTTCTGACGCAAAGGCAAAATTTTCCCTTACTGCTGCACACTACGCAGCCCACCCTGGATCCAATTAATAGCAGGTACAAATCTGTTTTTAGATCAAGCACCCTACAGCTGCAATTTTTGGAACTGTTTGCTTTAGGAAAGTGTTGAAACTCCCCACTGTTGCCAGAGCACGAGTCCCTGGTGGCACATGAGTAACAGAAGGCTGAGAGCTGCCCTGCTCTGAGTCGCACAGCCCAGCTTACTCAACACAGCCGATGACTGTGAGCATGACACACCGAGGAGCATCTGCCTCCCATGCTGTCTGCAATTTCCTCATTTAATCTCTTTTTATTATCATCATCATTTTTGAAGTGAACAAACACTTCACTAAAACCTTCCTGGTAAGCTTCTTGACAAGCAACTTCCTTTCAACCAGAAAATAAGGGATAAAGGACAGAACAACTAAGCTGTGTTTAAAGAAAAAAGCTACTACTGAAAAACTCTGTTCTCAACCCACATGTGCTTTGTATATTTAGATGTTAGGCATTCCTACAGAAAAAAAACTATTTCTTTATACGTGTGCCATGTCTAGAAAATTAAAAACTCAGTCTTAAATAAAATTAGAACGTTCAGGCTACATTAACATAAAATTACATTGGTTAGAAACAACAAAAAGGATAAAAATCCTCTGGTTTCAAAGAATGACTGCAACCACTCCCACCTCACACTCCTTGCAATAATAACAGTGCACAATTTATGTCTGTGAACACCATCTTTTCTGCCATTCAGGGATCACAGTTCTGAAAACAACTAAGCACAGGTGTTGGGGTACTTCTCTCGCAACAAACAAAGGAGAATATTGCTATGACTTAGATTCTAACACAACATAAGCTGATACATATGCCTATATAGGTGCAATCTAACAGGGTCAAATTAAAACTTTGTAAAACCAACATGAAAGAGCAGGGAAAAAAAACCAAAACAAACCCAAAACCGTCACTGTACTTGCTCTCCATTTGTTTTGCAGAAATTTTCACCGGTTTCACAGAAACAATTGGTACAAGGTCATAAACATTCACCATGACACTCCAATTCCATCAGGTTCACTTAAACAGTATGAAATCTAAAAAAACTTCCACCTGCAGAAATATTGATGAAAAGGACAGATCGTCCAGCTGGAGGAGATCAATGACCAAGAAGAAAAGTGAATAAAGTAATGAAAGATGCATAGAAGAAGCAGGTCATAAACAGAAAGTAAAAGCCTATTAAATTATAAGGAAAAAATTTCATAAACTGTAAAAGGCTGGCATTCTCATAGCATAAAATCAGCGTAAAAAATTCAGTTACAGGTGATTCTTAAAGTCATAATTACATTAAGAATCAGAAGATGTTTAGATGCTTTGTTGAGAGAATTGTTTATAGTATGTGTATTAGCAAAATCCAAATTTAGGTCTCAGATGAGACTTACAAGAGCTAATAAGTTAATTTTTAATTGTTATTGGTTAAGAATACATTTCTCCTGATGAGTTCACATCTGCCTCCTTCAGTGTTCAACATGTCATCATTCCACTTAATAATAACAATACCAGTAGTAGTAGCAGCATAGCTGTACTTAAACACTTTTGTTATACTTCTCAAATATAACAAAAATGCTTATTCATGGTGACATCTTTGAAAATTTGTGTGGATCATTTAACAAGATTGCTACTCAGAAATTTGCAGGAAAAAAACAGCTTCCTTTTATATCTTTTTGTCTCATAATTCTGCTTATGCATAGGTCTTCTCTATTTTGCATATTTAGTTCCATTAAAATACGGTGTGATTTACTTAGGGGGAAAAAAAACAACTAAAAAACCCCAATGTAATTTAAAACAAAAGACACTGAATCTCTTCCGAAACAAAAAATCCCAGTCTATGGTCAGAAAAGAATTGCTGTTATTTCGCTTTCTCAAGAACTGAACATCAGCTTTCAACCTCTCTTTGTGAGCAATGCAGTCGCATTCTGCCAGCTCTCAGGAAATGTCTTCATTATATCACCTCACACAAAGACAGCTCCAGTCTGACACACAAATGCTGCTGCTGCCAGGTCAGCACACGTGAGGGCAGAGCCCTCCTCAGCCCAGACCTCTGTGTCCCAGCCGGGCTGTTCCTGTGGGAGCAGATGGAAGCCAGCCTGGTACCAACCTGGTGAAACCAGGAGACCCTCCTGATGGGAGCACCCACGAAACCAAGGCTTAAGGGTCACCCCAGCATCCTCCTGCCTGCTGTCAACTGACCCAAACTGAGCCATTATAGATAATTAACCTACTTCTTTAACATTCACACTACTCCCACCTCTTCAACAGATCATTTCAGTGTGAAAGCCAAGTTTATCTAAAAAGGAACTTGTTACAACCCTGTTTCTTTGACAGACATGAACTGGGGAAATACAATCTAACCCTGAGCCGCAAAGTGTGCACAGTCTACCCTCCAAAGGAACAACCCTCCTCGACAAAGCCAGATGTCCAGACAAATTTCATGCTCTGAAATTAACAGAGAAAATTAGTGCTGTCAGTGCTAACAACCTCAGGAATTACCCTTCTGGACACTTCACAAAAACCAGTTCATCAAAAGAAGTTTTCACTTTAGCAGGGATTCTTAAATGATTTCTGCAAAACATTCCAGGAACAGTACCTTCCAAATGAATACAACATTGATACCCATTATTCCTCTCTGACCCACAGGTGCCAGGTGCCTTGGCAGGAAACCCTCATGATGCACAGGAGGAATCACACACACCTCCTCTAGTCCAGCCATGTCTCCAACTACAGAACAAGATGACCAAGGCATGTTGTAGGATGTTCCTACTAAGGAATTCGAGCTGAAGTTACAACTATGTGTTTTACGTGGTATGTTTTTTGTGTTTAAATAGCTATCAGGACTAGTCTTCCAGTTTTACCAGTAATAACAAAACAAACTGGAAAGGCCAAGGATTGCAGCCACACCTATACAATGCTAGTAACGGGAGGTGGCAATAGTGCACAAAACCTTGTTTTCTCAAGATCTTCTACCCAGCTCTGTCTGATGTAAACTAGGAACACTACTGGGCTATTCAACCAAAAAAACCCACAAGCTGCTGATACTTCCCAGCTCCTAGACAACAAAAACCTGCAGATAGCAGCACAAGCAGACAAGTTTTACTTGTTTATTTACTTTTACAATATAGACTTCTTTCACTGACTAATGACAAAAGTAGAAAAACATCAGTATCACTACGGCCTTCCTGTATGACAGTAATTTCTAATGTCATTCTTCAGGTTGTTTTCTGTTAAACAAACCTTCTGCTAACAGTCAGTCACAAACCAAGAGCTGTACAAAGACAGTATCTTGAAGAGTGAGGGCTACAAAAGCCATACAAAAATCCAGAAACACAAAAAAAGCTATCAGAGATTACTGCACAGCTGAAAGGCAATGCTCTCACAATGCACACATGATTTAAAAAAAGGAAATAAAAACAACCCCAATCTTACAGCTTGACATCAATTCCAAACTAGTTAATTGAGGAGCAAAAGCACCTCTTGACATTCTAGCTGTTTTCTAGCTAGCAATTTCTTATGATTCATTCAGTGTAGGTTTACCTGAAATAGACTACAACAAGAAACTGCAATCAAAGTCATTACAGAAGTATGAATTTGCCTCTCCCATTCAAGTTTAGAGGCAAGAGGTTACACATTTTTTTCCAGGAAACAGTGAATCCTTTGACCATTCTCGCATGACTCAGCCCACAAAACCAGTGCTGTCTTTGGTTCATTACATTAATCAATAATTATCCTCTTTAGCTCTGCAGAAGGCACAAGAAGGACACAATCATGACAGTCCTTCAGACTCTATTAGTAGTCTACAGCAAGAGTAATCCTGCCTTCACAAGAGGGGCACATCACACCCAGTGACACATCAACTTCCAGGCAATATGAAGGCAAACAGAAGTCGCTTCTCTCCCAGTGTGAGGTTTCTCAAGACTGTTCTGCTTTCAGTGGGTCCAAAGATGCTCCCCAGAGCAAAGTGTGCTTGTGTGGGCACTCTGGAGGTCCTGATGCCCCCCTTGCACCCCTATGACAGTACAATCCTTCCACACTCTAAATTATTGGTACTAGAGTTGAACCTTTTGTCTGCTGAGAAGCTGAAGCAAAGTCCTCTGTTTGAAGCCAAATAACATGAGATGTAGACATACAACATAATACCATATCTCACTTGAAACTGGTGTATCTGTTAAATGGTTTGATTTAGACCATAAAGAATTTTCTTTGTACTTTTTCTAATATCATTATGACTCTTGCTCTCAAGTGTACTACTCTTGTTTACACGGCAAACAATTATTTGCAAATAGACTCAGCAAAAAAAAAAAAAAACCCCGGGTCTTAATCCCAGGTAACCTTTCCTGTCAATGGACTAACTGTGGAGTAATATCCAATGAGTGTAACAAGAAGGTGAAGTAAAAATGACAGGCTACACACCAAAGCTCATTTCTTCCCTCCCAAGCTACTTATGTAGCACTGTCAAGATAGTCAAGCAGAACAGATGCAAATTCAGTCTTGAGAGAGGCTGTGAAGCCAAATCTTCTTGCACTATTTGGAAGCACATACTGTACCCACACTGTGCTAATTGAGGGAATCAAAACATTTACAATTTTACCTATACATTCTCTAAACCAACACAATTAACCAGACACTTAATACTGATCAAAATATACAGAATTAATGTATATTTTAACAACATTGAAAAGAAACTAAGAAGTTTCTTCTATTGAATTTGAAAAACTTTAGAGCAATCGAAAATAACAACTATCATTCAAAGGTACTCACTGCTTATATCATTCCCTCTCTTCTCCCCCACTGGACCTCAAAGTTTTTTATTCACTGAAACAGTATCTTGCTTTCAAGTTCCTGAGAATTCTTTGCAATTCTTTTTTTATTCTGTTGGTGTCTTTTTTTTCCATCAGCTCTTTTTCAACTTTAGCACTGCTTAGGTCATAAGGAGCTATCAAACTCTTAATTTTTGAGGCATCTCACGATTCTCCAGCTTTCCTCATATTGAGCAGCTAATGAAGCCATGCCTGGTGGACATGAATACTGTGCACTTGTTGACTAGCACCATCTTGATATCAATACATGCACTGTGACCACCTGAGATTTGGGAAGTTTATGCCTAGAAAAAATATTAACTGCATACTGACTGGAAAGAATAAAGTATTTTGATTTAGTTTCATTAATGCTCTTTACTGTGCCAACCTATTTTATTTACAGGACACTTTTCCCCAACCACTACTTTCAGTGAATATTAGATGCTATATATTTTTTAAAACAAAGAAATTTCATGGAGCCTGTCCCCATATTTCACCTTCATCAAATCATAGTTAATAGGTCTGATTTTAACAAAGCATAAAATTACACCTCAGCACAGCAAATTAACAAGCAACAACAGGGACAGCTGCTGTATTTCTTGCTGTCATCAGTTCAGATACATCTATTTATATTCCTCAGTACACTCCTTATTAAAAAAACCTACATAATAAGTAATGAAGCAAAACATGAAAGACCTTTGCAATAATTCTATTCTGCTTACTCTGCAATTTAGGTTTGTACAAACTTACAATCAGGAAGATGCTTACAGTATAAAAAATCTACAATGAAAACTTGTATCGCTCTAACTATATTGACAGAAGCTGACATGAAAACATATGCCAGGGTAAAACCTGATATTAAAGTTCAAGTCTAAGTTCAGCTCAGAAAGACAAGAGGCAGACATAGGGAGAGCAGTGGAAGAATCACTCCCCAGTGATCAGTGAAACCTTAATTAGAGCGGTGCATGACACTCTTTGAAAATTAATGTGCTCTTAGGGTATCAGAAGTTTCTGCAGCAAAGGAGTCTGTTCTGTTCACCAGTTTCCATAGGTATTACTTGCATTCTTACTATTGATTCTGGCAGTGTGTTTTTAGTTTTTCAACTTGGTTAATCCTCCCTTTTGCTGCACTTGCACTAGACTCTCAACCAGGATCTCCAAATAATTGGAGATTATAGCTATGAATCAAGAGAAGGTATTCCAAATCTTTGTTTTTTCCAAAGGGCATGAGAAGAATAGGAGAAAAAACTACATTCTCAAAGATCCAGAAAGGGAATCATTCAAAGAAAATGAGAAACCCTTGTTGTGCATCAGCAAATATGCCTTTCCTAAATGGGAATAATTTATTGCGCAAACAGAAGATTTCTACTCTGAAGATTCTGCCAAGGTAAATGGCTATCATATTAAGAACTTCTGGTTCTTATATAAACACACAGCAGTAAACTTTGGGCTACTCCTTTTTTTACACAGAACATGTTATGATGGGTAAAATTTTCATCTTTTATAAGCACTGAACTGAAATATTTTGGTAGCGACTAGCTGAACATAGAACAACCCAGTGGGGAAGGGGTGGGGAAGGTAGAAAAATACTAGTTTCTTACTCGTGGCCTTTGAGTATTTAAAGAGAGCTTATAAAAGAAAGGGAGAGTAACATTTCACAAGCTGATAAGACAAGCATGAGTTTTAAACTCAAAGAGGGGAGACTTATATTGGCTGTTAGGAAGAAACTCTTTATTCAGAGGGTAGGAAGGCACTGGAACAGGTTTCCCAGAGAAGTTGTGGGTGTCCCATCCCTGGAGACATTCAAGGCCAGGTTGAATGGGGCTCTGAGCAGCCTGGTCCAGTGGAAGCTGTCCCTGCCCATGGCAGGTGAGTTGGAATGAGATAATCTTTACAGTCCCTTCCAACCCAAACTATTTTATGATGCTATGATTTGTTAACCAGTTAATATTAATAGAAGCAATACATGCAAACTCCCCTGGGAAGAAAAATACAACAATTACAAAGCTGAGCATAATTAATTGCCACCACAACCTACAAATCTCAATGAGTTATGTTGTTGCTTGTCTGTGTATCATAACAGCCACTGTTACAATACTGATTCATTAACTCAGAAGACTAGCAGGTACTAGCAGGTAACTAGAAGAACTAGCAGGTACATTAAACATATAACAGAAAAGTTTCTAATCAATATAAAAATTAGCAGTATGGAATTACTTCTAGCAAAAAAGACAAATAAGTTGGAATTATGTAATGGTTAAAAACGTTAAAACTTAGTCTTGTAGCAACCTGTAGCCATAAAATAATAATAAGAACATCCTCCTTTTCCTCCTTATGTTGTTTTTTCTGTTTATACCAACATAATGGTTGAATATATGAATTATAAAATCAATTGCAGTCTACAGTAAGAAATATCATTGGATATTGCCAGCTCTTTAATCAGACTTCAGGATTCTCTCTAACTATATAGCAATAGACATTGTTTCAAACATTTTAGATGAGGACAAAGATTTTTCTGCTATCTTGTCCTCAAACGCTGTCACACTATTAAAATCAGCATGTTTGCAGGATTCCAAATAATGCATTTGTTGTCTGGGAGGCTGTAAATGCACTTTATTGCTCAATGTGCAATACAACACTCAGCATTTGCATCCTGTCAGGGACTTTTCTCCATGTTCTCACCTATGATTTTCCCAAGTCACTTCTATACTTTTGTCCCAACTGTTGTCTTATCTTCACTGAATATAAATATCTCTAATGGATACACACCCACCCACACGCATACATATACATGTGCACTCAAATAAAATGCTAGGATCTCTCAGGGAGACAATAAGAAAAAAACAGAGTAATTAATTAAAAGACAAAATTGAAATAAATTAGCCCATTCTAACTCAGTCTTACCTCTAATCACTTGTGTTCTTTGAAGGTTACTGTTATGATACTGGAAATCCACCTGACCAGTGCTAACTAATTAAACCTGCCAAATAATGCTGAAAATCTGACTAATTCAGTTAAGACAGCATTATTAGAGCAGCTTTTCTTCTCTCTTCCTTGACCAATTGTAAAAGTCTCCTTGAATTAACCTGACATAGCCCATCGGTATTCTTAGAAAAAACAAAAGAAATGTTCCAAAGTTGGAATAATTTTAATACTCTTCAGATAACATAGGACAATTCCTGAAATTTCACCAGTACTGTGTGAATATTTATAAAATAAAGACAATAACATTCAGTACAACTCAAAGTGTGGAAGATTTTAATTTCTAACAGATTTGCTTATATTGGTACTTTATGATTGTCTTAAGTTATGTCAGTAGTAAAGAAATACTGAGAAAAAAGCACATTTTGAAGAAAATCAAATATCAGATTTTCTGAGACTTCGTAAGGAGCTCAAAATGTGGAGGACTAGTGTTTGCAAGTTTTTATTTGGTTGAAGATTTTATGACAAACTAAATTGCCTATGCTGCCCATGTACAGGCATTGCTGCTACTTTAAAACAGAGTTTTGGACAATGAAAAGATTCTGAAATTATTAAATTTAAATGATTAAACACATACTATT
>JAWWMU010000180.1:32671282-32681770 GCA_035048155.1 Cinnycerthia olivascens
GATTAAACACATACTATTGTTTTGAAACATTTTTTCAGTAGTGCCTTCCTCCATATAATTTTCAGAACTTGCTATCTAGGTGATACACAGTTGAACTAGGATAATTACGTACAAAAGGGAAAAAAATTAACAAACTGCTGAAACTGTAGCTTGCAAACTCCCAATCTCCTTCAGGGTATACATCCTTGGTATATTTACATATTTTCAAATTATATCTTTTGACAGGGACTATAAACCTCTGTATTCTATTCTAAGGTCTGCCACCACCCACATAAATCTGCCAAAATTAAGCCTAATGGTTTTGGTTTGTGTAAAATGGATCTTTGAATATTTTTCCTACAATTTTGCTGAGAGCAGGTTTATATCTCCCAATTTAAGTATTTTTATATAGACAATTAGACCAAGATGAAAGTCACAGTTTAAATTCCTAAGCGGAGTTTATTGTGAGATATATACAAAATTAAATGATGTCATTTTAGCTTGAAGAAAATTATTTGCCACAAGTGACACAATTGTAAAGGGCACTATCATATAATTTAATAACTCTGAATCTCAAAGAGGTCTCAGTCACAGCAGGCAGCCGCACGTGAAATATTTGCGGAGTTTTTAGTGGGAGTTTCATACTTTCATACATGTTTGAAGAATTTTTACCCTTCACTTTTAAAATAATTTCTGTAAAACAAGTAATTACAGTTTAGTGTGCATCACAGTGGATGTATAATCTATATAATCTGTAAAGAGACAGGATGAAAATCTTGATTGTTGGATTCAAAACCTTAATAGGTTTTTAGGGAAATTGTTAGCTTTAGTTACTTAGAAGAAAATTGTTTGGGCTTTACTCAAATATAGAAAGTGAATAATAGCACATGTTACCACATAGTGCACTTAGAAAGCTAAATTTCTTCACAATTAAGCTGCAAGTCCAAATGTCAAAATAAATTCTTTTTTTCCCAACACAGTACGATATAGCTTAATATTTAACAACAGAAAAGAACTTACAGGTAAAGCAGTCTTTTAGAAAATTTCTGCTATGACAGAGCTTGACATGACCTTTCACATTACTTCCTGGGTTCATTTCCTAGAAGCAATAGAAACAGGACACACATGAAATCAGTTGTAATGTTAAAATAGTATCTATTCCATTGCCTTAAAACAGGTTATGAAGCAAGGTTTGGGAAAACTTTTTAGGCCAGTGTCTTTGAAATGGCATAACCTAAAGTAAAAATTCTGGACTTGAAAGGTAATCTCAACAATTTTGTATCAAATCCTGTACCAGATACTGATATCCATTGATCTTTCTGTAGACTTTCAGACTGATTGGAGATGGCTCTTGGACCTTCCTGAGCACAGGAAAACCGCACATGATGTTTCTTGTATCAGTCGCACTACTACAAAAAGCCTTTGCATAGCCAGCTAACCCAGATGTCATTGGCAGGATAACATTCAAAAATAAACAAAGCTTAATAAAGCAAAAAAAAAAAAAAAAAAAGCTAAAGCAAAGCATGGAATTAGTTCTCCAGCAATGTTTTTACACATATTTGCCCCCAAACAAAGAGTAAAATATATAAAACACTTAACTGGAATAATTATCTCATAAGTATAGTAAATACAAGTGAAGTCCTGCAAGGGACTCAAGCCAGCAAAAGCAGGGCACTGCACAGGCACCTGTGGTGGTACTTGCAGCAGGAAGCTCCCTGCTAGGGGGGAGTGAATCCCACAGCTGCTGCTGCTTGGGGAGGTTTGCAGCCTGCTGGAAACTCAGATCAGGACACTGCAAAAGGCTGCTGCACACTACGACCCTCTGCTGCTCTTCCATATGAGCACTGAAGATGAAGCCAGAGGTAATGAAGAAAGCATTGAGCACTGATTATGCTGCTATGTGGGGGGGTGGGGTCAAGGGCATGGGACCAGGCAGTTTTCTCCTTAATCCCTCCAGAGAGGCAGAAGGGTGAAAAAGGAAGTAATAGATCCCATAAGAATGTGTTGTGCAGTTGGTGTGGGCTACGGGTTTTAGATGTTAAATGATCACGGGATATTCTACAAGGACAGAGGATGGTTTAACAAAGATGTTGTCCACATAAGTGGAGAAAAATATTTTGCCAACAGGCTAGGCAATCCAGTAATGATAATTCAAACTAGGAATAACTGCAGCAGGAGAGTATGACCAGCAATCAAGAGAGGAAGAAAAGGACCAGGTTGGTAAGCAAAGAGAATGGGGCAATATCAACAGGAGGAAATCTGTAAGCAACAAAACAAGGCTATAGGGGTCCCACCCCAGCTGGGTACATGTACCTAGGGAAATGCCTCCCAGGCAGAATCACGGTAAAGGTATTTTATCTTTTCTGGGAAAACAGTATGCTTTTGTGCATATTCAAATAGCCTGTTTGCTAATGCACACAGCAAAGCAAACAGGATAAATTAAGAGGTCCACATGCAGCTGGAGAATTTTAAATTCATTGGGATCACAGATATAGGTAGATAACTCATAAACACGAACAGTAAAAGTTTCTACTGGTGCTGTGCAGCATAAGGAAGGCTACAGAAAATGGTCTCTCTGTCACAAGAGATGAATAAAAAGATCTCTCCTGAAGGAGAGCTGTCACAAGAGATACGAAGAAGGCAAATACACTGAACGCCCTCTTCATCTCACCCTTCACTGGTAAGGCCACCACTCAGCTATCCCAAATCCCTGAAAACCATAGGAAAGCCGGGAGCAAGGCAGATTTCCTTTCAGTGGAGGAGGATCAGGTTAGGAAGCATTTAAACAAACTGGACACACACAAATCCATGGGCCATAACGAGATGCACCACACATACTGAGGGTCAGCTCATGTCATTGTGAGAGCACTCAATGACTGAAAGATCAGAAAGGATAACAGAGAGCAAGGTGAGGGGAAGAAACTCTGAGCATTGGAAGAGAATACATATCACCTCTACTTTCAAGAAATGCAGTCCCAGCCTCACCTCGACTCCTAGGAAAGAAATGGAGAAAATAAACCTGAAAGCCAATGCCAACCAGAGGAGAGATAAGAACGTATTTGAACATGGTAAGCGTGAATACACAGAGGGGAAATTGTGCCTGACCAACCTGATAGCCTTCCACAATGAGCAGGCTGACCCAAGGGACAAGGACAGAACACTGAACACTGCTTATCTTGACTTGAAAAACGTTTCTGTCACAGCCTTGCATTGTCTTCTCCCTGACGAACTGATGAAACACAAAACAGATGAATGGAGAGTAAGACAAACAAAACTGACTGAACTGCTGGCCAAAAAGGGTTGTGGATCAGCAGCATCAAGTTCACCAGAGGCCAGTCATCAAAGGCACCCTCCAGGTGTCAATACAAAAGCCAATACCACTCAGCAACTCATCAATAACTTGCAGGTTGAGACAGAATACATAGATACTACAAAACTAAGAGTAGGTGATACATCAGAGGGTTGTCCTGCCATTGAGACAAACCTTGACAGGCTGAGAAATGGGCCAACAGTAAGCTCATGAAGTTCAATACAGGGGGAAAAAGTGAAGCACTGCACTAAGCAGGAATAATCCTGTGCATGTTGGCAGAACAGGCTCCGAGGGACAACAAGCTGGCCAATGAGCCAGCAGTGTGCCCTCCCAGCAACCCACACTGCATCAGCAAGAGCATCACCAGCACACCCAGGGAGGACATCCTTCCTTCCCTGCTCAGCACTGCTGAGCCATCCTGAATGCTGCAGAGGGTGGCACAGAACCGGCCCCAAGAGAGACAAAGTTACTGCAGCAAGGCCAGCTAAAGTTCGTGCAGATAAGTAAAGGACTGAAGCACTTTTTTTATTAGGAGAGGCTGTGAGAGGTGGGGGCCTTTAGAAGAGAAGGCTCAGTGGGATCTGTACTACACTTACAAATACTTGGCTAGTAGCAGAATAAGGAAGACAACTTTTCTCAGAGGTATCAAGGGGCAATAGGCACAAATTAAACACAAGACAGCCTATTGAAACAACCATTTTAATCTTTTTCTATGAGGGTGATCAACCAATGGCACAGGTTGCCCAAGATGCATCTCCATCCTAGCAGATATTCAAAACCCCACTGGGCATACTCCTGGGAAATGTGTGCTAGGTTACCCTGTGACCCTGCTCTGACCAATGGGCTAGCCAATCTCCAGAGTTCCCTTCCAACCACAACAACTCTATGATACTAGAATGTGTTTTATTTAACTGGTCTCTGCTTAAAATAAATTGAAAAGAGGTTAAATTAATCACCCATGAAATCTCTTCTCCAGAATGCATGGGGGAAAAAAATTTATAATCAACTTTATTGTACTTTAGCTAGTGTAAAAGGCTTAAAAAGGTTACAGTTGAAAGCTAGAAATAGTAACCCTGACCCCAATGAAAGTCAACATGTCTTTTGGACTCCTGGATATTAATGGAAAGATTTTAAAACCATAGATTAAAAGCAACAGGAGAAATTCAGATACTCTGATCCAATTGTGTCTCTCTAGAGATATTTAAAACCCAGCTGGATATGTTCCTGTGTACCTTGCTCTAGCTGACCCTGCCTTGGACCAGGCAATCTCCAGAGGTCACTGTCAAACCTAACAATTCTGTGACTGTCCTCGTGAAAGAGGAAAAATTCTCCCCAATAATTCCTGCTGCTAACACTCTTACTTTCCCATTAGAAAGCAGACCATAAATAAACACAGAACTTCAGGCAGGTATACACATATGATATTTAAAATGGATTAATAACAAATGCATCAAATTTCCTTTCATAATGGAAAGATATACTTAAAAAGGAAATAAATATTGCTCTGACCACTCAAAAAAAGTTGGACAAAATGCACTCTAAAAACGTGAATCACCTGCACAGTGCTCATTGGAATAGAATTTCATGGCATTTTATACTAAATTAAAACACCAACACTTACGTGAGCATTCATGGGTTTATGACAGCATCTCCCAAAGAATTGTTCCACTCACGTGGAGACATCAACCCATGGAATAAGTTTTGCAAGTCATGAAGAATAAAAACACAATTAGACTGTAGAAAATCCAAATAAATATTTGATATTCAATATATTACTTAGAGGAAAAAAAATCTGTTAGCAGTTGAAATCATACATCGCCAAGGGAGCAAACAGAGCTTTTCTTTTTCCATAATCTTTTTCTTTCTACAAGTTGGAATTTGAGTCGTTGAAAAGCTATGACTACAAATTATATTTTAAATTTATTTAAATCTAATTCCTTAGAGAAAAAGTAAACAGCACCTGCCTATTTTATTCATGGCCAGGCTGAACAAAGAATACATGTTAAACAGAAATACAGTGTATTTCTGCACACAGGTACTCCTACAAAGGTATGTTGTATGTAGATAGTCACATGGGCATCCTTTGTGTTCACGTTGCTATGGAAACCAACTTCCGTGTAATCAAACATGATTACAAAGACATTCGAGCTCTTAAAAGGGTACAAGTCTTATCTCTATTTTTTCCATCAAGGAAAAGATTGTTTATAAGGTTATAGAAGAGCAGCCAGTAGTCAAGAGCATGTGAAGCTAACAAAATTATAACATCTGAAATATAACGATTTTTTCATTCCGTAGTGTTTGTGTACTTAAAGGTAACTTCAGAGACTAGCTGAAAACAGCAGTAGAGATTATGGCATAAAGTAAGGACACTATGGATTCTGCATTATACAGAAGATGAGGCAGATAAACCTGGCATTTTCTTTGATTACTTGGAAACAAAATTTACAGGAAACTTTCACTATGGAACTACTCATATCAAACAGGGCACTCAAAAAAAGGGCAAATCAAAGAACTATGTTATATAGATTTAAGTTCCTGTTTTCCTGGTTTTTTCACAGAACATTAAACAATCTCTATTCAACACCTGTATCTGTTTTATTTATCTTGGTCCATCTGCTCCGCAAATGTTCTTGCAAAGCAGTTTCCCATGGCAACACCAAATATCATATAGTCACATTTATCTGTCAAAGCCCTTCTAACTGATCCACTCCTGAATTTCAAACAGCATAGTTTCCTGCAGTATTTAAGTAAATAATAAATGGAGTATTTCTTCAAGCAAAAAAAAAAACAAATCCACATGAATGAAATAAATACCCACAAAAAAGCCCCTCTCTTCAGGCATTTATTTTTATTTTATTATTTTAATAACTTCAGTTTTCAAGAGCATTACATTTAAATCATCTAAGGCAAAGTGGGAGATATATGTTACTTAAAAACTGTCAATCTGATGGTAGTTCTTACTTGATTAAAATTTCGAAACTATTATGTTGTACAAAGCAAAGCAAATTGTGTATAAATTTTAAAGAATAAGGAAATAATACATTGGAAAGTAAGTTTTGGAATGAAAAGACCACCATGGCTGCTTACTATGGGATAATTTCTGATAGACATCACGTACAAATTATTACTAGCCAGCCCCTCTAATTTTTAAATTCTTATATTAATAATAATAAAAAAATGTAAGTAAGAGGAAAATTTCTCAATACATTTTCATTCAAGATATACTAATAACACTGATTTCAAAGTATCTCCTATTTTACCTGAAATACTATTTTGAGAACTTCTCCCTAAATTAAGACATGGTAGAAATATACATTTTTAAGTGAAGTTCTTCTGACAAACTCTCAAAGTAAGCATCAAAAAATCCCAAACTCTTCAGTAAATATCACCCTAGTCCTGAGCACACTGATTCTGTGTGAAATTGCAACAGGGGTGTTGTTCAAGGTGTACGTTAAAGAAGAAATGTGTAAACTTAAGAAAACTAGCTTACTGAATTTCAATGTCTGATATCTTTCATCTTAGATTTGTCTGATCAAAACCAAAATCAGCTAGGGACAAATCCTGTGGAGATCTGAAAGACAATCAGACCTTCTGGATCACTCCTACTCCACCACACTTTAGTTTGTAGCCCAGAGGTACTTTAAGAACTAATACAATTTAGCAATCTCAGATCTGTAATAAACAACAGGATTAAATTCCCACAATAATTTTCCACCAGCATCCCCCTCCTGTTCTGGTTATGGCTGGGATAAAGTTAATAGAGCTCCCTGTAGCTGAAACAGTGCTGTGTTTTGGATTCAACATGAGAACAAGGTTTATGACACGCTCCAGTTTTGGTTGCTGCTCAGTTCACCCCAAATCAAGGATTTTTCACTGCCTCATGCTCTGCCAGTGAGGAGGTGCACATGAAGCCATGAGGGAGCATAGCTGGGACAGCTGTCCCCAACCGGCCAAAGGCATTTTCCATACCATACCACAGAATGTCACACCCAATATATGAACTGGGGGAAGCTGGCTAGAAGGGGCTGATCACTATTTTCAGAAGGGCTGGGCACCCATGAGCAGGGAGTGAGAAGTTGTACTGTGCATTACTTGTTTCTCTCAGGGTTTATTCATAGAATCACTCCTCTCTCCTTTTCATTACTAAGATTATTATTATACTTATTATTATTTTGTTTCAAATATTAAACCCACAAAGTCTTAATCCATAAACTTCACTTTTTTTTCTAATTCTCCTCCCCATTGGAGGGTACAGGCACAGAGTGGGTGAGTGGCTGCCTGATATTCAGTTGCCAGTTAGGATTAAAACCACCCTACTTTTCCCTATAGCTGCCTTGGGTTATTCTTGGGTTTTCCCAGAACACTCATCCGCTCACCTTGGAATTTGGTCCAAACACGTTTTGCAGATTAGTCTAGATTTCTGGTCTCTATGGTGAAATTCTGTACAATGATTCTGCTATTTTTAGCTAGAAAGGCTTCTTTATGTGTTTTAGACATAAATGACACAATGGATTAATTAAGCAAAAGATGGCATTTCTACAGAGCACAGGGCAGAGCTACAGTGGGAGGACAACTCAGCTGCTCTGTTGTGTACCTAGGAAATCAGTCCACTTCATGAACATATGCAAATATTGCTGGAAAAAAATCCAAAATACAAATACAAGACCCCTCTGCCTGCAAGCAAGAGCACATAAATATATCTTGAAAAAACCACCTGTATGTTCACCTGCCACCTTTCCTGTGGTTTACTACCCATCAGCCAAAGTACACTGTCTACAATTATCTGTGGACAGAACTAACCATTTGTGATGAATAATAGATGCATTTTATCCTTCCACTCAAAATTTTTATTGTGCATTTTTAATAGGCCTTTGAAACAAGCTTGTGAATTTATGAGTGACATGGATATGATTCTAATGCATTTTATTTTTCAAGTAAACACAGGTAGAGTAGCACTGATTCCATCAGTCACTAGTGTCATCCTAAGAACTGCTAATTCAATTCCTAATTGTATGAGCCTAACCATGAGTGTGTTTCATTATCCTCTACTGTATACAAAGTGTTTCTCTTAAATATGTAGGTTGATTTTCTTGGTTTGTAAGAAAATTGAAGCTAAAAATATTTCCGCCAGAATCACAGTGAAAGATATAAAAAGAACATTAAGTTTTTCATCAAACCACATGTGCTTTGCATTTACCTGTCCATATGAGGATTAAATTTTGAGTCACTTTAAAACATCATAATAAAACCACCAGTGACAGTAAATTGCATCACATGCTACTGCCTGTGATACATGTGAGATGAACTGGCTACAAGCAGAGCATGTTTTGAAAAAATATTTTTCAAATATGCTACTTGAAAAGTTATGATTTAATCTAAAAAAAAAAAATAGAAATTCTTACAGGACTAACATCCTGCTTTTTCTGAAAATCTGAAAGGCTATAAAAGACTAAGTTATTACAATCTATTCTGCAAATGGCTAAGCAGGCAGGACGGTGCTCATTTATGCTTTGTCCTTTTAAGCTTTCAGGGTGCTGTGTAGCCATAGTAACTATGCTTTTTCTCTGCAAAATCCATTAGCTGGTTTTAATCTGTGATTCAATACTAGTGACAAGCATTTCTTTTAAAAGCAATTTCTGCATACCTATGTTTTATACATAACAGCAAAAGAAACCAAAAGGTTTAAAAGGATATCAAATGATAAATTCTAAAATAATTTTAAAACTAGGTTACCATCAGGAATTACACACTACTACCTCAAACTAGATGTCCAGGCAGAACTAGCTCTCATTTGCATCACAGCAGTCAGTGCTGCTGGTTGGCCATCAGTGAAACAGCAGAGAGCTTTCAGCCTTGCCATCTCACTCCCTTTGTGACAGCAGCTAGGGTGCAAGTACCAGAAAGGGAGACCAGGATTTGCACAGTGATTTGAGTAAGGCCACAAAAGATAAAAATCACCTTTCTTCCCACAATATCTATTCCGCAACAACACAGACAGACTACAAATAACCTGTCGGATCTCTACTGGACAAGGATTTTGTCAACAGGAAATGGAAAATCTTGGACTCTTATTCCACAATGACAACTTTGAAACATGGCACATAAATCAGAAGACTAGGATAAACTCTGTCCTGCATCTGATTTAGATGTTTTTAGTCACAACAGCACTAAACTGCAAATGCCAACTCAGTCCTGACACTGGTTACAGATAAGCTAAACTAATGGCATTGCCACTGTTTGCTTGAATCCTAATTACAAGAAGGTACACTTGGTAATTAGGAGGAGGCACATCTTTTGCAAGCAGTTAGTATATACTCCACAGCTGGAATTTGAAAGTGTAGAAATATATTCAACTAACTATTAATTTAAAAATAAATGCCTTGAGTCTTTGTACTGGATACCATATTCCTTAACTTAAAATTTTCATTGCTTCCTCAGCTATTTTGCTGTTAGTTCAATCTCAGCTGATTTTTCAAGTTCAATTTGCTTCTGCATTATATTAGAATCAAACATGATTCAAAGATAAAATATCTGGCATAGCAAGAATTGTGCATATTTGGTTTGGAGGTGGGGAGAATATCCCCTAAAAAGAGAAAATGATCTATACTGCCATTTTATTTCTGCATTCTAGCTCCTTGTCCTGCCACAGCCCTTCTTATAACAAGCACAAGAAGCAATGGCTAGGCTGTGGTTGTATAGGGTAAAGAAGGAACGCAGGATTATTTTTAAGAGACCATAAAAACTCCAAAATTAACTCATACTTGCATTCAATAGAATAAAAAAAAATAAACTTGATGAGTTACCTGAATCTAAACCACCTCCTTTTTCCCTATAATACACAACTTGTAAAGCCCTGACTTCACTGAAGTTAAGAGCGAAACTGTCATAATCTTAAATAGGGCAAAGATTTCACCTTATGTATATTTAATGACAAGGATGACTTAAGAGAGGATTAAAGGTCATGCTTTCTCTGCCACTACAGTAGAGGATGAAGTCATGTCATCATGGCCCCTACGCCTGCTTGTGTAGAATCACCAAACTGATTCTGTGATCATCAGCTTGGCTCTGGTCTAAATCAGAGGGACAGCACATTGCAGAAGTCACAGCACAAAGCACACTAAGAGTTTCCAGGAGCTCAGCTCTCCAAGAAAGACGCACAAAATGCTTCTTTCCAAATACTCTTGGTTCTGCCTTTCAAA
>JAWWMU010000180.1:32681870-32715566 GCA_035048155.1 Cinnycerthia olivascens
AGTTTCCAGGAGCTCAGCTCTCCAAGAAAGACGCACAAAATGCTTCTTTCCAAATACTCTTGGTTCTGCCTTTCAAACTGACAGAGGCTCACCTTTACTTCAAAATACTGTGAGCACATTGAGGAAGGCAGAGATGTTCTCCACAGAACATTCTGACAAGACACCCTTTGTCATTAGCAGTGACTCCACAACTACATCCAATCAGCTATAGAACAAAGTACTTCTGTACATACTGACAATACTCTAGGAACTGAAATCTTAGCAGAAGAGAGCAAGATATACAGGTCCTTTGCCTTTTGCACCCAGTCTTCCTGATGCAAAAAATTTGTAATTGGAATCAGCACTGATGGTAAAAATCATAGGAAACCAAATCCAGCCCTGAATAGTATTCAGAAAAATAGAGTTACAAGGAAAAACTCCAAAAGGAAACAAAACCAAAAATCAACCAAACAAAAACTTTAACCACCACACATCAGAAAAGCTGGAGATTTCATAGATTGTAAAGAAGTACAGGTGCTCACAACACACTTGAAAGTGTTGCAGAATCCAGTGAGAGCTTCTGCAGGTTAGACAGCTTCAAAAACACCTGTTGAAAAATATCCTGTTGCTATAGGCTTTAAATCAAAATACTACACAGCATTGTCTATGTACATGCCTGTTTAGGTAACTTTAACATTCACCTACTGTTATTCCATAAAATTATTATCAAAATTCAAAAGCTATTTTTCATTCTTTTTCTCATTAAACTAAGACATCAAAACTTTAGGGCGCCTACTTTCACAACTTAGTTTTATCCTGGATTGAATTAAGGTATTAATGCCTTTAAATACCTAAGAATAATCCACAAATTTTAAATTATGAAGGAATACAAGATAAACCAATCTTGAAAACCTGAAGTACAAATTAAAATAAACTTAGAAGAGAACTAGTAATGAAAATTTGGCTTGATATTAGAAAACAAAAACTTCACACCAAAAAAACGCTCACACATCATCTTCATCTGAGGAGGCTCTACAAGGATGTTTTCCATGTCCAAGGATATTACTACTTTCACATAAACCTCCATGCTTACTCTCCTTCCAGTATTCTGCAGTTGCCATAGTTACCATTTTGCATGATCACACTGAGTGGTGACCTCACATTGAATAAATCCCCAAAGGCTCAAAGTTGGCAAAATATATCAAGATTTGTGCAGAAATTTTGCCATGAATTTTCACTAAAAGACTGGCAGGCACCAAGGCACATTCAAACAAATGTCTCTTTTTGCAGACTGGATATTTTACTTGCTGAACTGCAAACTGTCAGCCACAATGAAAATACAGTAAGCGAATGAAGGTCTAGGTACTGGAATCACAGCAAGTGTCATTAAATATATCCTAAGAACTTTAACATGCAATTTTTGCTATGATTCACACAGTTTTAAACAAGGAAAGTGACCCAAGTGGAATCAGGCTTTCTCTTTCCAAATTCCAAAAATGACAAAGAAAAATCCTTAAAAGTTCCTAAATCACATTAGTAAGGTGCAGGTGATCACAGCTACCATGAGCACAAAAGACACAATCAGAAATCTTTCTCCTGAGCTTGACAGATGGCGAAAACAAACCATAGCAATCTCTAAGTCAGGGGCCATGACCATAACAGATAAGTCACTTAACTATAGTCTCATAATAAACAAAACTAGGTATGTTGGATTTCCGGATGAGGCTCCACAGCCTAACCCTTAAGGAATAGGGAATATAAAGAACTCAGCTTGGAGGAATTCTGTGGTGTTTGAAATCTTGAATGCGATACAGACTACTACTGACTGATATATAAAATTCAGGTACACATTGTGTCTATCAAAGAAGCAGAATTTCTATAAATAAATCTACATTTACTAAATGCAGTGTTGGATCCTTGCACCTTGGACCTTGCTAGAAGTTTCCAAAGAAAAACTGTTCCTCCTGCTTTTCCTGCAGATGAAAAGCACACACGACTACAGAAACTGTCCTGCCTTCCAAACATGTGATTGCCACAAGAAATACAAAGACTGAATAACTTGAAATACTTTCTTTTAAAAAATTAAAATAAACTCCAGCTCATTCAGTTTGTTCTATTCTGTTAGATCAAATGCCTTATATGCCACTCGACTTTTGTGTTTCCTACTCCCCAAACCAAACGAGAACATGAGATGACAAGAACCCATCTGGATTACAGGAATATGATACAAACAGGAAAAAGGACCTAATGGAATTATGAAAACATCATATTCATCCACTTATTAGCATACATAAAACTTGTAAGAATTTTTTGTCACAGAGCATCACTAGCTCAACAGTTAACACTAAGGATCAAATGTGAGAGAAGGTTATTTTCATATGCATCCTGTGATCTTTCATATGCAAAGCAGCATCACCCTGTTCCTTGTCTCTCAAAACTGCATTCTTATATGAACATACTTGATTCTACATTGGTTTTAACCTTAGAATAACAATGACTAGAAGCCATCTGTGACAGCCCAGCACCTTGCCATAGATGCATTTATTTCCCCGCTTGGTATGTTTGGCATCTTTCTCACTTAGATGTCGCCAAATTTTTTTAAGTTATTTTTCTAATGAAACTAACTCTGCTGATCTCTGGTTTCTCCATGTAGACAGAGCAACTAGAAGGAGTCTTGTCTCTCTACCCTGGTCTGGCATGAAAACAAGAGGACACTGGAAGATCAGTGGATTATTTAGAGCCAGATTAAGCAGATGTTAATGCTTCCCATGAGCCTCAGAAATAAAGAAAACAGATTTCTGTACTTGTTGATTGGCTTTTTAAGGGAACTGTTAACACATTATTGCCTTCTGCAAAATATTTTAATGTCTATGCACAGACTAGTGTATTTCCATGTTCACACCAATAAAAATCCTTGCTCACACCAACAGCTAGAATTAATCAAGTCTTCGGTCTAAAATCAAGTGTGTTCAACAATGAAAACTGTCCACAGTGTTGAGCTCAAAGCATTGTGGATCAGAACCACCAAGTCCAGTTGTAGGCCAGTCAAAGACACACTCCAGGAGCAAATACGAGAGCCAATATTGTTCAATACCTCCTTCAATAACTTGCAATGCAAGACAGAGTGCATCTTCATCAAGCCCACACAGTGCAAAACCAGAAGCAGTAAAGACAAAGGGTTGTGCAGCTATTAAGACAGGCCAAGAAAAGAGCATAAGTCATGAAACGAAACAAAAAGGAAGTGCCAAGTCCTGTTCCTGTGGAGGAACAGTGGGCACCCGTATGGGCTGGGGGCCAAATCACTGGGAAGCCACTTTGCCAAGTGGAACCTGACAGTCCTGGTAGACAAGCTGACCATGAGCTAGCAGTGTGCCCTCACATCAAATATGACTCAGAGCAACTTGACCTCTCCAGGAGGTCATAAGCAATGCTTCTTTCCCTCTGTTCAGTACTAGTGGGAACCATCTGGAGGGCTGACTCCAGCCCCAAGCTCCCCAGTAAAACAGACTACGGTGAAAAAAGTTCAGTGAAGGGCAAGAAAGATGATTAAGAGACAAAAGAATATTTTTTATGAGAAGCTGAGAGAGATAAAGGCATTCAGCATGGTGGAGAGAAGCCTCAGGGATGGGATCTGTAAAAGGAGGAGAGAGATTGGTGTTTGCCAATGGTGACAGAAGAGAGAGAAATGGACACAAACTGAAATACAGAATATTGCAGTTAAACATCAGGAAAGCCTTTCTTATTGTCAGATTGGGCAAACATTGGAAAATGTCACCAAGGTTGAACACAGAGTCTTCATCCTTGTAAAAGCTCAAAAAATGACTTGATACAGCCCTGTGCAGCCTACTAAATATGCCCATGCTGTAAGCAGGGAAGCTGTGCTGGATAATCTCCAGAGGTCCCTTCCAATCTCAACTCTTCTGTAATTCTCTTCAGAATGAACATGCCTGGTTTTAAAACAGGGAATCCAGGTGAGACCTCTCATCGACACTGAGAATTAAAGTGCCTACACAGTGTTTTGTTGTGGTCCACTATGTTCTTGCATAAGGTTGACTTGATGAGCAACTGAACCACCACATTCTCATTATATCTGTCTGTTGCTTTGAAAGTAATCACTCTCATTCATCAGCAACATTTGTGTGAAATTATTTAAAAAAACCTTAAAATAAACAAAAACTAGGAAAAAGTATTTATAGGAATGACTACTCCATGATTTTTTCAATTGCCTTACACTAATTTTTTCATAATGTGAACACTTGGATTCCATTGTGTAGATTTTTCAAAGTACCATCTGGTTTTCAAGCCCTCAGATTTTGCCATTAATAAACCTCAATCCCTGCCATCCTCATTCACTATACAAAACAGACATTGTATATCACTCAAAACAGGAAAAAAAAATCTCAAAGTTTGAAATTCTCTATGAAGCAAGCTGTATCTCTCATTTTGCATTTCCTACTTATCAGACACTGTTTTACAATTTAAATGTTATGTCAACTCATCCATAACCTTCTTTTATGTTCTATTTCAACACTTGGTGAATAGAATGTTAATCATTTAAATTAATATTTAATTGAAGAAAACTCCATTCTCTCAATTTATGAATTTGAGAATTCATAGTACCCAGTTGTCAAGTGATATCCAGCAAGTTGTCATGAGGAGGAAGTACTACAAATAGCTTCCTGTCCCCAAATCCTGGCTCCTGTTACAGACCTTCATTCCTAACACAGCAACAGGGAGTCATTCTACCTCTTCTTGAAACAATTTCTCCAGCCTATAAATCCAGCTAGAGTCTTTTTCTTAATTAAAATCATCACTAGCTTATTTTTTTATGCCAAGTTCATTTAAACCAAGTGCCTTCCAAGCAGAGTTAACAGGAGGCTGCTTAAATCATCCTTTTTCTAAAATCAAGGAAGAAAGTAAAAGCAAGGGGGAAAAAAAGGAGGATTTTTGAGGTATTACTAAGTTGGATCGGTTTATGAATCTACATCTGCAGAAACCAAAAAAAAAATATAACACAGGTGAAGGATACATAACCAGGGACAGGGTGCATAAATTTCACCAGGTCTCAGAGAATCTGGTACTTGTTTCCTCACAACAATAAAATACACTGGGGATGACTTAGAAGTAGGACAGAGAGGTGTCATAACACAGCCTTTTGCTCCTGTGCTATCATTTCTGCAAAGAGGAAATAAGATTTGCTATCCCTGATGGTGCCACCTGGAAGCAGCATTTAGGTGACTGCCTCTCCCACCGTGCCTCTGCTAAATTGACAAAGTCTTACTTAACAAGCTCAGGGAAGTACAACTGCAGTTCCTGCACATGTAAGATGCAACATAATGAAAATGTTGTCCTAAAGCTAGAGCAAAACGTTTCAGTTCATGCCTCAGGCAATCCAATTTCTGTAACAGAAGAAACATTCAAGGCACTGTCTGACCAGTGCCAGCCTCGCTCACTCAACACTTTCAGACCACAAGTCTGTATACGATATTCACAAAATCTCCACTGCATAACTTGTCTCTGCTAGGGAAGGTGCATTATTATGCCTTTACAATAATTAAACCAAACCACAATGCTATAATTGCTCTAGAAAAATTGTGCTATGTACTTTTCAAGACAACATGTATACCCTAAATTCCTTAAGTCAAAGGCTAGTGCTAAGACAAATCTTAATAAAAAAACTGCCACAGGACGAAAAGCATTTTTAGATGAAATTTTTATATTCACCTTTCTCAGAAAAAAAAAATAAAACAAACAAATCAAAGCCAGCTCCATTTTACTTATGCATAAGCAAGGCACATCTCAGACTTTTTTCCTAATAAATACTCAAGGAATACAAGCATTTCAACTACTGCGACACTGAGGTATTCTACGCTTCATAAACTCAAGATACTATTCGGCCACTGAAAACATGAAATTACAATCATCAGTTTGTTTCTATATTTTTTCCAGTAGCTGACTTTTGAAGACCAAGGGAGCTTCACTAGAATTGAAAAAGGGTGTTAAGATCTGAAGGGGAGGGTGGGGGGAAGGGAAGAAAAGTAAGCTCTGCAATTCAAACAACGGGTGGCATTTGCTTCTGCTTCCTCTGTGAGTTGCTGCACACTGCAATGGTCAAATTTACCTGAATCCAAAATTCATTCAGTCAATCTTCTCCCATTACTACTTTAGTCATCAACTGAAATCATCAATTACAGTAAATTCTGATAAATCAATGCAGCACCTTTTCCTTGAAAATAAGCTTGAATGAAAAATAAAATCTTGGAATAAAGGAATTTTGTTCTAAAGGCTAAGCAGAATGAAGTTTTGCACACAGTCGTCTTCCCTCATCCCTGCACTGCATATTTCTTTGTCCTGTTCTCAGATCAAACCTGAAATTCCGACAAGAGTCTGGTTTGTAACAAACTCCAGGCAGTTGTTTTAAAATCTTCCAGAACCTTTCTAACCATCTTTAAAAACTGAACTCACAGAAGCCAGACTGCTTCTCAAAAGCCCATCTTACTGCCAGTTTAAAGCTTTTCTAGCAACTGAGTGAGTCTGACTACCTGCTCCACCCAGCCTACCAAAGCCATTCCCCAGGCAAAAATGGGGAGCTGCTTGCTGGCAAGGGACAGTCAGCCCTTCACCATTTCTGTCAAAAAACACTTCTTACAATCTGAAGGATGGCAGCCCTCTTCTACAATACTCTAGCTGTATCCCTCTCAGCAGAAGTAGATACAGAGCAGGTAATAAACTCCAAACAAACTGCACAGAGCAGCCATCATACATCTACGCAGATTCTTAAGTGATTAGGTAGATAAAATCCCTACAGATGTGCAAATTTAGAATGATTTGAGGTAAAGTCCATGTGAGAAACATAGTTCTGTAAATTTTTTCCCACTGTCAAAACAGCATTTACTTTCTGCTGCTTATGCATGTTTTTCCAATACGTGTTTTTCTGCCTCATTGAAGCACTACACGCTGGCTAAAATACACTTAAATATCCCATTTTTTTGTCATTAATTACTACAAACATCAAGTTCTGCAACTCAAAGCTCATCTCAAAACTCAATCACTGTACTGCACTTAAGTAAATATCCCCAAGATACATCATCAAGCATATTTTCCACATCATCTGTAGAGGCTGAAAATCATCCTTCTATTACAGTTCACTTGAAATGGAACCAAATTGAGACAGAATATTATCATCATCTTCCAGGTCCCTGCTGAGATGTAAAACCTCCGGGAAAAAAAATTAGATCCTTCAGAAAAGGAAAACAAAACCAACAACCAAACCAAAAAAAAAAAAAACAAACTTCACTATTAACATAGTTAGCACTAAAGCAAAGCTACCCAGAAAGCCAATCAGAAAGGGCGATGCAGTCTGTGTACAAAAACACGTTTATGCCCTCCAACACAGAGTCCAGCCAAAGGGCCAGACAGCAAGCACAGCAGAGAGCCATTCCCTTATGGATGTAGCTTTCATGATCCTGTAGCTGCATCTTGCCTAACATCATCTATTGGTAGATCTTGCCAAATTAAGAAAACACCTCTAATTCTCAGAGCTGCCCTCAGGTATCTTTTCGTTAACCTTAAACCCTTTTGCTTTAAACTTTGAAGTCTCTCTCCAACTGTTAGGAAGAATATCCTTATCGTATCCAAATTCTTTTCATGTAATCAAGAAAAAGAATAACAGCATGTAACTAATAAACTGCTTTGAATATGGCAAAGAGTTTAATACAAGCACAACTGATGTCCTGGTGGGCCCTTCCCAGAAGACCCAGTAAGTGTGGTTAGCACCTCTCCCACTACTGCCAATAGTCCCTCACAAAAATCACTGCTAAATCAGGAAAGGAAAATCTGAAAATGTAAACCAGGGAAAAAAAGTAATAAATACCTTCATCTTTGAAAGTCCCAAGTGGCCTTCTGACATCAATTCCTACTGCTCTACTTTCTACTGATTCAGTAATTGATATATATACACATATATATAGTTGAAAACCATTCATAGGCAAGATTCATAGGTGGATTATGGCTATTTACACAGTAAGATACATGAAGTCTAGAAGAAAATAAATTTTATCTCTCCTGTTCTGTACCTAGCAGAATACTATTGAGTGCCAGCTTTCAGTCCACAGCTTTAGGCAACCAGGGTGCAGTCCAGCTTAAAGAGAGCTACAGGGCTGTAGAAGAAGCTAGAATAAAAGAACATAACTCCATTCCAAAAGTGAAGTAGAATTGCCTGCCCCATAGGATAGATTTACTTGTGCAAAACTCAAGTTTTCTAGTTGCAAAAGCCTCTAGCTCCTGACCTACCTAGGCTCATCAGAACTCTCTCATAGTCATTTAATGACCTCAACCTTTCCACATAACCACAGTGCAAAACCAAAAGCCAAGTGTTTTCTATCAATGACAAGAAAAATACCAAGCCTCTTCCCTAAGGAAAGAAAATGCAATAATTAAACCACAGACAGATGTTAGCCACCAGGCAGACTAACATCCACAACTACTATAGCAACGTGTTCACAGAATAGAACACCGTTCCATTGCCAACACAGCTGGAATAGCAAGCACAGAGCTCGAAATCTTGGGAGCCACAGAAGGTTGGTGAATGAACAACTAACCTACTGAAAAACCAAATGGAAGAAAGAATAAGTCCAGATAATGCTGAATCTAACTACTGTTTGTAGCTATTTTCATTACAAATCACTTTATATACCAAGGACAACTAATGACAGACTTACAACACATATCCAAGGACATAAATTGATATTAGACAAGACTTGTTTTCCTTTTAATCTAGTCAGACTGACTGAGCTGTCACAACAAAACCAAAAACTCTCATATATGACCTGCTGCACCTTGAGAAATCCCTCCCTCAAAAAAAATTAAATTTGATGCACACCAGTCCAGCAGGCAGCTTGGATTTTATGGCACAGTCCAAGAGTTTGTGTCCTTCCCTTGCTTCTGTTAACTGCCAAGGACCTCACTTTGTGGTGAATCAACTTATTCACAGCAGTATTTTATTCTTTTCTTCTATTCATTCAGATCCATGTTTTAATTATCACAGATGCAAGAGCTCCAGTATCACAATTCTTTCTCCTTTGCGAGTTAAAAAATAAAGACAGCATCTATAATTGTTTTTTTCAGTGCCTGGTTTTTATAAGATTCATAAACATACCGTATGGGAAGCCAAATTCTCACAGGACTAGTCTAATTAAGAAGTCATCAGCTATGCTGATTACAGGCACTCTTCAAGAACCTTAAAATCAATAGTTCTCACATTAATCACAAGTTCTGTGTGCTGTTTCCAGCAACATTCATGCTTTTTGGTTTTAATATGAGTATTACAATGTTCACAGAAGAGAAAAAGACTTTTTTTTAAATGCTTTCTTAAAGCATAGTGGCCTATTACTTGACTCACATATTTACCATTGCACTTATCAACTAAAGAAAAAAATAATTGTTATGCTACGAAATATTCTCAGTTTTGTGATGTAGATTTTGGCTTTACACTTCAGAATAAAAGAAAGCCAGGCTATATGTTTATGTGGTTCTATGATTTCAAAACAATCATGTCAAACTGGTAGGAGAGCAACCTGCTGAGGGAGCTTGTTGCTTAGGTTATTAAAATGATGAGGGCTGTTTAAAGGTTTAAGGTAAAGAGCTCATTCAGAAAAAAAAAAAAACTGTTTTCTTGCAGTAAATGGATAGTTCATGATTCAAAGTTCCTTTAGTCCTAACATTCAGGCTTCTACAAAGCACCTAGGCCAGGGCAGACTTCAGTTGTTTTTCAAGTAGTGAAAAAATTTCCCAGAAGAGACATACAGTTAAGACGAAATTCAAGTTATGCCAATGAAAAATTCTACTCTTCTATTAATGCTATTGTACCAGCATCCAAAACCATTGCATGTATGTGATTAGCCCAATGATTCATGGACAAATAGTTATTATTGTCAGTCCACAATTTCCAATTTTTTTTTTTTAACAGTAAGTAGTATATTCACAAAGAGAAAGTCCTCCTTATGTAGGATATGCCTTCCAAAAGCTTTCTATTTCCCAACTACAGCTTGAAATGCAAGCAGGGTGAATCCAGCACCAAATAACCAACAAGCCCCCAAAAGTCTCCATCAGTAATGATGGCATTTCACTACTGGACCTATATAGTATATATCTTTTGCTTCTCAGAGTTTCACTGATTAATAAATGAAGCGCAAACTTAGTTCTTTAGCCATGAGAAAAACAGAAAAGCTCCAGGAAGTAGCATAAAGAAACAACCCTATCTTAAAGAAGAGAGAGAAATAAAATTATTATAGAAGAAAATTATTTTTCCTGTACAATATATACAAAGAAACATGGTGTGTTAGTCAGGACATATTATTAGAAATAATAGTCAGAGGTTAGAACAAAGAATAAATGGGATGCTGAGGAAAACTTTGGAATGTTGATATTTATTAGGCTATTAAAAAAACCTGCTTAAAAACACGTAGTTGAGACAGCTAGGAATTTACAGTGTAACAAAGCAGATAAATATACAAGGCACTTTTATGCCATACTCATGAAAGTGCAAATTACAGCATAATAAGTTGATTTTCCACCTCCGATATCCATTATTAATTCCATCCATTTTTTGCTGATGTAAATATTTGAAAAGAAAATAACCAAAATATCTCATTCCATAAAACAATACATCTCTATTTTACTCCTCAGTGTTCAAAAAGTTATGAATAACACACACGTCCTGGGAAAATGCAGGAACACTTATCATATTCAATTGCATGCTACTCAGGCAGAATTTTAGCATTTGAAACAGTCCAGTAACATTATGTGATATCATTTTGAAAATAAAGTTATCTAATTATTATAAAAGTGACTGTAAGGATTTTAAATACAAAAAAATAGAAGGTTTAGGTTTAGCTCTAGAAATTCTTTTTCTGACTGTACAAGTTTCAGGTGCATCAACCAGGTATTCCATAATAGCAGCAGTACTAAAACATAACTATAGTATGAAGAATTAGTTCTTTATCATTCTATGACAAGTTTAGCCTGTACAAGTTTCACCATATATCCCTACATCTTGAACAAATTTTCCTACTCCATAACTATTTGTAAAGCCAAAACTTCAGTGTTTCGCAGCACTTTTGTAAAAACAAGCCTACCTGCAAGCAATGTCACTGTTCCACACAGAACTTACTGCTGCTTTGTTGCATTCCTTATTCCTAGAATTCTCTTAATCTGCTAGGAATAATATACTCTAGGGCTATGCAAAAACTCAGCCATGCAATTACATGGAATAAAAATGTAAACACAAATGTATTCAATATTACATAGACTGCTGACAGAATTCTGAAATTTCCCTTCCTCCCTTTGTCCCACCCAGTTCGTCTCACTCTAACCAGAGTATTTCCATCAGTGGTTACATCTACACTTGGGTTATGTTATTATAATCACTTAATAGATAAACCTCCTTGTTATCAAAACTGCTAATAAAGTTAAGGACCACATAAAAGCCAAGCATTATTGGTTTCATTTATCATATAACAGACTCATTGATCTTATACATAAAATGTTTCTTATACATAAAGTGTTTCCCTGTCTTATTTTAAGGTTCCTTTTCTCCCATGGAAGAAAGCAAAACAACTCTACCATTCAATGCTACAATTCATCAGCGCACTAAGGAAAATTAGCTGTCTAATTCCAAGCAAAATTAATTCAATAGACTTCTTCCTGAATGATTTGCTAACAAGCACTTCATAAAACTCATGTACAAATCTAGATGGGAAAAAACACTTTTATGATTCAAGTGAACTCTACTAGGAAAAACGAAAATATGCCAAAGATCTGATTTTGGTTAGAGATAAAGTTCTACCTACATGTGAAAGATGGAAGTTTCTTTGCAAAATACATTATTTGATTTTTTTTTTGCTGTTACTATAAATACTATCACTTTAAACTGAGGCTAAACAACAAAACCTAAGAAAAGTACCATGCTTCAAAAAAACAGTGTTTCATTCCATCACAAAAACTCTATATTGAGAGTCAGTAGTCAACAGCACAATAATAGCATCATATTCTTAGAATTGTGCAATTTTTTCAAATTTAAATAGCTACAATGTAGCACTTATAATCCAGGGGAGAGGTGGAGAAAAATCACCATTGATTCTCTATCGGTTCAACAATAAGTAATTGGGCCCAGGAGCTGAATAAATGCAGATTAGCATTAAAATACCAGTCAATTATTACTAGCTGTACTACAGCAATCTGAACGGACAATACTCTGAACAAATACATGCAGAGTTAACCAGAGCATGGAGGTCAACAGATGGCTGAATAAAAAGAGCCAGGGATTCCTGTTAATTTCAATTAGTGACGCAATTCACTCTTAACTTGCATACACCGTTTGGATATCTGTACTATTGCAGCATGATGATAAAAACCCAACAAATATGTGATTATAGTAGAGAAGAGCTGTGGAAATGTCCACAGCGTGTACTTTTTGTCCCTACCAAAGCAGGAGTTCATGTTCAGAAAAAGGGATAATAAATTGTGATAGAATAAGGACACAAAGTATTCTGTAATTATGCCCTATTCCTGTGAAATGCCAGATCTTGTGGACCAGCTATAAAAGGCTTGGAGCTTGATACATTGCTCTCTCAATAAAAGGACAACAGGGTATTAAACAGAATGAAGTTTTCCAAGTAGAAAGTCTCAGCTCTCAGGTATCTGCAGTGAGAGGCCAGGGCAGTAGTCTGCCTTTGACCAAATTATTGTAAGAAGCAAGATTTCAGTGCTCCTGGATCCAAATGTAAGAGCTCAAGGCAGATTTCTATCAGCAACTGCTTTTGTGGACCGACAGCAGTGACCACCAATGATCTGCTAAGAGAAATCAGAGAGGCAATGAAGGAAGGAAATACAACTGTAATGGCAGATATCCATGAGTACCAGGCAAGCACCACACTGGGACACAAACCAGAGATGAAACTTTTAGCACTACAATAATCATTTCATGGGGAGCTGGTTCGGGAAACCATTAGAGACACAGCCCCAGAGCATGTGCAGGATCTTGTCCAATTTTTTTTCTATTGAAAGGCACTCTAATAAGGTATTCACACTCAATATCCCTACAGGAGTTACAAAAGCCAAAAAATCCACCACAGCTATATGCGACTTCCTAAAGGAAAATGACACAGAAATGAGGTAGCCTATTAAAAAGAAGACAGAACTGCTAAAAGAATTAGATCCCAGAGACAATCATGTCCCTCACTGAAAGAGACTACACTGAAAACAGTTCCAGCAGACATCACTTCTTAAGAAAGAATTGATTAAAAGTTAAAAGCAAACTGACATGGAGAAACAGGCTAAGAGCAGCTTTCAGAAACAACAAAACAAAAACTTCATTCATTGAAAAGCTAAAGTTAATCCCAGATTAAATAAGAAGAATCATATACCTTGGTGGATTAAAAACTAAAAACAGGTAAAGAAAAAAGTCTGAGTAGTAACTCAGAAATCAAAGGCACACACTAAACGCAACCCCATCCAGAGCTAGGCAAAGCTTTTTCTGTTAGAAACACTGTTTGCTATTTTATCACATTCCTAAATGTTAGCTATCAAGACATACAGTAGCTTCTGGTGGTTTTACTCTTGAAAACATTTGTCAGCTAAAATTGAGACAGTACCTTGCTTTGCTGAAACACAGAATATGAAAACAAAGACTGGCTGACAAAGATCTTAGTTCTAAAACTGAATGAAGAAATATGGCTAGTTGTAGAACTGCACTTATGCAGAAGGCAAAAACAGTAACAAACTGTCTCAATGCCAGGGGTAAAAACTTTTGTTTAAGGAAAAGCAAATGCAAAATTGCCTACATTGGTATATTCCTTCAAAGACTATTCTGCTTGACAAATGAACGCTTATGTCAGCCTCACGTGGTTGCCAGTTTTCTAGTAATTTTGTCATGTCTTTCTATTCTTGTTGCAACAGCAACTGGTAAAATTTGACAACTAGGGGCATAAATTAATCACACACCTATCTTACCCTTACAGCCATGTGGATATATACTGCCAGATAATGTGTCCTGTAGTCAGCTATGGTTTTATTATTTCCATAGTTACATTTTTTCAATTTGCATTTTTATATAAAAATAACAGTGCTGACCAATGCAACCTGAGGGTTTACTGAAAAAATGCTGTATATGCATATTGGTTATGACAACAACACTATGATGTCATCAACTGTGTTCTGTTTTTCAATAGCTACATCTGAATTCCCTCTCTCCTATCAGAGCTCAGATATGCCAGCAAGGACAGTATCTCAAGAAACCCTGACACAGATGCAATCCTGGTGTTCATAACAGATCTGTTACAAACAAGTCACTGATTTCTAAGTGTACAATGAAGTACGTTTTCTGTGCACTTCCTTTACCTGGTTCAGGTTTCCCCCAGTGACAGAGTGAAAAATGGTGAAAAAACAATGAAGAAACAAATGTAAGGCTATTACCACATGTACACATAGAAGTATCTCTCATTGCTATAGTGATTTTGTGTCTGGATATGAGTAACAAGAAGAAATAACTATCAGAAAAAATCCAACAACAAGAAAACAGAAATGACCAACCAAAACTCTCAAAATGAGCACTTCACATAAAAAAAATTACATGGGATTTCAGAAGAAAAAAACAAATCAACCAACAAACAAAAACCACCTCCCCAATATCAAGAGCAATACTAACACTCAAATCTGTATATTGGGATATTTTATAAAAATCATACTTTTTTCCCTCCACACAGGCATTACGGCCCAAATAACATAGTCTCTGTTCACTCTTCCCTAGGAGTAGAAACATGGTGAAGATTATTCCAGCTCTGCTGATACAGCTTGTTCAGGACAAGCTCAAAAAAATCTCAGGAAAAAATTTCAGTTTTTAAGTAAAGTTAAGCATTATTTTTACTCCCCAGAAGAGCTGTTTCTCTGCCAGCACTGTTCTTTACCAGCCCTTACGCTCAGCTCCCACAGAAACGCTAAAGAAATATTGTGCATTTACAGGCACATTTGTTTTGCTCTAAGAACTGCTAGAGTAAAAAGCTTTTGCAATTACATCAAACCTTAAATTCATTATATACTCTAACTACCATGATTTCTGACCAACAAATTAAAAAAAAAATCAGTACACAATGAAAGAGAGGATAAAAAGATTTGAATCCCAGCAACAAAGCCAGCTGATCCAACACAAGAGCCTGAGGTGCAAGGGACAAGTCTCATGAGCATTGGTCCTTCAGCGCTCCAAAGCGAAGTGGAGAGAGAAAATGAGCAGGGAGCTGGTTACAGTGAAAAAGCAGTTTAGCATGTAGCTCCTTATCTATTTTTTAATCCATTAGTCCTCCAATTTCCATTCATGGTTAGCCTTCACAAAAGCATAAAACAGGCACAACCATACAGGTGAGCTTAATAATGCCAACAGAGGTAAGTGCGCAAGAAAATTTGGTATTTTGAGGAATGAGTTCAAGTTAAAAGCTTTGCTACATACCCTCTGTCTCTCTCATTTATCCATAAATAGAGTAAAACATTACAGAGTGTGTACTTATAGAAGAAAACCCACATTCCCAAAAGCTATGCTACAGTTTGAGAGAGGATGTTAAGATAAACATCTCACAAAACTCTCTGGGGAGCAACATGGAAGATATATGTTGTGTGAGAACAGTCTTTTAAATCAATTCTTCCAGAATAAAAATAGTCTTCACACAAGTAATTTTCATGTCAGGACTTCAGGGAAAGCACGTAAGAAGAACAAGTCCTACACACAGTGGGGTTTTTTTAGTTTTAAATAAAGTGCATTAAATAGGAAAAATTATGCCATTAGTGTAACCGAACAGCTTCAGTACCAAGTTCACAAAACATGAGTTTGGGAAGGAAAAGAAACAGCAACAAGAGAAGATTATTCATCTTCTCTATGAAATAACTCTGTCAAACTGAGAAAATACTTAGAAGTATTATACTTTAGTGGAAGGGTTTACTCTAACTTAAGGTGGATGTAGTAGACCCCTCCCTGTATTTCTTTGTTTATTTTGACCCAAGCCACATGCCAAGCAGCACTGGCAGCATAAACCATAGTAAAGCAGCATGGATAGCCAGACGTAATCTGAATTTATTCCCTGTACTTAAACTGGCTCTTAAAACCAGTCACTCTATGAACACGTAGCATTCTAAACTCAGAAATTATTTCAGAAAAACACGCTGATAGCTCTGCACATATACGCTCATAATAACTTGACTTCCACCACAAAATTCAGTGATATTCAGAAACAAACTCCTAACAGCTAATGAAAAGCTTCTCAGCCAAGAGCTGAAATAAAACATAATTAAATGCAAAAAGAAAATTAATTTTGAAGTCTAATTACTAGGTGTCTGTCAAAATACATTTCATTAATTAACCACATACTCAAAACTTGCATCTTCTCATTGTGTGCTGTAGCACTACAACAAATTATACTATAATGTCACTGAATCACCACCATAGAAAAATAAGCAATGTTTTATAAAGAGGAAAAGCTTAAAGGGTACATTTTTGTTCATATTGATAGCAAGTGAGCCTGCACATACTTCTAGCACATATGCCCTGCATCAGAAAGAGAAAACAAACGACAGTATGT
Organism: Cinnycerthia olivascens; assembly: GCA_035048155.1. NCBI lineage: Eukaryota > Metazoa > Chordata > Aves > Passeriformes > Certhiidae > Cinnycerthia > Cinnycerthia olivascens. The sequence continues at coordinate 32,698,472 of JAWWMU010000180.1, forward strand.
CACTCAAAGAAAAGTGAAAACTGTTAGTTTACAAACATTTAAGGCTACACAGGAACAAAAAATAACTATTAAAATTCTGAGGAAGGTAATCATCCAGGTAGTTAACACTAGAATTTCCATCTTTTATAATAAAAGTACTCAAATTGGCATCTACTCTGAAGGCATCTCTTTTGTCCAGAAGAGATGTTAAACACAGGTTTGTTTCACAAGTACTCTGGCAATCAAAGTTATACTTCTGGTATACAAAGAGCTACTAACTCACCTCCACTGAGAGCTAAATGCTTCAATGATGGACAAAAGAAAAAGTTTTCGTTTGAACTACTACAGTGCAAATACATATTGGTTACTTAACCATCCTATTCTGACCATCATAAAACAGCCTTCCCTCAGAAATACGGCTGAAATGTTGAAAAATTGTATAGATAATTAGTCATTTCCTTGAGTTTTCACAGGTTGAAAATTTAAGCTTGAAAAAATCGTACCTACATAATAACCGCTAAATTTCAGGTCAGCTGTGAGTTCTAACTTTTTAATGAAAGAGAACATGAGAACATAATTGCTAACTCAAGGTCAGCTGACCAAGTCTGGAAAAATTTAACAGATTTCATATTTCTGAAACAATAAAATAAATTCAGCACAATTCTTAATTCATTTACCTCACTGTATTTACAAGGTCAAGAGGGGTAGGAGGGCAGTTTTAAATCTTGACTTCTAAGAATTCAGGCACTTTCCTCAAGAGTGTCAGAAGTTGCTTTGTGTGCCCATGAATCCACATTGTTGAATAGGGGCAACCACTCCCATTTTTAAAACTACTAGAAGACTGAAGTAAGGGTAGAAGAAATTACCCTCACTCCATACAACAGCTTGGCAGGACCATTGGTCTTGCAAGAGAATGTTTAACTGGCTCCTGAACTTGAGAAGACTAAGTCCATGTTAATCACACCTTTCACATCCTAGCGGACTGTGTTACTCATCAAGCTTCTGGAAATGGTAAGAGTTAAAAAAAATAAATAAATTGAGGCAGAACAACAAGAACATGGCTACCTAGACTGGGTAGAGCATAAATCAGAAAAAACACAACTTATGAGCTGCTCCAGACATTAGTGAGCTCTTTGGGACAGACCTGACTAAGAATACTTGCCCAAGACTGCATTTGTGTTTCTCTGAAATGCAATAAACCATACAAAAACCTATAGATAGAAATCAGGATTCTTGACTTTGTTCCCTACAATAAACATTGTCTTAAGCAGACCCAAGCCAGTTTTTCAAAAATTCACTGTCTGGAAAAAAGTGGCAGCAACTACTCTCCTGTACCTTCAAAAGATGGCCTCAATAGGTCTCAAAGTCATACTCATGTTATAAATGCCAAAATTATCATTCTTTTGCTCTTGCTGGTTTCTTACATCCCTTCCAGTCATTGTATACCACTTGATAGGTTTACCTGGACTGTATCCTTAGCAAATCTACAGGTGACACAAGCAGAAGAAATGGCTGACATAAACAGCAGAACTTGAACTGAAAGAAACCTCAGTAAACTTGAGGACTGGGCATCATATACCTCATGAAGTTCAACACAGACAAGTACAAAGTTTTACACCTTCATCACCGCAACTGCAGTGTAGACCAGCAGTCAATAAGGCCTCAGTACTTACAGGGGACACCAAGTTAAAAAGCAGCCAGCAGTGCCCTCTTGTCATGAATGAGGCAAACTGCACCCTAAGCATCATTACACAGGGCACAAAGAACAATTCATTGCCATCTTACAGTTTGCAATGAGACTGGCATCCTACAGAGTTGGTTTCTGCAGCCTCACAAAAGCCGTGTGGAGAGTTCCAGCAGACAACTGTCACAATGGTCAAGGGACCAGATCCCAGGATGCATGAGGAGAGGTTGAGGATGCTGGCCTCATTCAGTCTGGTGAATGGCAGGATAGAGGGGCAAGCTGATGGGAAGGGGAACCACAAAGGCAAGGAAGCCAAATTCTCAATAGTGGCAGACAACTAAGCAAGGGGAAACCAAGGGGAAACAGCCACAAACCGGCATTGAGAGCTCCAGGCCAAACATCAGTGAGTCAACATTCCCCTAGAAAAGTAATGCTGCTCTTGATTTGTTGTCCATGGAGGCTATGGAATCTCCACATCCTTGAAAGTGTCCAAGACCAGAGCCCTGAGAAATATGACCTAACAATGGCCACAGCCCAGCTCTGCCCAAAGTTTAGGCTGGATAACCCCTCAAGTCCTTGGCAACAGACTTTGATTTCCTATGATGCAATAAATGCTGCGCTGAGAACCACTTTGCCAGATGCCTCATTCTCAGTTCAGGTTTCTTCCTCCTCATTATCACAGTCTGTATGATCACACTGATGTGTCTTTTTACTGTGATCTATTCTCCCAAGAACAAGTGAAATTAAGAAGGTGGCATTAGAATGATTTAAGAACAAGCTAACCATGATACGATCTTAGGAGGAAAACCAAAAGGTTTGAAGACACAGTCCTTCCCTTGGAGGAGATTTTTTCCTGTAAACACCAGATCTCTCTGGCGTAAATACAAAACAGATTTCATTTAATGCCACATGCTTTACTGAATAAATGAAACCACACTGAGGATATGAGAAAGTAAGAGGCTGCAACAAATAAATGAACCAATTTTTGACTCTTCATTTTTATATCAACATTTTCATCCTGTCTTTGTTTATTGTACCAGTTGAATTTATCAATTTGTCTTTCATTTAGTTTGCAAAGTTTCCAGGCAGAAAACTTTCTCTATTTGTACTTTATTTTTGCTGTCGCTGCTGCTGCTTTGGGTTGGTTTTCTATACCTTTCTTTTTTTAAGGTCTTGGCATCACAAAAGCTGATAAGTCGTAGAAGAAATTAAATTCAAAACCCCAAAATGAAACGCCTATGATAAAAAAAAAAAATCACATTTGGGTTAAAAAGGAAGGATGTAGACAAAGAAAAATCCCTAGTAAATTGGCTTGCCATTTATGCAGTCTTTAGCCCTTTATTCTAGGTCAAAGGCTGTTCCCTAATATTGAGAATTTATCAAGAAATATGCTCATAGTAAGGCAGTCACATGATAACGCTGTAGAGAGACATAAAAGCTTGTCTATTCTGCAGAAAGAATTGTCATTAGATAAGCAAAGAAAAATAGCACAAAGAATTCTAACTTTGCTTGTACCAATTTCTTCAGAATCTTTTATAATCCATTACACTGAAAGACATTATTAAAGCTGTAGTTACATCTCCTTGTTTGGGAAAAAGTGCTTACAGCAGAAAAAACCTGCAACACAACGAAGTGATAAATAATTGGACTTAAAAAAAAGGCAGAGGATCTGAATAAAACAACCTGTATAAAGTTAATTGCAAGCTAATACAAACAAGATCAGCGAAGAAAATCTGTGTTTCCTTTTGGTAAAGAAAATCGGAGTTCCCTTTTCTAAAAGAAGGAAAGACTTCATAATTAGTTAAACTACTGAGCAAGAAAATGGCTCCAACATCGTATCGTCCAAATGCTTCACTGCAGCACAAAGGGCATGCATTGCACCCCATTATGTGGCTCACCTCTGTTACTCTAAAGTTAATTTTAGCTATCTCAGTAAAGCCCTTACTCCTTGTATCCATTTACTTTGCTATCTGGCAGAAACAATATTTATTACCGCAAAGAACAGAATGACGCATTTTTGAGAGAATAAATATTCTATAAGCAGAAAAAGACCAGTAATTTATTAATTGTAAGATAAGCTGAAAAAATGCTGACATACTTGTGAATTGTAAAGGGAAGGACAACAACAAAACCGAAATCCTACCAAAAGTATTCCCTGGGACTGTATTCTGAAAAGCATGTATTAAGAAGAAAGACTTAAAAACAATCAGGAAAGTGACTAAACATGAATTTAGTTTTTAGAACAAAAAAATTTTTTTGAGAAACAGTCCGGCAGTAACTTCCCTTTTCTCAAATAATTCAAAATGCTAACAAAAAAAACTTGACAGCTGTTCTCCCCTACTGATAATACCCTCATCAACAACGTTGCCATCAAAACGTACATTTTTCAAGTGTTCTACCTGATCTCCCACCTTCATAAGGTAATGACAAAGCGGCAATGCCCTTCAGAATGAGCATAGCTCATCTGCAAACCTGTTGCTTGAACTACTCCACATAATGAAAAAACTCCTCCAAATAAATTAATAGTTTTATCAACAACATGACAGATTTTGCTCTATGAAGATTAAAGAGCATAACATTTCACGAAACTTAGTCATTCACCCACCACCAACTTTAGGACAATGCACAGAACTGCACAAATATCAGGAACACCGCTGAGGGTACCAGAGGACCAAAAACTATGGAAAATAATTAACATAATTTTAAGAAAGAATTTGCATAAACCAGATTTAAGTTTTGTCCATACGTAACTCCTGAAGTTCTGCCTGCTCCTCAAATGAAGAAGAAAAAGTAAATTTGTCAGTGGCTTGAATATCCACTGTTTCAATCTCAGTTAATTTTTTTAAAATAATTTATTCTTTTAGAATAGATTTATTTATAATAGATTATATTGATTTAACAGTATTGAGACTAAAGCACTTACAAATCACACTAAAAATTAAGTTTTTAGATATGAAAGATACCTAGCCTGGACTGTATCCTATTGTAATAAAACAAAAACTGAGGAAAAAATGGGGTGACCCTGAATGTATGTGCCTGACCTACACACACACACTTCTTTATAGCTGTCAACTGAATAACTGTACTCAGGAAACAGTGATGCAAAGTAAAAAGCATTTGCAAAAACAATATTCTTTTTCTCCTGTCAGCTAAGTAATGCAAACTGTTCCTATCCCCTTAAAAGAAAAACTAAGCTATACACAATTTTGGGTATGTGAATATTCTAATCATAGAATAGATTTGGCATATAAACTACAATTGATAATTAGAAATAGCAGAGAGGTCTCATAGGATTGCCATCCCTTATCCAGCACATTTCTGGATGGAAAGAAGCTGCCCATTTTGCAGGGAAGCTGTCAACCACCAGCCACAAGAGATTCACACCTTACAATTCTGGAACAGAATTTGCTGACCAGGATGAGCCCTCATGTTTCAAGAAAGAAGAGAAAATCCAAAATGACAGAATGCAGCCTCCCAGGGATTACATGAACTTGGCCAGTAGGTTCAATTAGCAGTTTTTGTGGAACCGGAATTGCTGTTATAGCTCAATATTTGCAAAAGTGTTATGAAGTTCCTCCCAGGAAAGGAAGGTTGTTTGATTTGACAACTGTGTTTTCACAACTTTAGCACTTAATCTGCTCAGAGACAAGATATCACCCAAGCACATGAGGCAAAAGATAAGATTATGGTAAATAAAATCAGCTAGAACTCTGTAACTTAATTAAAAGTTCTTCATTTCACTCTTGAATAAACACCGTCACCATTTTTTCTTCAAATATTATATCCCTTGCTTACTTCTCTCATAGTACCAAATACATTTTGAAAATTCCTTATAATGTTATCCATTAAAGTCAGGCTAATGTATGCCTCCCTAAAGTTTTAAAGAAAAAAAAAAAGAAAATAAACCACATAAGAGTAATGTTATAATGTTCATGTTCCAAAGCATTTTTAAAGGAGTAAGTCAAAACATTACTCTACAATCTGTTGCATGATAATAAGAGCAATAAATTACACGCATTACCATAAAAACATAATCCTATCACAATTGTGTTTCATAATGGAGTCCAATTTTCTCCAAATTGAGATGCTCTGCTGACTAAATTGAAGTTTAAATCAGATGACAGATGACTTCTGATACACATGCACAATAAGAGAGTATGCCACCCACTAACAATTTTCATGTTTGAAACATAACAAACAGCTTGGTGAATATGAATCAAGAAACATTCTTCATATAAAAAATAGAAAATGTGATTAGAGATATGATAATGGCTATTCCTGCTAGCCATAGATTGCCACCTTCTCAAAACTGAGGGATGGGATAATTATATTACACAGAACTTATTAGAAATGCTAGCAGCAGTAAGACTTCTCAACATTTTAGTAACTGAAGTAGAAGATGAACAACCTACTGATCTTCCAGCATACATTTTTATGGGAAAATATCAAACTTTGTTTTGCTCCTCTTTCCAAAATACATCATTCTGTCAGAAAACTGTGCAAGTCACAGAACCACAGAATGGGTGATGGTGGAAGCAAGCACAGTGGGTCATCCAGTCCAACCTACCTGTCATCCCAGAACACAGGGCACAGGATTGTATCCAGACAGTTCTGGAATATCTCCAGTGAGGGACACTCCATCACCTCTCTGGGCAATCTGTTTCAGTGCTCACTCATCCATATAATAAAGAAGTCCTTCCTCATGTTCAGGTGGAGCTTCCTGTGCATCAGTTACTGCCCATTGCCTCTTGTGCTGTTGCTCAGCACCACCAAGCAGAGCCTGGTTCATCCCCTTAGCACCTCCCTTCAGACACTGACAGACATTGATGAAATACTGAAAAACCTTGTAAGGATAGGAATAATTGTTTTATATACTCTAAGTAGGAACATCAACCAAAAAAGCTAACTACACAAAAATCTGACATTCTAACCTTAGGCCACATTTAATAGTACAAAATACGAAAATAATTTTGAGTCAGATTTGCTAAAAAATCAGTTTAAATAAGCTCAAGTTTTTTTTTTAATATCAGTTTCATATGGAAAAGAAATACACCATTTTAACAAGGCTTTATATGTAGCTTATTCATGGCAGAATGAGACTTTTCATCTCCATTCTTTTTAAATATATTTCTGGTTGGATACTAAATGTCATATTTACACGTAAATCAATTTGGAATGCTCAAGTAACGGTCAGCAATGAAATTTTTTATCCTGCTTTCTATCTTTTAAAGCATTCCATGAACTGGTACAGCTGAGGGCCTTCAGGAAAGGCCCCTCTTACATTAAGGCTGCATGGCCCAAAAATCTGCTTTTGTTCTTTGTTCAAGTCCTGTTTCATCCTGCACACAGCCTGGGAACCACACAGAGATAAAAATTACAGTGAGCGGGTGGCCAGAAACTTTAATTCACAGCCCTGCTGTGAATGCTATGGATGTCAGTCCTCCTGGGACCAAATGACAAATGGAGGCAGCATCATTAAGGCACATGCTCCAGCAAGAGCATAGTATGGACCTTTCCTCTAGTTTTATACTCTTTGGAGACAGCTGCTCTAAATCCATGCATTGGAAGACCAGAAATTTCTTTTTTATGGGTTGGAATATTAATTACAGTAGAGAAGTTTAATTCCCTTTATGTGATTATACTCAACACCTTTACCTTCAGCCATCTTAAATAAAAGTACCTCACTAATCCTTACAGAAACTCTACAAAACTACTTGTTACTGCAAGAAGCTAAACCTCTACTAAACATCTCTGTGAAGTCAAATGAACTGAATAAAGCTACTATGGCAGATTTGTTCAATTCCAGTGTTAACTCACTTAACATCTAATCCAAGATCGTACAAGCTAGAAGACAGTTCTATAATTGAGAACTTCTATATTACTATGCAAATGAAGTCAACACACAGGCTTCACATACATTGTGCTTCAATTCAAAATTCAGAACTGCTGTAAAGGATGAAGAAAATATGATTTTTTTTTTAAGAAAATAACAAAACCAGAGTACCTAAATCAGTAACACACCAGTATTCATAAAGTCTTACTCTCATCTCCTTGTTAAGAATTTAAAATCTGTCTACTCTTGCTGGTTGAGCAACACAAGCTACACACATATGGAGCGTATGCCTACAATGCCACCATGAAAACCAGCTGCTTTAACAAAGCACCCAAATGAACCATTAATGGAGACTCATTTATCTCACATGCACATTATGATTCAGCAGAAAGAAGTCAAGCAATATCTTAAGTGGATGTTAAAATAGATACTTTCTTAGGCAGAGTAAATTTTTTATTCACCCTTCTTGTCTCCTTCCCAATTTCCAACCTAACAATTTAACAAAACTTAATATTGATTCTACACTGATGGAAATCTTTGCAGTTAGATAAAACACTCAACATCTAACAAGCATGTTTTACTATACAAAAACTAGCCTTTTGCTATCTATTTTATCCCATTTTCTTCCTACAAGTAATCCTTTGCTTCAAGTATCAAGGCACAGATTTTTACATACCTTAACTGCACTGAAAGCAATTCACTAGGTATGTGATACTATGAACCTCGAAACAATTTGTCATAGCATTATGTGTATTCCATTTAAAATATACATACTTGCCCATGTGTTTGAAAGAGCCACTATATCCCAGTTTGTCAGGACTTTTTCATCAGATGCCAGAAGCAGAAATCCCTTTCCTGGTAGTATTCCTGCACACCTATCAGCCATACCTAAAATAACCTGCAGTGCAGCCATCCTACTTTGAAGGTACATCATCAACTCCCCAGAAGAAAGCAGTACAAGGAATAAAGGGTCAGATATTTTGAAGCTCTTCACAATTCCTTCACAGCATCCTAACCATCCTGAAACCACACTATAGATGTTCTATGTCCTGATTTTTTAAAATAATTCTTCTTCAAAGCTTTTGTGTAGCAAAAACACAAACAATAAGGCAGTAATAATTCCTACTCCAAGCCCAGATCAGAGGTTCACTCAACCAACAACGTTTGGCAAACTTTACTGAGGTTTGAATTGTGCCAGCAACATTGCCAGCATAACCAGTGCTACCATGGTACATTCCACTGCACTATGCCCTCATTTCTTAATAGCAAAGATTTGTACTGTAGCCTTTAAGTTTAAAAAACAAGTGAACAAATATGTATGTGGGGGAGGAGGGGCTGTGAACATGTGCAACACAGAGTATAGATAAAAGTTGCTGGGTATAGAGGCATGACAACAACAGCAAACTCAATTTTATCACAAAAATTTTCAGTACTGACCAAGCAGTTTCTTAATACTTGAGAAACACAGAACATGTTTTAGACACATTTTGTTTAAGCTCTTAAGCAACCCATTATTTTCACTAGCTAAGTACTGTCTCTTGGAAAAAGAATACCAAATATCCTTTTACAATCTAGGCTATCTTGATGTTTATCTTGGCAATGCTCACAAGCAGGTTTTAAGTTACTCTGAAAAGTATGACTGTAAAAAGCAAAAACTCTATTACAACATCATTCAATGACTAAAATATTTACTTTCATATAATGTTTTTTCCTCCAGAGGCTAAAAATTATCACTGTTTTGTTAGTCAGTGAAATCAAAATACAGTCCTATATGCTAAGATAATTTCTTGGGTCTTCTCCATACCTTACCTACAAATGAAATAGAACCCTTATGGATCAGCAATTGAATTCATTTCCTTCAGTGAGAAAACTAAACAATTCGAGCTCAAGGATCAAAATTGAAAGTGATTGTGTTGCTGTAAATATTTATACTGCTGCTACTTTCCTTCTGTGAATGTCTATAGCTTCTCATTATACTACTAATATCAATGAGACCACACACTAACTTCATTACCTTCAAAACACCTGGATAATTTAGCGCTAGTTTTCATTGTAAATTCAGGAGACTGCATATATCAAGGCTTACTGTGATTTGTTTTCATAATTGTAATCTTAAAGGAGTTGAATGGCCCTCCAAACAAAACACAAAGCTCACAAACACAACAATAATGAAAAAGCAGCCAAACATCTATTTCAGTTAATCTGCAAGTACACCAGTATTCATTCTCCCATCAATTTAAGAAACATTGTAACTTAGTCTCGAGGAAGTCATAAACAGTAGACTTATCTGAACGGCCACTGATGACACTCAGAAGGGTTTAATGTTTTATGGACACAGACACACAGAAGGAAGATGGAACAGGAATTTACTTCCATACAATACTAACTATATTAAATGACAGGTTTCCCAAGGAAGCCACATGATTAGTAGAGCATGCTTGGAAAAATTTCCCACTTCAGTTCAATTATCTGAACACTGAAGAGTTTTGAATATACTTCTCAAAATTAATTGATAGATACACACAGAATGTGCCTCATAGTAACCAATATTCAACTGACACTGGAATGTTTTTAAAAGACAAACCACTTTTTTTTGAAACAAGCATCTCAGTACTATATCTAATGAAGCAATTCTGACAAGTGAAAATTTTCATTAAAGTAATGGTTTGATACGAAAACAAAAAAAAATAAATCCAAATTTTAACTATCCGGAAAAAGTCATCTGTTTGAACCTTATCCCAAAGGCCATCTAGATTTGCACATGCAATTATTACTATTTTAGAATGGCAATCTTGGTAATCATAGTTTATGCAGAAGAATTCATAGTTATTTAATATTCTCACAGGAAAAACTTATTTCTTTATGTATAATGGCCCTCTGGATGCAATTTAGAAAAATCCAACATTTGCAAATATACAACTTTGTACAGTATATCAACTCATCACTTTCACTATTAAAAATCATGAGGTGATATTCTTCTAGCTTATTTCACATTGTTTTGCCCCCAAAATAGATCTTTAGATATCCTTCCTGAAACACACTACCACCATCTGTTTGTATCAGTATCTTCTTCATTTATCAAATCAACATTCCTGTTATCAAAAAGCCTCTGTCACTTGAATCCTTTAGATTAAAGGAGCATGTAAATTTCCAGGTTTTTTCCTTACATTACAGAACTGCAGAACATGCTGAGTTGGAAGGGACCCGTCAGGATCATCGAGTCCAACTCCTGGCCCTGCACAGGACACGCCAAGGATCACACCATGTGCCTGAGAGCATTATCAACATTAACTAGCTAGAACAAAAGCAAAAATTTGATTCCTGTCTTTAAGAGGCATTCATAAATACTTCATAAAGCAGAAAATTTAAGAATATAAGCAGCCTAATTTGAAAAGAAGCAGCCTCAATTTTGAGTGATTTTTGCTCTTGGGATAGACTTACAAATGTGTTTTTTCAATACATACTTAACGTTCACCTCAGGAATTAGACAATCAGTAATTAACAGCCCACACTTCCAATTTGCAACTTCAGTCATTCCCTTGGCATTATTACTTGAGGCAACATTTACTAATATTAATCTGTTCTTTTTGAATTAGACTGATATTGCAACTGAACTCGTATCAGTTTGAATTACATATATTATGCAAAGTTAAAAATCACTATTACACACATTCCTACTTAATCTTTATTAGGGCTTCCAACTCTGTAATGTTTTAAATACCATCTTCATTACACAAAGATATACAGAAAATATACAAGTGGAATTTATCAAGTACTAAAAATTCAAGCAGCACATTTTTACAGAATTTGAAAATAGACGTTGCTGGTTGCAGGACCTTCAAAAAATAAAATTCATGATTGGGATGCAGGCTCACTTCTCCCCCCTATTTTTATTGATGAAAATAACTGATTAACTTGCAGCATGTACACTCAGATTCAGCTGCTATTAATTAAGCATATTTTCACAAAGACTTTTACCAAAAACTTTTGCTCAACAGCATAGAGATTTTGAAAAATCAAAATATCTGAAACAATTGCAAGTCACTGCCCGAACCAAAAATATTGCATGCATTATAAACTTTACACATCAGTTCATCGCATCCAACTTATCTCTTTATTTAAAAAACAATCACCTTAAATTTAGACATTTTCAGCTATAAAATTCTCTGAAAACTATCATTTTTGCATTTCATAACATTCAAAAAACATTTTTCCTGATTTAATTTTTTGTAGCTTTATTTGCTTCACACTTGTCTTCCATATAATATCCAGACAGGTATGCAAATTGCTCAGCTGTCTACAGCTTTTTCTTTTAGTTTCTAAAAAAGATGACCAAGTCTATTCTTAGAATTTTAAAGCATGTGGTGAGAAAGTATCTAGCTTAGAAATACTAATAAAACCAACAAATGCTAACTAGACTTCATGTATAATTTTAATAATAGAGAAAAAATTAACTTTTTGCAAGGTGATAGACACATACTGGTTTAGTACTGTACACTTCCACTGAATGTAATACAGAAAAACACAGAACTAAAAGATTCGGGCACAACAGACAAGTTAAACCAGACACAAAGGAAGACTATTTACAAGGAGTGGGAATATCTGTGGATATAAGGAACTGGCAAACAAAATAGGACCAGACAGCCCTGCAACTTCAAGTCACTCCACTGCTTCCAGTGGTATAAACAAACCATATTTATCTTGGATCTGATATCATTACTATTTTGATTCTACCTACTGAACTGTATAGCAATAGAGTTAATATTTTTAGCCCGTGCAGTTAAAACAGCAGAAGAACCAGCTCCCCCACTGACTGAATGCCCTGAAAAACAGGTTCAGAAGAGTATCTGTGCTCAGTTATAGGTCAGAAGCTTGAAAGTTTACCAGGGTCTTTGTGCACCACAGTTCATCTAGAGAATGCACAGCATGAAATTTACCAGCCTTCCCCAGAGGCAGCAGTGCCAAAAATAAAAATCAGGGATTTCTCTCAGCTGGCTAAGCATGTAATATTTATTTGAGATCTTAAATATTTCCATCTACACATTCTCTGGTGGCAACTCTACCATCTTCCATGACAGCACTACCCAATTCCTGACTGTCTCATCTTTCATCACCTTTCTTCCTCTGCAAATACTCTCATTAAACTCTACTGCTTCTGTCTTTTAAGTCTATCCTCCATTGTCATTATTTCTGTTAAAATACTCATCCCTCTGTCAGCCTGTCCTGAAAAAGACATTTTCCACCTGGTTTGCTTTCTCTGCTTCATCCAAAACTCCTCCCTTCAGCTGCTTCCCCAGATACATTTTTGGAAGTTTTTCATTTGCTTGCCTTGCCTGCCATCCACTTTCCACACTCAGTCCAAGGAGATAAAGGCATTTCTGTGGTATAATCCTGTTACATTTTTCTCTCTGCACAACATCCCTAAAGTGTACTTTAAAATGAAGCTCCAAAGGCATCTAGTTGCTCCTACTTCCATGGGGAAGACTAGTGTCAGCCAGCTTACTGATTTGATCTGGATGTGTCAAAATCAATGTCTCTAAAGCCATACTCCTCAGAATCTTTGCACGTGATTTGAAAAAAAAAATCACATTAATTTGGAATAAAATACTACTAAATTACTGGAATATTTTCAATCCAAAAACAGTCCCTCCAGTTTTCAATTCATTTTAGGCACTGTTTTTTTTCTTTTAACACCTTTTTAACACTCCAGTTTTAACGGCAAACTGGATTATTACAATGAACTTTAGAAAGAACAATACATTACGGTTACTTTGGGTTGTTTCCAAGTAACAACAATTCTAGACAAAATTTCATTATGCAAAAAGAATTTGTGGCTTACAGCTGTGAGTCTTCTCAATGAGTCTATGCATGTCCCAACCCTACTCTGTGGCACTCACAAATTGCAGTACATACAGCTGAAATACTGCTAGATTAATACTGGTGTTATCTGCCCCTGCCTGCCAAGAACAAGCAAACAGAAAGGACGCCATTTACAGCTCCTAGGAATATTGTCTAAAACTGACTATAAATACGAAGCCTCTGAAAAGTCACTGGAATTTTCCATAAATACTTGATCTTTCCCTAGTGACTTCACCTGCAATAGGGGATTTATGACATTTTGAGGCAACATAGCCCATGAAGAATAGCAGGAGACAGGACAGGAAAGGGTTTCAGCAGCTGAATATGGAGTTAGCTACAGAATCCATCTCAACGTGTTTCAGAGATGAACAACAAGGCTGATGGACTAATCAAGGCTACAAGCACCTATTTCACAGGACCTTTGTCAGCTCAGAAAGAACCAATTCTTTGAATAAATTTTATCAGTGGAGAAGAAAGGAAATTGAAACCTGAAACATGTTAGATGCTACTGAAAAGAGAGATCGCTAGCATTTGTTTTTTCTGTTAAAAAAAAGCCAAACCTTTCTATTGGTAATGGCTGCTCAAATAGGAAGATGGAGTAATGGACTAAAGCTTTTTTCTTTTTTTACCAGCATCTTACACAGTCATACAGAAAGTAAAACTGAAAAGTGTCTTTTCAATCCACCCCCACAACATTTTTATTTTCAAAAGACTATTTGCTTACTTATAAAGGGATACCTAGTGGGTACCTAGACAGGTGCATCTTCTAAGTCTGCATATATTTGTTTAATAAGTAAACCAGATAGTTCCTACCAGTAAGCAAATTAAAACAGGCCAGCCAATTCCTGTGACCACTTCAGCCATTTGAACAGAACAGCTGATTACAGTGCTCTAATAAACCACTTCATTAATACAAACCACTCCACAAATAGGCTGGAAGAATTCCACTGAGAGCTGACTCTCACACATATGATAAATTCCAAGAAACAGAAAAAAAACCAAAAAACCCTGTAGTTTGCGGATAGATATGGATACGTAGATAACATCCATATTTCTATGTATCTATATATGTCAATATATAGGCCAACAATTTTAATGGTTCTTCAGGCACAATAAGAAACTTTTGCTGCTGTTACCATTAAGCAGCAACCTGAAACACTTGGCATTTCCGGTTCCAAAGAATTTACAATCCAAGTAGAGTTTCAACAGGAGGCAGTCACTGATGCCTCTCAAATAGGCAAAAAAGCCTGGGCAACTCAGCTTAAAAGATCTGAATTGAGATAACCATCGTGCTGGGTTATCAGAGACACTAACCCACGTAGATTTATTGAGCCCTTGAAGTGCTCCATTATGGGCTGACACGTCGCTGTACAAAATTTTATCTATGTACACAACTGTGCTGTAGCTGATTTGTGCAGTCACATGGGCCTGACTTTTGCTGCTTTATTAGAGAACACAGCAAGAACACTATTCTACCAGCACACACAACAGCTGTGAAGGGCTCTATAACTCTGTTTAGACCAACATTTCACACTAGTCACGTAACAGAGGCTCCTGATAGCAAGTTCTAACCAGTTATTTATCATGCCAAGAAATCAGGACTAATCCACAGCCTAGTTGTGACTGAATTAAATATCTGGGTGTACATGAATTGTGTAAGGCAGGATAAGGCAGCTGTACGGAGATTGGACTCTTACCAATCATCACTAACTACTGGAAATAACTTGGAATAGGAGAAGCACCATCAGTCTAGGCTAGGAATGCCAACCAAAAACCACAAGAGACTATAAGTGTAACAAAAGCAAAGCAGCAGAACAGCTACTTCACTGTGTCCAGACGAACCTCTATGAGGAAGTACTCTTCTATGTATTTACTTGGTCGTGTTCTAGAAAATAAACAGTTAATGGAAAGAAAATACAACTTCTCCATCTAAGCAGCCCTTCAAGGCTGAATACAGTGGAGCAAATCACACTGTCCTTGTTTTTTGCTGCAAATCTGACTAGTAGCAGTAGTTAACCTCCTACCTGTCAGACAGCTGAGAATTCATAAAACAGATCTCACAGGGAGGCTGCATAACTCTACCCTCAAAGGAAGGACATACAAAACTTGCCTGGTAGAGCTCCTTCTCTAGCCTATACCTTGATGGCCATGAGGCTGGACTTGGGCCCTCCAGAAGTACCTGCCACTCCAGGTGTGTTTGTGATTGAGCAGCTGTGAGGGCTGCCCCAAGCAGCCTCTGCTACCCACCTGCCCACCACTATCCACAGTGTTTGCAGTGCCTCTGCCTCACCCCTCTCCCTCCCTCCACCTGAGGGAATCAGACACTAGATTTTCCTCAAAGTGATGCAGAAAAGAGTCAGAAATAACTCATCTACATATAAAGAGTTTAAAGCTTAAATCCAAGGCCTGCAAAGAGCCTAAGTGCCTGTTCTGAACTAATTTTTGAATGAGACTACCCATTAATGTAAAAAGTCTGCAGAAAAACAAATTCTAAATTAAATACCAAAGATAGATAAATGAATTCCCCTAACCCACTAATACCTAGAAATTTTGAAAAATATTACTGCTTTATCTCCTGAAAACTATACACCAGCTTGAAATTAACTTGAAATCTATTGTACAAACACATCAGAAGGTCTCTAATTTTGGTTTTTAAAAAACATTTAGAAATTAATTGCTAAGAATTTCTTTCACCTACAACAGCACTACAAAGCCATGGACATTACAAGGAAAAAGTTAATCAAACTGAGATGTATCAAACAGACACTGAAAAAGCTGGTTGGCTACAGAGGGTGAGGAGATGTCTTTATTTACACAGTGGGTCTTTTCAGCAGCTTCTAGAGCTTCAGATGTTCTCTATAAATTATTCCTTCCTTCAACAAGGAACAGCTTCTTTGTGGAAAGCAGTGTGGCCAAACAAAATAAATTGGAACAGGATTGACTAGAATAAAAAAGTGCTGAACATAGACTTGGTGGTAAACAACAAGTAGTCAACACAATTATACCCTTAAAAAGCATATTTCCCAGTTCATTGACCTCTAAAAATTTCCCACTTTGAATTAACTAGTGGATAACAATAAGTCATCATACCAAGAGAATTTTCCTCTGTTCTGAAATATCATCACGTACTGATAACAAGTACAGCAGGTTTCCCATTCAAAAACACAAGGTAAATTAGAAAAATAAGCTCTTCATATCTCTGTTCTCCTTCTGTAGCATTAGGTAATCAGACATCAATTTATTCTTCCACAGCTCCATGCCTTGATTATATGAACAAAATATATTGCCTGCAGAGAGCTTCTTGTTAGATTATATTAAAGGGCAAGAGTGCATCATTTCATCTCCTTGGTTTGCTCTACCCACAGAACAGTTTTAAAGAGTCTCTCTAAACTCCAAGGGAATCACTGTCTGTAACAGAAAATATAAAATTACTCTTTGGCAGAAAGCACTACCATCTTCCTCAACTCCAAGCCTCCTTTCAATAGCAAAGTAATCAAAGATATAGAGTTTTTTGGTTAAACGTTACCAAGAATCAGGCAAGGTACCTCCATGCAAGTAAAGTACAGAAGTATTACCAGATATTATTGGAGTCTCGAGAACCTAAAAGTGGTTTTCAAGACAGGTGACATAGAGAAACACACCTCAGGTCAAGTTTGTAGCTATCTTTGGGAAAGGACAGACAACTTGCAATTATTGATGCACACTTGTGTGTGATCTTACTCTCCATTCCATCACTCACC
>JAWWMU010000180.1:32718167-32739406 GCA_035048155.1 Cinnycerthia olivascens
TGTGAAAAACACACACAAAACACATCCAAGTATTCAAAGTGCAACATCAAGATTTTGGGAAACTATACTTTGGTAAAGTTACCTGGGAGGCAGAGGCAAAAAAAAAATAAAATAAAATAATAGAAGTCAGACAACTGTGTTGAGTTTTACAAAAAGGGAAATTCAAATTATTCCAAAACCAAGGTTGCTACAAATTAACAACACTGAAGACTTGGATATATAGTGCTAGATGCATCCAAAAATGAAGCCTGTCTGAATGCCAAGACACAACAGAAATGTTGCAAGTAAAGATTAGTCATATGTTTGACAACTCCCTATATTCAAATAGTGTTCTTCACAGAAAATTACAGCAGGCCTTGGCACAAGTGCTCAGAAAGCTAGGGAGTGCTAAGGGAGTCATTGAAATGTTTCCCAATAGATAAAAAACAAACAAGAAAGAACTTTCTTTGCAGAAAATTCTACAATATATTAAGCATAAAAAAAACTTCTATACAGGAAAAACATTTGGTACATTTATTGAACAAAAGATGTATGGTTTCATAACTAAAGGCACCAAATAACTTTTAATAAATAACTCAGTTCTGAGGAACAAATACAGAAGGAGGGGGAAAAAAGCCTAATATTATTAGTGAAAAGCTAATGTTAGAGAAAGGAAATAACAGCATGAGGAAACAAACTTACAGACTGTAAGATAAAGACAGAAGGGAAAGCAAAGAACAAAGTGCAATAGTTTCCCTTCTGAAAGCATGGAAGAAATAAGTAGAGGACAAAGAGAAAAAACTAACTAGACTTGGCAAACTTCTTTGCAAGTTCTTTGTCATGAGATTGCGGGGCTTTTTTTCCTACCCCACCCAATTTAGGTGCACAAAGAAAAGAAAGTGGCAATACAGGAAATCAAATAAAGATTGTGACAAGATTCCAGAAAACAAAGTTTACATCCAATTTATAAGATTTTGGAAAAGCTGCTATTTTAAGTCAAAAATTAAGTATAAGTTTGTACATACATAAACAGAAATACACAGTATCATGATTTGTTATGTGCATTTCTGCTAAATTCTGAATTCTCAGATTCAGCAGTCATTCAGCAAACAGATGGACCAAAAAGATATTTACTCAATAATTTAGGAAGCATATTCAAGGGAGGCATGAAAGTTTCTGATCACTGTGAAACATGATTACAGTATTCACTGACCAACCATTCAAAAAATCAACTGATATCTAAAATGAATGGCATACATATACAGCAACTTATTACTATTGCTACAACGTGATAATTTATAGCTTTAAGAAGAGATTTCTAGTTCAAAAATAAGGTAGAGACAAAAAAGTTCTCAATCTTTCAATGTAGAGTCACAGCAGTCAACAGCCTTAACAGCAGATGTTCCTCAAGCTTTGCTCAAGTGGGGTGACGTCAAAGCAGACACGCGCTCTTCCCACCCATTTGTTCTGTGACAGCAGTGAAAGAACTCATCAGGCCAATTATGACTTAGTGTTGAGATTCTAAACCGTTTGTAAGGGAAGCAAAACATCCCCAGGGACAGTAAACCTTACATATTACAGCTATGTTACTCAAAATTAAAACGAGTATTTTATCTCAGAGTTCAAAATACTCTCAAGTTAGCTAAAAACAGTAACACTGTAGTCAACAGATTCTCATTAAGGTATATAACAGCAAGTAATGAAATATTGAGACATTTATGGATAACATTTTGTCTGAAAATCTTTCCATCACTTCCCACTTAGTTAAGCTTCTCCTATAAAAACCTTGTAGGCTCTATTAAATATCTACCAGTATTAATTCTGCTCATGAATTCCACTCATTATGTAGCACTTATGCTAAACAGGTCTTTGCAGAATTTTCAGCTATATATTAGCAACAGAAGTCAAATGAACATCAAAATTATCTTGGTTTAGGAAAATGCCCATCAATTTAAACTGTCTCTGCTTTTATCCTGTTTTGGTACTTCCAAAAATATCTGGCTCTTGGTGCCTTGAGTAAGGATCTCCACGAGGCTGAGAGAAGAGCAAATTTGTTTGAAGTACTAAGAGAAAAAAAAAAAAAAAACAGTCTCTGCTTTAGGAGCCATAATTACAAAGAGGGAATGAGGCAGATAAACACAAATTATAAATTACAAAGTGCTGAAATATACAATAACTAATTCTCTACTGAGCAAATTTTTTTTATATACTTGTTATTTCAAAGATCAGCTAAGTCATTAAATACATCCAATACTACTGCAAAATGTTCCATAAGTGACACAGAACTTACAGAAGGAAAAAGATAATTATATACAGCTTAGTAAAAACATTAAAGACACTTCAAACAATATTTTCTGTGTTCTGGTACATAAAGGCAAGTAAAATGAAAAAAAAAAACAGCATGCAAAACAAAAAGTAGCACTTAAAACAGGCCACCAAAATTTTGCCAGTGATTAAGTCAAAATTGATGTAACATTTTGGAAATCTTGCAAGTATTTCACTGTAAACATCTTAGCTTATTCTATTATTTTATCCTATTGAGAATCAGCAAAACCAGTGCTATCTCTGGTTATCTTATCCAGGTATACATGTAATCTACTCAGGTAAAGCCCAGATATTTGGCAGAAATGCTTGTACCTCTGTGGAAGTTGAACAAACTGAACAAATTAAATATAACAGAATTATTCTCAACGCAGATTTGCCAACGCTCAGGTGACAAATGAGAAATACACCCAAAAATCCAAAATATTCCTTTGTTCCAGGGAAGTGTTGCATTGTTGATACATTTTCAGTCCCCTTTTTCCTCCTACTGATATCTATATTACTATCATTCAATCCTTTCCCCACCATTCAATATTAACTAAAAGAATAAGCACTGACACCTTAGAAATTCTAACCAGGACTGCAAATGAAACCCAAGTGACATTGAAAACTTTAAGCCACCATTTGCTTTGTAACAGACTGCATTCTAGCAGCAACACAAATTACAGTCTGCAGGCGTCAACCATCAACTTCCCCAGGGTCTCTTCAACTTGTAGACCCTATGAGCACAAAATGAGCCTAAAACCATCTCCTCTCTGGTAAGCAGTGATAGGACACAAAGAAATGCAATGAAGCAGAAACAGGCTAACTTCACACTGGACATTAGGAAAACATTCTTCACTGAGAGGGTGATCAGTCACTGGAACAGGCTCTCCAAGGCACCAAGCCTGGTAGGGTTCAAGAAGCATATAAAAGTGTCATAGTCACACAGTAGTTTTAGACAGTCCTGAGAGGAGCTGGGAGTTGAACACGATGATCCTTACGAGTCCCTCCCAATTTGAGATATTCTATTATTCTCTGTTTAACACTTCCATAACAGCCTGGATGATGGGATGAATGCACCTCATCAAGTCCACTGGTGATTGAGGAGAGGGGTTCACACACTAGGGTAAACAGCTGCACTTCAGAGAGATCACCACTAACTTGTGAAATGGGCTGCCAAATCTCGAGAAAAAACAGCAAAAAACAATGCACAATACTGTAACTGGGACAGAACAGTCCAGCATGAGAGCCAACAGAGCAGAAATCAGCTCTGCACAAGGGGAGCTGTGGGGTCCGATGGACAATTTGAATCGGAGTCAAAAATGCACTCTTGCAGAAACTGAATGCTGAGGGCACACTAGGCTGCACTCACTACAGCAGAACCAGCAAGTAAAGGGAAATTATTATTCCAATCCACACCTGCCAGACTACATCTTGACTATTGTATTTCATTTTATGCTCCCTGGTATATGACATACTGGTACTCATAGAAAGTCAACAAGATGGTTTGGGGCTGCAGTATGGGCTGTACAAGGTACAGCTGAGAGAACTCTCTCTGTTCAAGATCTACAGGAGAAAGCTGAGGGGAGATCATAGTGCTATACTCAACCACATAAAAACAGAGTCAGACTTGCTGGAAAATGCACAGCAAAAAGATAAGAGGCAATGAATGTAAACTGAAGCAAGTGAAATTCAGACTAGGTAACAGGAAAAAAATGTTCATAGTAAAGATGACCAAAACCTGAAACAGGTTTCCCAGCAAGCCTGAGGAATATTCACTCTTGAAAACATCTAAAACAAACAGACAAGGCCCAGAGCAGCCCACATACCTTCAAAGTCCTCCCTATTCCAAGCAGGCAGCAAGACAGATCAATTCCAGATGACACAGATATGGCACAGAATAAGAGATGGCATTGGGTCTGGCTGGGATGAAATTTTTTTCAGGGCAGCCCTTATGATGTTCTGGTTTTCATTTGTGGCTGAAACAGTGCTGGTAACACGCCACTGTTTTACCCATTGCTGAACTGTGCCAGCACAGTCAGTCAGCTAAGGGTAAGCTACAGGCTGAGAGAAGGCACGAGCAGGACAGCTGTCACATGCAGACCATACAATAAAAAGTCATGGTCAGATATAAAAGCTATGGGGAAGGAGGAAAGGGGGGGAATGATCATGGTTACAGCACTCTCAATGCATGCAGAGACCCTGCTTCCCAGGAAGCAGCTGGACACCTTCCTGACTACACAAATTAGTCAATTTTCATGTTTTTTTGCTTTGCTTAAGCATTGTGCTTTTTCTTTTCCTGTTAAACTGTCATTATCTCAACCCATCTTTCTATTTTCTTCCACAAAAGATGGGAGTGAGCAAGATGCTGGGATGGAGTTTGGCTGTTGGATGCCTCTCAACTTGAATGATTCTATGGTATTTCTTCACATGCGTTTCTCATATATACTATAGGTGCCAAAAAGCACTTGATAATGCAGTGAGACAGATGTTAAAATTTTGTACTGTCCCAAATTTTCTCAATATTTGTTTGAGTTCTTTTGTTTTTTTAATGTGAAAACTACGACAAATTCAGTATTGGCTGATATCCCAGGAAAGCCACAGATCAACTGCTACAAGTCAAGAATCTATACATTTCTCTTCTTCTCTCTCCCATAAATATTCACTCAAAAGTGAAAGAAGAGAGAAACAGTCCCTAGGAAGATGGAGCAAAACTGAGAATGATTAGATGACACACCATACTCCAAGTTCCTACGTGGGTATGTGTGAATTCTGACATATTTAAAAAATTTAAAGCATTTTTACTGTTGTGGGAGTTCACAGAAGATAGCTGAGCAACTGCTGTAATATAAAAACTGAAATAAAAAAAGTTGTCAGATGCACTGGATTTGCTATCTTCCCAAGGAAGAAAAAAAACTCAAGGCAAGTAATTGAAGAATAAGCCACTAAGGTAAATCACAAGGTTTGATGGTTAAGATTGAGGAATTTTTTTGTTGGTTTAGACTGGGAGAATTGTGGTGACTCTTTTCCCCTATGAGTTATCTATAGCCAATCACCTATTTTATCTCACACAAGGGTGAAAACAAGGGTGTGCACAGTGTCTCATTGGTTGTGAAAAGTCTAATGAGCTGCTACAAATGCCTCCGAGGGTTTTCTCAGACCTAGAATAGGATGTGTGAAAACTAAAAAAACCTTTAACAAGCATGTTTATTTTACAAAGTTTGACAGATGTGCAGCATTTGCATTTGTGAACTGCAGAAAGTATAGGCAGCAATGGACAACACAGGTATGTTTACTTAATTTGAAACATTCTCCAGACAGGCTTTTGGGGGCTCTTGGATTACAAAACTTTTTTCCAACAGACCACCATTGCTATCAACATCATGATCTTATTTTTTATACAAGGAAAATGCTGCTCATCAATACCTTACAGCCTTGCTCACAGACATCTGCAGAAAACCAAATGCTTGCAGATTTACATTGCCACATGTGGTTTTTAAGACAAAACACAAATACAAATTCACAAAATGAAATTTATTTGCATCAAGTGGGTCCTTTTCTCATTATTGTTGTTGATATTACTATTATTATATTTGCTCTTCAGGACAAAACACACAACAAAACCAACCTAAGCTTTGTCTGCTTGATACAGAAAAATGAAGCATGAATTCAGAATTCTAAATTCCATTAATGACAATATCTACCAGGACCCAGTTAACCAATGCCAAGGTACATTAGTCACAGTGACTATGACAGATGAGTTACGTTACAATGGATTACATATGGTATTGAGCTTTGCAAATTAAAAGGTGAACTGTGACACCAGCAGGCTATTTTTAGAGAGGGCAGTGGGAATAAATTATATTCCTGATTAAGAAATCTAAAATAAACAAAGTAAGAATGGGTCATCTTAGGAATTAAATGTTTAAAGATAAATATAATGCATGAAAAGAAAATTACCGTGCTCTAGACACTATTACTAGATACTAGTGTGCTTTAGATTGTGATATCAATCCACATTCTCCCTTACTTTTGCAGTTTGATTTGGGTTTTTTGAGTTTATGTATTGATATAAACTGTAAATGTATTGCAACAGCTCTCTCAATTTTGAATTTGTCGTAACACTAAAATGCAAAACTTTTAATAAGCTCTTTGGGTTTTATTTCCTTGTTATAGGGAGCTGCACTTCACTGGTTGTGGTCTGAGAGGTGGGGGTTGTCAGGTTTTTTGGGTTGCTTGGATTTTTCTGGTTGTTTTTTTTTATTGACTCAGCAAGACCAGGAAAAGGAGGAACAGGAAAGGAATGGAACTAAAATGCAGTAAACCAACAGGTGAGAGCCTGTACATCACTCATCACAGTGAAATGACAACCCTGTGCCAATAAAAAACTTATGCCTCAGAAAAAGACACCCAAGTAGAGATGGATGCAAGAGTAAGTAGTAAACTAAGTTGGACAGTTCTAGTGATGTGACTTTGTTCTCTTACATAGCTCAGAACTTGAGTTCACTCGCACCTTTTGTCATGTCTTTCAAAACAGCTCAAATTTGCTGCCTTACTTAAAAACTAGAAAAAAAACAAACTAAAACCCTACCACAGCTGTCCCAGCAACAAATAATTTTTGAAAATGACAATTATAGACTTTATTTCATTAGTAAGTAGTTCTAGCTATGCTCATAGAGATCAAATTAAATTCTTAGCTAATATGTGACTTGAGCCATTCAAAATCCTAAACTCCTTCAGCAACCAAAGAGATTTGGTTAAACAACATGGAGGTCTATTAATGAACACCCCAGATGAGCAGGCATTCTCTGCCATCTCCACTATCTAGATGTGCTTAAGTACTAGACATAAGCATTAATAAAAAGCTTTAACTAAGAAAATAGGGCACTTGTTTTTAAATAAAAAAATTGGGGATGCCTTTTTCCTAGAAAAAAACTCAGATTTTTACTTCTTCAGCCCTCCCAATTTCACGTGTGTGTTTTGTGTACTCCATTAAGAAGAGTTCTTCCTTCCTAGATGTATCTTTCTAGCTATACAAAGACCAAAAATATACCAACCATTTGTTGATGAAGGGCTGTAATTTCTACATAAAAGAGTCCAATATAGTAAGAGTCTGGAGATTCACTATGTTTCCTCTCATTAATGAGCAAGCTCTCAGAAAGGCAAAACCACAGAAAAGATAACGTAGTAGGTATTTCACTTATTCAGACAGCTAAACAGGGTCATTTTCTATGAAAGATTTCAGGAAACAAAAACTTATTTTTAACATTAGATTAGGTACATATTAAAAGTCAGGTTCTTTTCTCTTTTTCTATGATTCCTTTTAAAAGATAATAGGAAATATGACAGAAAGAAGAAAAAAAATTAAAATGTTTGCAACTTTCACCTTATCTTGCTTTCTTACATGCCTGTCTTAGGAGACTCCCTGCAGCCATCATAAAGATTTCTCAAAACATACCTCTTTCTTCTCTGGATTGAGCATGCCATCCAGATGTATGACTTTAGAACAAACTCACTACTTGCAAGGATTCACTGGGAGACACAAAACATTCCTGAGCAAAGAGTTTTGATGGTTTTAAAGACCGAGTCTGGTTTAGCTTTCAAATTAGTTATGTCAAATCTGGGAGTAAGGGACTGGATGAGGGTGAGTGTGCCAAAACATAAGCCTCCAGTTTCCATTCAGCACAACCAATTACAGGGCCAAAAAGAGGCACAACAAAAGTGCAAGAGCTCCCCTCTGAAGGTGAAAAAAGAGACTGTTAAGTTCCACACTTCAGTTTCACTTCTAAGTATTTCACGAGAAAATGTGTGAAACGAAACAAAAGCGATGCTGCCTTCTCCTGCAACAAGGAGAAGGTGCAAGTAGAAATATTTCTAGGCTAACTCTTAAAACAAGGAAGCACACCACTGTCCTAGCTAGTGGCAGCCCAAATCAGTAGGAGGAGGCATGGCCAAGACACTGTGTTATTCAATACCATCTTAACTTTATGACTGGGGGCAAGGGAAAGGGAAGGAGGTTTCCAGTCGGGAGCAAGCACAGGGTGCGGTGCCACTGGCTTTGGACATGTCACATCAGGCTTCGGTGCATATAAAGCTCCCTCTCTTTGTACACTTCTAATTGTATTGTTGCTGCTGCTGTTTCTTTTCTTATCTCGTTGTTTTCAGTAAATGGTTCTCATCTCAACCCATAATCTTTACCTTTTTGTGTCTTCAATTCTTAACTCCAAGCCCAGAGACGCAAATGGCTGAAAAGGTTTCAGCTGCCAGCCAGGTGAGCCTCTGATAACTTGCAAACATGTTCACCAAAACCTGACCCAACATGACCACAGCTAGCAGCACTTCACTCCAACCACAACACTTGCTCTCCACCAGAAACCATGCCTTTCCTTCCCTTTCCCCACCCCTAACCATAATGTAGGATGGTACTGAGTAACACAATGTCTTGGCCATGCACCCTCCCACTGATCTGGGCAAGAACTAGGGCAAAAAAAATACAAATATACCAATAGGGCCACAAAACGGCAAAAAATTTCATGATGGGAGAACCTCATACCTCATTTTGCAGCTAAAAGCTCTCGCCCTTCTAACTGGAATTTGCAAGTTCAAAATGTCCTCATGACAAACCAAAAATCACAGAAAATCAGACATCTTGATTGTCATGCATTTATGAACATCTCTACAAGATGATTCTTAAGACAGAAAATAAGCGACGTAGTGAAGGTACTTCTATTTGCATGAGATCCTTCAGGAACAAGGAAGGAAAGGTACTACACAGCACTTTGGGAAAGAATTAGAAGAGGACAGGTCTTGTTATCTTATCCTTTACAGGTGGCTGTAATAAAGGCTTCATAACCAAGACTTCTGTACTAATTTTAAATTAATGGAAAAATATCAAGATTGGACAATCTTCTACAAGCATACAACCTGCATCTGTGGAAGTAAGGAATTTGACACCACAAAAAAAAAAAAGATGATTTCTTCATTGGGCCCTTAATAGTCCCAACATAGTGCTTGAAAGCTACAGATACACTGTATTTATGTGAACATTAAGTCACATAGAAATAACCTTTCAAAAAAAGATTCTTCATGCTGAAATATAAAGAACCTTTGGAATCTATCAAAAAGGAGAAAGGAAGCCAATTCACATGATAGATTTTAAGAGTGAGAGGGTAGGCAAATGCGAGTGAACAAAAACACACTGCAGATAGTGCTTTCTTCACTCATTCAGTTAAAACAACACAGAACAGAATTATGGAAATTCTCACTTTGTATGTTTTCCTGCATCATGCACCAAAAAAAAAAAACAACAAACCTGTAGGATCTGAAGACTTTTATTCTTTGATCCTAAAAGAAGGTTTTTTTTGTAACCATCAAAGCAATACTATATAATTACAAGCACAGGACAATAAAATGAGGAAAAAAATAATCCATAGATATTCTCTATCTTGATTGCTACAAAAAACATTGCCTTAGACCATCTGTTCCTCTTTAGGTATAAAAGCTTCTAAAACAGATTAGGATATTAAACAACCATCCTGCAGAAAAGTTTCCTGTTGCTAAGAAACAGGAAGTAAAACCATATAGCTAAGGTCAGCTATTAGTGGATTGATTCAGACTGATAAAATTTTTGACCCAATTTGACATATTTCCAAAGGAATCAAATATACTGTTTGTTTAGGCTGGACTGTTTCCATATTCTGGTTAATATTTTATATTTGCATGGAGATGATGAGTAAAAGCATAATGGTGTTCAGTGCACAGTGACAGCAATGCTGCTTTGGCCAGGCAAATCAGCACAGAATTAGAGTACTCGTTCTTGAGGGGTTCAAAAAGTCATCACATTTTGTATAACCTTTCATTTCTGACAGATTTTTCATAAAACAGACTTCAGTTCTAGGTTTAAGTTAAAGGTCAAGGCTTCTAACACACCACTTCTTTCCACAGGCAAATTAAAGACAAGCCTTTCACCTGAGACACCACTTCTACAAGCATGAACTAAGACATTGTCTGGCTACTCCCAGCTCATTGATTCAGCTGCACTCCCCCTTAGAAATTAAGAAATCCAAACTCTCTCCATACCAAATAAAATTAAAAACATATTAATATAGTGAAATTACTGCACAGCCTCCTGTTGTGCAACTTCAAAAAGAGCACAGAGAACAAACCACAAGTTTGCTACATAGGAAAAGACATCTTAAAAAAACACTGAGTAACCTAGTAACATAATTCATTCAACTCCATGGACAGTGTTTTGGTATTTTTTTCAAAAAAGCCAAAACAAAACATCATTACTTTAAATGTTTCCAAGAGGACAAGACAAGGGAAGTTTAGAGGTTTGCTTTAAAAGCATTGTTCTTCCCTAGAAAAGCTGTAGGGACACATGGAAGCCATCAGGTACTTTGCTGTTTCTCCTACTCTCCCTACAGGTGTGCGTAGCCCTCATCAAGTAGCACATCCAAGAATTCCTCCCCTTCACTCCAGGGAGCTAATTACACTACATACAAGGCCCTGGAAATCAGCATGGTTACAGGCACAAAAAGCACTGTGTTACAGTTTATTGAACATCAAAAAGAGATACAAACCCAACAACATGTAAATTGCAACACATCCTACAAACAATCTAAACAAAACCACTAGACACTTCAGCCTGCCTGTCCCCTACGCAGTCCTTCCCACTGGTTTGCTTCATATGCTCCAACATGCACCAAATATAACCCATGTTCAAGTACAGAACTACAAATGTTTATCTTGGTGCCTACATTTCTCAGTCTGAAAAGGCAGATCCCAAAATTATAGCACATACAACACGGGTATTCTTCTGGCTCTTGCAAAATGCCTCTTGCTTACCAAGCTTGTACCCGACTCTATAAAAAGAGTTTCCTCTTGCTGCCTCCTATTTGTTCTCTGTATTTTCTACTTATTATCTCCCCTGAAGGTAACAGCAGTGATAACACACCTTTTAAGAAGAAAGGGAACCCGACAGCGATAATGCCACACATCAGTGCTGAAATAGCCAAGGATAAAAAAAGGTCAAACTGCCTCCTGCACTCCCAAGGTTTCTTAATGACATCAAAAGATGCTGGTACCTTTAGAGATGCTGTATACCCACTCAAAAATGTTTGTATTAAAATTATTTTTTATTAATTTACTATAATTTATAATGTTGAGATATGTGGATGTGATAAAAATATTTATATTAAAAAGAAATTAACTAATTAATTCATGATAGTAATAAACACTATCCAGTCTTTTTCTTCCCCCTCTGAACGATTCCTCATTTATGGTTTAAATTTTAGCACTCTGGCAATACAGTTTTTTTTTCTAAACTGTAAATTAGTTCAAGATGTTTCTTCCTTTGACACCTTCTAAAACTACCAACAGCTCTCACATTGACCATGAAATTAAAGGCTCTTCCAGTCTGTAACTAGACAGTAGTTCCACATCAGCATGAAACTGGTAATATGGAAAGTCACTGCAGCAAAAATCTACATCAGATCTTATAAAATAGGAAAATATTATTTTGAAAATATCCTACTCACACTCATCCTTGCAGAGATTTCATTCACTCCCAACCTCAAACTCACGTAAACACAAGCAACAGAAGACCAAGTAGTCTTGCCAGGATCACCCATACATGAAAAAAAGGGTAAGAGGCACCAGCTACTAAGTCCTCATTATTGGACTAGTGATGTTGCAGTAGACCTCTCATTAGGGGTAGCTTAATGAGCCATTATTATGAGCCAAGACACAGACATTTAACAATGAAAAGGGTCCCAGTTTAGTTTCCTTTATAGCTCAGCCATCCTGACTCTGATTACAGCAAGCTCCTACTGTAGGGTCCAACTACAGACTCTGACTGCTGGCTATTTCCTGCTGTACTATGGCTGCAAATATTAATTTGCAGACTCTGAATGCAGGCTTTTGTGAGCTCAACTTTAACTGCTCCAACTCCATCAGACTCAGACTTACCTTGTAGCTCATCTTCTACAGCAGCAACTCTCTTCCTCATTTCATTCTTTTTTGTGTCTCTCTGGATCATTCCTTCTTCCTCAGGGCTCTGTTATCTCCTCAAGGCTCTCTTTCTCCAGGTCTTCTTCCTCAGAGCCCTCCTAACCAGACAACCCACCCCTTTATCACACTTATCTTTATTAGTCACAGCTGCAACTCATTATGAGCAAGGCTGTTCCTCTTCTTTGGTAATTAGTGCAGCTGTGACTTATCAGGGGGCGAGGTCCCTCCTTCCACACCACAGACTGGCATTCTTCTGTGGGTGTTTCTGGGTTTCTTCTCAACTAGCAACAACCAGCTACTGCTTGGACAGACCTTCATAGCTTTCAGGAGCCATTGTAGGGTGGTCTTCCACACCAGAACCTTACTTATCTCAGTTTCCATAAATCTTAAGCCAGGCTGTTTTCCCTAACTTGTTGGGAAAGTAGGAAAAATATTAGTACACATAATAAGCTTTCAGTTAAAAATTCATCTGCTCTCTCAGATAGCAAGGATCCTGGTCTTGACATAAGCATGCCTCAATCTTACCCCTGACAATGATGCTCTCTGAGCTGCACTCTTGAAGAGTTGTTTTGCATTATCACAGGCCTTTCTTTTAAACATTCTGCTGTTTCTGGTGGTTAAAGACACCATTCATACCAATCCTAACATTTCTATTACAGCTCTCTAGAGAAGACTAACAAAGTTAAGTCGAGTCATCACAAACAGCTGCAATTGTCATTCCTGGAAACCGCATCAAAGAAGCCAAAAGCTGATGAGTATTAAAAGTAGTGGACAATGTTCTCAGGTACATGGTGTGATTCTTGGGGGTGTCCTGTGCAGGTTTGTTTAAATTCTGTTTTCTAAATGTTTATCTGCAAAGATCATTCCCCATTATTCCATAAATCATAGGTTTTAGTCTTTGATAATGACAAAGTACTATATGGGAAGGTTTCCAAGGGATAATTAAATACCAACATACGGTATCTTTATGGGCAAGAGCTTACATTTTTCCTCATAAAGGAAATTTTTCCCTCATAATACTCTTACTTCATGCCTTTACAGCATTTGTCTCCTCTGTCTTGATTTTGGCCATGGACCAGAGAGCAGACCATGTGCTCAGAACTTTCCACGATACTAATACAGATATGCAGGTAGGGGATCCTCTTCCCTAAAGAAAATGGTTTTGGCATCTGTACAACAACTGTTTATCAACTGCACGTACTTCCAACAGCTAAGAAGCTTCACACTTAATGCTTTCCACTGAGAACTCAAGTTCTCAACAAATACAATTCTCTGCTATACAGTATATAAACTAACAAAATTAGGAAAGAGGACTTACTATGAAGGAAGACGTTTTCTAAGCCAAAGTAACTGGAAAAAGATGAAATAAGAGAATGAAGGCAAAAGTAGGTAAATCTCAATGAACATCAAATTGATTCCAAAATCCTCTCATAAGCAAATAAATGCTGACGTGCAGAAAGCAGATAAGACTACTACCTCTAGTTAGGCCTTTCATAAAAGTTTTAAGTTAAACATTTGTAATTACGTTCTTTACAAGGTATGGTGTCAATCAAACAATTTTCAACCTAAACATAAAACTATTCAAGGCATTCTTTTTGTTACAGAACATTCCCTAATGGGAATCAGGCAATATTTTCCAGGCAGAAATGCTCACAATTGTCAAATGTTTTGCGACTTGAAATGGCCTCTCTTATTTCCAAGTATTTGCAGTACCTGGCAGTTCTGCAATTCTTATAACATTTGTCACAGGACAAAATACAAAGCCTAAGCTTAAAATGTGGACTGAAAGCCAGAGAAAATGGGTTAGTTTCTAACAGTCTGAACATTATGCCAAAAATAAGAAGTCACTTAGTTCAATTTTAACACTGTCAAAACCAAATCCTGCTTAATATTGTAATAATGAGAGCTGTGGCAGAATATTTGCTTTCTAGCATCATGAAGTTCAAGGTAGGAAACATTCAAATCATGTTCTGTAAGAAGCATGGTGCTTGTGCCTGTTTATTCCGGACTCAAAGCTGAGGTTTTAGTCTGGTGAGGATGCTACATTTGTCCACCAAGAGAAAAAGTAACCACTTATAGCACTGACTGAGACTTGTATGCTCCTGTGGAGTATGACACCCTTGCCCCAGTTGTTACTACTATCATGTAATTTCTCTTATATGTGGTACTGATATAATAGCTATATGAAAGAAGCTGTCACCTAATTGAAAAAAAAAAAAAATTGGAAAACATGTTCTTTGTAGCTTAAGCATAAAAAAAAATCTACCATGAAGTGATTTCACATTTCTGGTCTATGAGAAAGACCAACCCTCCTAGGGCTAGTTGAGAAAAACTACTTTTGTTTTGCCAGAAAAAAAAAAAAAAAAGGTTCATGTTCACAACCAAAGTGGCTAGTACAAGGGAAGATTACTTACAGGTTTGTTTGTAATCCCAACACCTACTGCTTAACAGTAAATTTGTCGAGGGTATATATCTGGATATTTAATTCTTTGGATTCATTCAACTCATATGACTATTCAGATGTTGAAGCTTCTCTGCATTCTTCTCCTCGTTGCCTGTCTGTCTGAGCAGGTGAACTTACAAAGAAACAGGAATGTGTTGTGGAAAAGCTGTGGAAACAGCATTGACTTCTAACTCCATGTATCTCATCTCATTCTAGACACAAGCATAGAGGATAGGCTATGCCACTGTCACAGACTGAACAAACTTGATAACCACTTAAAATGCAAAAATGGAAGTGTAGCAACGGTGTCTGACAAGGAACCCTCACCCCTGCAAGGCAAAATGTTGCATTTAATTGCTATCTGATTTTATACTCGAAAGATGCATCTATTTCACTCAGATAAAGTCACAAATATTTTGATATGCCTGTCTGGAAGAAAAATTCCAGCAGCTAAACCAGTGATATTTCTGACCACAGCTATGGCTGAGATTTACTTCAGTTTAGCACATGCCTCTCCAGTACACAAAAGACATCTGCATAGACAAGTACACACAAACTGCTTCAGAATCAGCACTAGCTGTGTTTTATCTAATCAGGCTTGTGAAAAAGAACCAACAAATTAACTAATGTCTACAGTAACAAAGCATTATATAGCTTCTGGGCTGAAAGCAGAGCACAGACAGCTCTGAATAAGGGGAGAAGGATAATGTGTTAAACTAGCCAGTTATTAAAATAGGGGAGAGATCAGAAAGATTTGACCTTATTAAGAGAATGCACTCTTGAATGTTAAAACTTCAAACTGCATTTTTTCACTAGTTTCTGTTCCTCTTTCTTCTCCCTACCTCCATTCTTTTTTCTCTGCAAGCCTTATAATTTGTCAAATTTTTCTGAGGCTTGTTTGTTGTTTGGTTGGGGTTTTTTTTTAAGTCTTAAAAGAATTAATGGGATGAGAAAACAGCTTTCTGGGAGCTCTACCCAGGATGTTTCCTTGGCCATGAATAACTAACTAGTTTTGAAAACAGCATTGCTCTATTTCAGTTGCTGAGCAGGTGGTCTGTTAAATCTTAAAAGTTATGTCTGTTAGTTAAGTGTTCATGTAAATATTTCATTAAGCTTCCTGGCTTATTATAAGCATTGCTTAACACTATTTTATGCAACACACTGCAGAAATCATTCTACCAAGGGGGGAAAAAAGATGCATGAGATGTGAATAATTGCAGATGTGTGGCTGGAGGGGTGTGGGCAATATCAAAGGAAAAAAATAACATGAATTCTAAGTTAAATGTGTCTGATTAGGGAAGATACATTTTGCTTCACCACATCATTTTATAGCCTAGGCAAAAAAGCTCACATTATCCCTATATTCTCTTTCTTATAACCTTATTTAATTATTTTCAAAAATTGTCCCTTAAAGAATTACTTTATAAGCAGCTTAAGAAAGTACAGCATATGTTTTCTCACAACATTTTACCATAAATTAATTTATTTCTATAACATATTTTATCATCACAAAAGATTATTAATCTCTTTGTGTTGCAAAACAATATAAAAAGGCCTTAACCATTAGCAGCTTTCAGCTGTTAAGATGTTAACAGTCACTCCATTTGAATTTCTGTGAAGTTGAGGGATCCTGTCAGGTTCACTGTTGCTCTCCCAGAATACTACCACTTAAACACTACCAGAAGTTGCCTACTTTCTCTGCCAATTTTGCAAGCCATCATCCATTTTATTTCTTGGCATTGCCTCCTTGGCAGGTGATTTAAATCATCTTAGGATGCAAATAAAGCACAGGATATTAATTATAATTTGAACAGCATTTTTATTCCCATTTTTATTTCTTTTTAACATTGAGAAAGGAAACCTTTCCCTCAGAGTATTTTAATGACCATGTTCTCAGATGTCTCTTATTTTATTTGTTTCTTCATGAAATAAAGAAATTGTCCTATTATTAGCCTAAAAAGCAACACGGCCTATCACAATTATTCCTAGTTTGTCAGGACAGTAGAGTGTAATTCACTGGCCTTGCAATAACAAAGTTTTCTGCACTGCAACAGTATTATTATCGAGATAGTGAGGCAGAAAGTTGTAATTTAGAGATCCAAAATATGCTTCCATTCTTACTTAACTAAAGATTAAACAGAAAAGTAATATCTGGGGGAAAAAAAAAAATACTATTTTTTCCATTTCCAGTAAAGCATCTGCATTCTCTCTGT
Source organism: Cinnycerthia olivascens (assembly GCA_035048155.1). Classification (NCBI taxonomy): domain Eukaryota; kingdom Metazoa; phylum Chordata; class Aves; order Passeriformes; family Certhiidae; genus Cinnycerthia; species Cinnycerthia olivascens. The sequence goes on from JAWWMU010000180.1 coordinate 32,735,118, forward strand.
GCATTTAAGGTGATGCAGCAAGAACTGTGACGAAGGAATTACAGCCACTGTAAAGCATGAAGCACCATTATGGAACTGCACAGCCAATGCAGCAGTAAAGCATGGACAAACTTCCAGCTCTAGAATGACTGTTCCAAGGGAATAAAAGCAAAACTCATAGAGCTGCAGTCCTAGACAGACCACAACACAACGGAGTAAAGCAGAAAGAGAACTGGAGTAAGCTTCGCGCTACTCCCCAGTAATGTTTAAGTAGGAAGATAGGTCTGAGATTAAATTATTACTAGTGAGAGCAGAATTCTCTTTTATGAACCTGCTAAACCAAAAGGTACTTATTATAACATCATTTTCTGAATAATACTGAACGCTGCTAAATATAGACAGGATACCCGGCTCAGAAATATCTCCAGACACTAGCAGGTAGAGCTGGTACAGTCTCTACAGCAAGCAAGCACTAAAAGTCCTTTGGCTTCAGAAGTAATCATCTAATTCTTCTACAGATTAGATCCTGGTTTCCAGATTGGGCACCCAGAAAAGGAGAGAATGACACAACAAAAACACACATCTGCAAATTAAAAATAAATAAATAAATATTTTAAAAATAAATAAAAAAGCTCCAGCTTCAAATAGGATCTATGTGAGTAAAGAAGCCATAAGCCATATAAGCCATATCTCCAGGGTAACATTTAGCTGCCTAACTACGAAAAACACTTTTCCCCCATTGTGTATTCAGCATGCACTATAAAATGAGGTTAGAGCCCTACAGATAAAAATGTCATATGGCTCAGATTTATCCCCAGCACATCAGAATTTTGAGTTCTATGGAAAGAGGACAGAAAAGTATGAAAAAAGTATTATATGCAGCTGTAATACATGCATGCACCAAAGAAACCTGCAGATTAACTGGGGTTTGCTGTAAAAGCCAAAGTAGGGAACGGTGCAGAGGTGTTACTACCCCTGTGATCAAGAACTCAAATCAACTGGACATTGTGACTACACTGCTGTCACACTAGCACCTCAATCTGGCTTCAGTTGGGCACGCCTGCCTGTCTGCCTTCACATCCCAAATCACAAAAGCAGTGTTGTTCTTGTTAACTAGCTCCTTGTCATCCTCTCTCTTTAGTATCCTCATGTGAATCACATCCTAGCAGATTAATTCTTATTTTATTTTTCAGTATGTCACTTTCCTAGCCTAGGCTCTGAATATCTTCTCTCCATTGTACAATCTGACTTCTCAGGTTTCAAGGATTCACCTCTTCAGGTTTGTTCCCTTCCATGTCATTTTCTCCTCCTCGTTTTGCTTCCTCAGGACTTTTACTTCTAAGCAGCTTTCTCTCCCAGAGCTCCTGAGCAGTGTCAGTTCGGCTGCTCACACCCGCATCTCCCATAGCCCAAACGACTCCCATTTGTGATTTCAGAGTAATCCTCTTTTGGCCCAGCCATTAAATGTTGCAGAGGCTTTAGCCAATAAAGTCTAAGTCTTCCTAGCATAAAAACAGGTGTTTTTGAGGTCTACTATTTTCCACAAGCAAATAAATCTTCTGAGGAAGGGGAGAAAATCATTCCTTGGACAAGAATCAATCTATTTTATTTCAAGGCCTCTCTACTGGAGCATCAGCGTCTGTGAGTTTGCAAAAGCATTTGACAGTTATCTTCTGCCCGCCAGCTCAGCTCTCTAACCTTGCTGAAACCTTCAAAAATTTCTACTCAAAAGACTGGCAGACATCACATAGGGAGTTCAAAGCCCAGCAAAATGTATAAGTAACAATGACCAACGTCATATATCAAGAAGAGCAGACTTTAAACAGATGATTAGGGTAAAAGTAGGGTACTCATAATTTATCACAACACATTCTCCAATTATCATTTCAACTACCTATTTCAGAACTTTTACCTAAGAAAACTCCTTTCTAGCTTTTTTTAGCAATTTAAAATTTCTACGTGTTGAAATCACCTGTATAGGAAAATGCCATTCTGTCCAAATTGTTTTCACTTTGTTGCAGTTGTTGAAACTGGTTGCTTCTGTTTGAAAAACCTTTCTCCATACCACCATGGAGAGAGACACACATCTACTGTCAAATATACTTTTATGATATTGGTGCATTCACGTTTTTAAATATTGTTTTAGGAAAATACTACAGAAAATAGTGCACATGCTCCATGAATTTAGTTTCCTGCTCCAACAGGCATCTTATTATCTTTATGGAACCTTCTTCAGAAACCTCTTAGATTCTTTTAATGCAGTAAGATATGGCTTGATATAGAATTCCTTCAACTGGGAGGTTATCCTATTGATTAGAAACCCTACTCCAATTTCTAGAAAAAATTTATACACAGCCACTATGGTTATTTGTTCTCCTATCATCATTGTCTTATTCCAGGTACTTTCCTTGTGATTATCCCCATATATTCACAGAGTACTTACTCGTCTTGCCAAAGAGGTCAAGAAGCTTCCAAATAATATGATACAAGTCAAAAAATGTTAACAGTGCATTTTGTTTCTTAAAAACAAAATTTCTCTTATTTAGAGTTTAGCAAAGAAAACAGCTATATAAGCACAGCTGAGGCAAAGGGGCCTTTGATCTGTCACATTTCCTTACAGTACCACTCTCTTTGGTAAATTCCTAATACCTTTTTCTAATATTCTTTTACCATTATGCACAGAAATATCCCTTCCTACAAAAGCAGTTTAAGAACTTGATTAACACTGACGTCAAAACCATAATCCTGCAGTTCCTTGGATTAGTTTTTGCCCCTTTAAAAAAAAAAAACACACTGCCCTGTTAATGCCTAATTAGCTAGACACCTCACTTCACAACCACCTGCATTCAAGCTCCACGTTAATTTCCATTTCCATATGGAATCACTTGGGTAAAATATGGCACGCAATGAAGTTTTTAGACAAACCTAGACTTCTAGTGTTTCCCATTCCCACTCATGAAAACATCTCTGATGAACTTTGTGCTCCTGTCCCAAACATCCTTTGCAGGGTCTAATTCAGCTTGACAGTTTCTCTATGCAGGATCCTGTCTTCAGTCCTAAGGCACTGAAAAATCCTGTTGCAATGACGAACACAATCATTCTTCATGAATTCAAGTGTATCTTAATGGCAGCTTTTCAGAACACACATATGTTTAATCGTGGTTTAAAAAGAAGTAATTATAGTGGTTACAGCCTTTAGAAGTCTTCTTAAGTTCTGAAAGGCATACACAGACACACTGGTGGCAATTCTGGGAAAAAAATTAGTTCTATTCCATTAGGTACAACATCACCACAGGCAATCAAAAGCACTCCCTCAGTTTTTGTTTTGTAACAATTACCATTACCTGGACTCCTCACAGATGTTTAAGTAGCGCTGTAACCCGTGCAGTAGCTTATTGCTACTGACTGGTCGTTTAGCTGAACATAACCTTTCAAGTTTTAGAAAAAAAAATTAACCTGATTAGATTTTACAGGTCATACATTATATTTAGTAGTCCACAGCATAAAGCTAAACAAGGAGGCAAGAAGCATGTGCTTTATAATAATTACATATTTTTCATTCCTACATTTTAATTAACAAAGAATTTTCATCACAATTTTAGTTTTTAAAATTTCCATAGCAAATGAGGATCGTTTTCTATGGTTAAGACTATATGAAAAAAGTTCATTTACACCCCAACAAGAGAGCACAGAGAGACAGTGGCAAGTGGGGAAGTGCAAATTATACCTTGCCCATCTTCTTTCAGGGCCACCACAAGAGCAATCAGCCCATTAAAGGATCCTCTCTGTAAGGCCAGAGGACCACAGGGCTACGGAATGACACAAATTAAGGGGCAGAAATGTATGGAAAAAGACAGGGACACAAATGAAAAAACTTGAAGGAAGGGAGGGAGGCCCCATCCAGACTCTTCTCAGGGCAGACCCAAAGAGGACCTCAGTCACACCGTTCAGTTTTGAAACCCATCACAAGTGCTCACAGATGGGGGACATCCTATGGGATGTAAGGGAGGGGCATGTGGGGATTGCACAGGACTTGCTATGGGATGTTTATAGGGGAAACCAAAGGCAGGAATGGATTTACAGCATTTGGGAAAGAACAAGCATGAGGTTACAGAGGAGTAAGTGGATAAAAAGAGCCAGTTGCATGCAAATGCTTTGGTGATTGCTTCACTTGCCTGGTTGTGTGCTGCCCTGATCAGCTTAGCCCATCCTAGATGCTTATTAAACCCTTTCCAGCTCTTTTCTGGGTGAGTGGCTCTGCTCATTCTGCATGTGTGCACAGGGGTCTGAGTGCAGCAACTTCTGACTGC
>JAWWMU010000180.1:32749309-32818853 GCA_035048155.1 Cinnycerthia olivascens
CTCTCTGGTCCCGCTCCGGCCCCGCTCCCTCCCCGCTCCCTCCCCGCTCCTGCCCCTCTCCGGCCCCGCTCCCGCCCCGCTCCGGCCGCGCTCCCTCCCCGCTCCCGCCCCTATCCGGTCCCGCTCCCGCCCCGCTCCGGCCGCAGCGGAGCCGCAGCGTACGGGCCGGCCGCGCCGCCGGAGCGTGCCGCGCCGCGGCTTCCGCCCCCTCCGGCCGCGCCTCTCCCCTGCTTGCTGCTGGTCCCTTGGAACAGCCTTAAAAATCAGTTTGTTGCAAGTGTAGGGACCGTGCGTGGAATCCCCGGGCGAGGGGAGGCAGAGCGCTCCTTTGCATGTTTATTTCTCTCCGCATTAAAAAGTGGAGTGGTCTCCCGGATTCTCCCCTTCCCCTCGGAGAGTTGTGCAGAAATGGCATCTCTCAGCCTTTAGTTCAGCACGGAGAATGGGGCGGGGGGCGGGAGGGGGCACAGGACGACGTTTCTCCATTGCTTAGAACCCACGTCGTGCCGTAATTCTCATTTCACGTTTGAAAATAAGTCTGAGTTTGAACGTCTTAGATAGCTTAGCAAACTAAGGCCCTGAGGCAGCGGTCCAGCATGGGATTGTCAAAATATAACAAAATGAAACAATCAGCTTGGACCAGATTTCCACAGTACATCTGTTATTTACCTATCTTGATAAAGGTTTCATCACCAGAATAAACCATTCCAGGTTTATTTAAATAATGCCTCGATGTCTTAAGAGACAGAAAGAGCAGAAGGAGGACATGCAGACTTTTTTTTTTTTTACTAGTTGTGCTCAATTGACACATCTTGAAATTAAAGAAAACATCAACCTGAGCTGCAGTGTGGAGGGAGTGGTAGTACAAGCCTTAGGCTTCTCCAGACAGGTCCACTGTAAAGACTGGAGACCATCAAGTTTTTCCGTAAGGGCAAGTGTCTAAACAAGCAGCACCTTCATCATGATCAAAACATTAAGCAGATACCTCTGTATTTTCGAGCTCATTCAAGCAGATTAAACTATCTTTTCTCTTTTTCTGGGTCGTGGTGTATGACTATGACCTGAAGATCAAAACGTGAGAGGTTTTCTAAAGTTATATCTGCTTGTTATGTGTTTCTTCTCTTTTTCTGATAAATAATTAAAAGGAAATAAAGCTGCTCAAAATTCTCTCACCTTCTGGCACTAGTTTAAAAATTCTCTTAATTCTCAGCTATACACAGGTACTGTCACTCATTACAATTTTTATCTTATTCATCTTTTTTTTTTTCTTATTGAGATTTCACCTATTCAGGCTTCTAACAGCAGTTTCTTTACCCTGAAAATAAAATTGAAAATGGAGCTACAGCAGCCTCAATTATTGCTGTTTTGCCTCACCATCCTAACACACTTTCATGACTGCTCACCACATCAAAATACCTCCCTCCCTTTCAAAGAAAGTATTTGGGTGTTAAGTTTTATCTTGTTATCCGCAGAATGATTGTTCACAAAACTCGATCAGTAAGAACACACAGGCAAGAATGAAGACTCCCCTTCCACAAAAATTTTCCACCCACCTAGGATCCTGAAGTCCCAGGCATGGGCAGTAGTATGAAACCTTTGCTTGTTTCTCTGCTTAAGTGGGCTGATCACCAGGGTCTAGTAAAGGCTACTGATCTCATGAGTCCAGTGGAACACAATTTAAAAGACAAAAAACACCTCAAACTTACATGCATGATTGATACTGAGTGAATAATGAGGCTGCTACCAACAAAAACCAAGGGGCAGGCTGACATTTGAACAGTAATATTTAACTGGAAAAGAAAGATGTGCACTAAAGAGAAGATGCATAGTAGGCAATTCATTCAGAGAAGTTAATTTATAAAAAGATGAACTTAGTTTGCCATTGTAGAGCAATTTCTTAAGAGTGAATGCCTCAGGAGAGCAGAGCATCAGTCTGGCAGTGGGAAAGGTGAGTTATAATTGCTGCTCCTCTATCACTCAACACCAGTAGAAATACTTGTTTATAGGGTGCTGCAGCTTTCCCTAGCAAAATTTTTAGATTCCTTCACATCTTAAGCACATTAACAACTCTGTACCTACAGCTGCTGTGATTCCATATGGCTAACACAACCAAGAAGCACACACCAGAGTAATTTATTATGCCCAAACGTGTCGAGTTCTTTGCTTACCATACCTGGAATTCTTCAGGCGTCAATATGCACTCTACTTGCAGCCAGTATATTTAGAGTTTTAAGAGATATTAAAGTTGAGGGAGAGTTTATGCTGAAGAAGGTCCTGAAAGCAGCTCTATGAGTTTAGAACCATAGAATTTAAATACAAGAGTGAACTTTTCTGGTTTAATCCTTTCAAATGTCAAAAATTAATATTGTATTTACAAAGGTTTTTTATGTGAGCAACAAAGAGCTACATGTGACAAAAATGTCAAATTCTTGGCTTAAAAACAAATATATAAAACCACATTTAACATAGAGAACATGGCAAGCAAAAGAGAAGAAAGAATAAATCATGGTATGCACATTATTGAAGGCAAAGTACACAATTAGGGAATTAAAGTAGGCAAAGTTACGATGAGTAGTGAATTATAATTTTTGCAATAAAATTCAAATTTACATAACAATGTGACATTAGCTTTCCCAAAGATAGTAATAAATTTGAGTCAGATTTTGCAGGCTTGATTCATGAAATGAAAGACAGCAACAAAACCATTCTTCTGTATAAAAAATAACAAACTCCATGGTGCAAAAATAACAAACATCACGGTGAGAGATGTTGCCATACTCACAGAATGTGGTATGCTGCCAGTTCACACCTTGGTAAGATGTGCTGACTCTTCTTTTCTTGCAGGTGTTCCCAAGCCTCCCTGTATAAGCATTAATAAATACATGACTGATGTGGTGAGCAAGGTCAGTTTACTTACTAGACTGCCAACAAATCTGTATAAATCTATAAATTTATATGTATACCCCCTTCTCCAGCTGTCACCAATCACTGGTGTGCTCACAAGAGTACCAGGAGCTCAGCTCAGTCTAGAGGAGAGATACGGCAACACTAACGCAAGCCAGCTGCAAAACACAGAAAGTGAAGCAGCTACCCCACAGGCAAACATTTAGAGTTCTCTTGATTTCCATTTTTCCTTGTTTCACTAAGTTGAAAAAAACAGCTATCTTGGTAACCAAGTCTACTTTCCAGGAGAACATCTCACAATGAGATGGATTAACATAGTGCTTTGTCAGAGTTGGCCACACCCTGGAAGTTGGGGTAAAATGAGAAACACAGCTATAAATCCCCTCAAGAAGAAAAAGGAGTTGAAGTTTAATGTTTAGGTTGGACAAGAATGTTAGTCACAGAGATAACAGATAAAAAGAGAGAAAAAGTCATCTGATATTTAGCGAATCTACAACAACTTTGCAACATCATCTTTTTCATTACTTTTCAATTTGTGCTGCTATAAAAATAAAGTCAAATTTCCATTGTAATTACTTTTGCATTAAAGATTTTCATCAAGATGAAATAAAAAAATATGTCATTTGCTCATGTTGAAGGTCTCACTGGGCTTTGGATAAAAGCTAAGCAAGGTGAAACAGTGCTAGAAATACATATTCTCAAGACCACGAAAATGGTGTTTGTTAAACCAAAAACCCTCAGCCTAAAGGCCAGCCACTTATTCCAGCTTTACTGGGTTGCTCCCCTAGCCTGCTGTTTGCCATGCTGCTAGGTCTTCAAAGCATGAGTATTCAGAAGAAGAAGGAGGTAAGAGAGAAGGGGGAAAGGTAGAGCTATTGCACGTCACAAAGAATGGCCATAGAAGTTCTACAGGGGAAAGACAGAGGCTGCTTTCCTTGTTCTTTTCCTTTCTCTGAGTAAAAACTCTGCCAAATTCATGTCATGTTTCCTGCTGTACATTCAACAACAGAAAAGCATATTGCCCATCGCCTGAAATCACCATGTTAACAGGGAATGTCCAATTACCTGGATGATAATATTAAGGCATAACTCTGGTTTCTCACTTTGACCTTGATTACTGATTATTAATGAGCCAGTTTTACTTTGACAAATTATGCAAGTGACGTCCTCACGTATGTGATCACCCTATGCCTGTGAGGGATTGATGGGTATCTTCACAATGCTTCTTGGAATAGAGACATCTCTACACAAAGTGTTTTTAATACAAAAATATTGTTTTCATAAATAAGCCTTCAAATTTTATGCGCAATTATGCATTTTTTTCCCATTTCATCCTGACACTAGCTCCTTCTTTTTCTTTGTTCTTCAAACAATATAAACCAATGCTCATGTTGGTGCATGGAATACTGAGACAGTGAGCTCTTAATAGCATCTGGTTTTATTAACTTTGTATAACCCAAACATTTGTTTTCCCTCATTCTACAAGTGGCTGCTGAGAGCCTAAGGGCCAAAATGCAAAAAACATTGGTTTGTTGTGAAATAAATCACTTCAAACTGAGGACTAGAGGATATCTGTCTGTGAGGAAATATTTGCCATGTGTAATAATTCATGGTCTGCTCTGAAAAGGACTGAGTCCTCTTTGTTGTGCTGATATAAAATCTGTACCTTATGTAGTTCTATAGTTGAAGGTGTTACCTGCTGAAGTGTCCTGATTAGCAATTTGAAAAGCATTTCAGTAAGAAGGTACAATATTAATGTACTACTGGAACACAGCACATATAAATCCACATATATAAGGATTTTCCAGCAGGAAAAAACTGTCTTGGTAATTTAGAATCCTGAGTGTGAAATATCATATCTCCTGCTAGCTGTGCTCCTCTTTTATCCTTGAAATACTATGCCTACAAGCACTGCACTTCAAATTGCCTCTCACAAGATTTTTAACTCAGATCTACATATCTTCATGTTCTAAGTATGATGTAAAGATGTTGCACTAACTAAAAAGTGTGTGGTATATGTTACTCACATTTCAGAAGGCATGAGACCTCCTTATCCCTCAGGCTGTTCCCACTAGTTTGTTCTCTGCTCTCATACCAGAATTCACACTACAAATATTACACCAAGTAATTTTCTTCTCTGAGCTCTTACTCCCGGATTGCAAATATAATGATGTTTTAGTTGCTTGCTCAAGATGACCAATGCTGTGAAAACTCTGAACATTTCAACAAAACAGTATGAAAGAGCTGCCTACCACCAAAAACAAGAAATAAAATTCAAAAAAAAATTTAAAAAAAGAGAGACTGAGCAAAACAATGCCATGACGTAAGCACACTTTGGTACTTCTACTGTTTTCCATCTTGTGAACTTTCACTCCATGATGCAGTTTCTAATGTGTATTTTCTTCACAAAGAAAATAAACAGCAAATAAAAATGAACATATTTTACAAAACTGAAAAAAAAATTAGTTATCATGAAAATCCAGGATGAATGTTCTGCTCCTGAGAAATACAGGATCTAATAGAAAGGGTAAGTTAGATATTACCAAAGCTACTAGTATGTGTTTTCATGTCTTGGTTTCTTGGTAAGATATCAAATATTCTGTACTGACTTTTGCCCGTGAGGTTGTTTGTCCTCTACATCATATTTAACAGCTTAAGGGGAAGAGTTAAACTATGATTCAGAAGAGTGGCCTCAATTAATGCAATGGATTGAAGTGTATTGTCTAGTCAGTTATGTTATTTTTTGTATAAGTAGAGAGTTTTAATTATCAAGATTTCTGAATGCATTGATGTAAAACAAAGAGTTAACAAAGTTCAGTGGTAAATGTGGCAGCGGTTTAACAAGATTCAACAGCAAGCTTGATTATTTACTGCATAGAGGACAGAGCTGGAAAAAACGGAGACCCTCCTGTTGTGTAATGAGGCTTAGAAAGGACTCCCTTGAGTTCCAGACTCCTTTTTAGGGAGGAGTCTAGTTGCAGAAAGATCCAGTGCTAGTCCCAGACTTGGTCAGTGGTTTATGACTAAAGGATTGTATATGCACAATTGATCCTTTTTATCACTTAGCTAGGATTTCAAAGAAGTTTAGCATGCTATTAGTCACTTACTGAGACTCTATTGCAGCAAGGAATCCCTCAGCCTCAAGGAGCACCTTGAGAGCCATTCCTGCTCAAGGGAAGTCCCTGTTGTGCAATACACTACTATGTAGAAGTGCTCAGAAGGCCCTGGACTCCACTATTCATGGAGAGAAAGAGAATGATTTACAATCATATATGCATACCAGCAAGACATCTAGGTCATCACTCCAGAGAGCCCTTGGTGGCCATGTTGCCATCCATGCATGGAGAAGGAGGATGTCTCCTCTAAGGAGGCACTGCCCCCCACCCTAACTGTCAAAGGTTGTATATTCTCTAATGCTTAACTCTAGACTACCACAGTGGCTCTATTGGTTTCCTTCTTTATATTAAATTCAGAGCAAGCATTTTCACTCCCTATAAAATGTGCATTTTACAACCACATCCTATTCAAGAATTCATCAACAGCATTTCATTGGTTGAAACAATAAATTAATGCTCTATAGGACATTCATAATTCATCATAGGCTGTCATTATGCTGCAGTTGCTAAACGCTTGCATGCCCAAATTTCATCTGCAAATGTCACATCTACCTTTTTCTCTCAGGCACTTACATTATCGGGATTAAGTCTCTGTTTGGATACTCCAGTTTCCCATTCATTCAGATGTGGAAGACCCATTCCACTGTATAACTCTGGCCACTGAACTTTATTTAATTTGAAATTACTGTCCTGTAAACAGATGGGCTACATGCCTCTGGTGTAGTTCACTTCATTGGTTTCTAGTTTTCACATCTGTACTTGAGCTGAAGGTTTGTAAGTGTCTCATAAAGTAGATAGTTTAACTACGCTGGCAGTGGGTCCTTTTTATTGAAGCTGTTGAATGCTGAAACTGTATTCGCAATTTGTGATGTTTTCCTTTCTCTTGACTTGAATACTATTAGATCTACAGGGGCCCATTTGTCTCTTTTATTGCATTTCATTATGATTCAATACTTGAAATCACTGGATTCTCATTAGATTTGTTTTCCTTAATTAAAAGGATCTTTTTGGCAACAGAAACTCCTTCAGTCTTTCTAGAATATGTGCCTTGTTGGTGACATAACTTAAGTAATATTTTCCTTTATGCCTTGTTCTCATTTCATTTTAAGAAAGGTAATAATTGAAGCCTAATAACTTATATAAATTATTGAAGGCTAATAGCCTAGTCACTCAGAATTCATAGATCTGACTTCCTCACAACTCCAGAATTGAAAGATGTAGCAGGAATCACTTTTTGTTTCATGTTACTATGATGATTTGAGATATAATTACTAAGATATTGCATGTCCTGAGCCAGGAGCTGGATACAATGATCTTTGGGATCCCTTCCAATTCAGGATATTCTATGAATGGCGGTCTTGGAAAATCAATTCATCAATTTATTCCAAATTGATTAAAGACAATTGAGGTTCAATTCCTAATTTTAAAAGTATTCCCTGCCGAAGTTTGCAAGATACAGAAAGGAAGGGTCAGTCAATAACTCATTTAAATATGCTCAAATGTGTATTTTCATTTAGGTCTGCCTGTAGTGAGCATTTGTATGTAAAGATCAGTTTTCTTCCCACATTTGACTAGACTCATCCACTGTTTAGGCAGTGGAAGACAATAATTTTCAAACTACAATGAAACCTATAAAAAATCTATAATAGCAATTTATCTGAAGAGTGAACCTGCCACACATTCATTGCTTTGATTGCTGTTATATCACTCACACAAGTAACTCTAGGAAACTACATATGCTCACGCTGAAGAACAAATGCTATAGTATCACCCTATACATCAAAACAAAAGCCCTAAGTGAGTTGTGCGGGTTATTAAGACTGATGAAATGCATCTTTATTTTACGCACAATGAACTGACAGAGGAGTTATTTCACAAAGTCTAAATATGGCTTCTGTCTCTTCAGATACCCACAAACCAACATTCATATATCAGGCTTTGCTTATAGGGATAAGCATGTACAAACCTACATTACCTAGGTAAAAACAGGTTAGCTTTCAAAACAATTTTGCTGTAGCTGACAATTCTGATGCTCTTAATGACTCCATAATTGTTATTATCATTACTTTAGAGTTTTCAGGAATAAGTTAGTAACTGTTTGTTGTAAAATAGTTAACATAGATCCCCAATCTTTTGCATTCCTCCTTCTCCCTAAAGTCCTGAAAAAAAAGCTAAAGCTTGGAGGGTGTTTGTACCCAGGAGAAACCTTTGTTCACTAAGTCCCCAAGAGTGCCTTATTAAAATTTAGGTACACGGCTGACAAAAAAAAAATCTCTTTCTGATTTCAGGCCTAATTATATGCAGACACACAGCATCTTATGGGTAATGCAAATATCACATAACAAGAATCCAGTTCCAGAAAAGAAGCCATGTGAGTGTTCTTTCTCACAGTCTCACTGTTAGCCATTACAAATTCTTATTATTTCATTACACAATGACAGTTCAATCAAAGGAGGAAGTCAAAACCCTCAGAAAAATTACTGCCTAGTACTGTCCAGCTTTGCCGATTTAGACAACTCATTAAAAATAAACAAACCAAGCAAAACCAATTTCATAAGTAGAACACATCAATCCTTTCCATGCCCACATGGAAACAGATAACCTCAGTAGCTGAAGGTTATTCAATGGTGTTCCAGCAGTGGTGAAAGTCCTTAGGGTTTGAGGGGTAAGCAAAAGTTTTTGGTAGAAAAGGGTGAACAGACCCATTTGGGGAATGGCTATTGTATTCTACTCTTTCAAAGGTGTTTTTGTCTCTGTAGATCAAAGACTGGGAGACTATAATAGTTCTGGGCACAGAAAAAAATGCTCAAACAGAATGGAACAAAGATTATGTGAGCGGCACCTTCATTCATCAATTTCTTGGTCTATCACACCTGAATTTTATTGAAGACCACTGGGACGATGTTGAATTTTTCAGATACTTGAACTGGTTTACATTCAAGTCTTTGAAAGCTAGAGAAACTATCCTCAAGTAAATATTTTACTGTCCAATTTTGTAGCTTCTTTGATAAGACATTTTTATTGTGATTGTGGCAATGTTGTAGGTATTCTTAGAAATATCATTTTAGTTAATAATTCATGCAAAGAACACAAAATAATTCATGCAGAGAACACAAAAAATATCCTCACTGTATACAAGTCCATTTTCCTCTTCATTCCAATCACTAGAAATTACTAAAGGATGTGTGTTATTTCTTTTGAGGAAATTTTCTCAACCTCTCCTTTCTTTTCCAAGTCAAAAATCTGTTGGAATACACTGAGATATTTCAACCTATTTACTCACCACAGGAAGGGTCCTTAGAAGGGAACCTGCTCCAGCATCCAGGTCCCAAAAAGTTGAGATTAATGATGTGGCAGGTATTGTGCACAGCAAGTTACAAAAAAGGTGATGTAAGAGCAGAGCTATTACCCATCCTGCAGAGTTGTGGGAAAGAGCACTAACTACATTTTCTAGGAAACAGAGCTCAGACAGAAAGATATGATTTTTAATGGATCCAAAGTTACACTCATTTTAAAGTTTTACAGTTTTTCTTAATGCACTAATGAGAATTCAAAAAGTCATTAAAAGATACATGTTATAAAAAAATAGCAGAGTCAACTCAAAAGATGCAGATATATAATTTATGCCTCTTGGAGCGAGAACTTTTCTTTTTGTCCAGTTGATTCAAAGGGAACTAGAATTCATGTGTATCAATTAAGACATCACTGCATCTGAACTTTTACCTAAGTATTATCTTTGTTGGTTTTTTTTGGTTAGTTTTTTTCTTTTTGTTTAATATGACAGCATATTGGACACAGTTCATTCATCACAGCTCTATGTCGCTCACTAAAAGGTTAAAGCTTTTAAAAACTGCATGGAGTTTTATTTATTTGTTAATATTCATTGCATTTCTGTGTTCACAATTTCACTGCAGTGGTGTGTTTACATATAATTACTCTTAAGCATGCAAAACTAAGCTTATGCCCAACAGAACTTTAATCTGGAAGATATGGAAGCCATCACCTATATGTGCAGGGTGAATTTTGAATCTTCTTCCCTGCAAATATATTATTGATAAACAGAAATATAGTTGCTCTTTGACAGTAAGTTATCTCCATGTAGGTAATGCATATCATTCTTACCAAAAAGGTCTAAGTATCTTGTTTGATTGAGAAATCTAATTTTATTTAATATAATGTTCAAGCAATATATTTAATCTAATTTAATTATTATTGCCTGAAGCATATGCAACAAAATGAGGCTCCATTTTGGAGAATTAAAAATGAAGTACTGAAAATACATGGAGAAAACAAATGATATGCCAATAACATTATGACAAAAGGTAAAGAAAGAAGGATTAATAAAGTCAATTTTTCTCTAGAAAAGGGCTGTGTAGAAAGAACCCTGAAAGTGTTACAGTCATGGCATGAATTAAAGCATTTTCCTTTCTCTGGACTAGTAGACCTTTCAAAGCTTGTTTTCTATTACATAGCACATGCTGTTTTGAATGTTTTGTAGCCAGTTTTCTTCCTATCCACGTGCTTCATACATATTGAGAAACAAACACTAATTAGTTAATTGCTTGTTGATTTTGTCAGAATACAATAGTACTAATTTGAATGGCAACTGATATGCACAGATACTGATTTTCAGAAACTGTTCTCTGAAGCATTTTTTTTGTTTTGATATGGGGGAAATCAGTTGTCTAACAGACCCCATAATTAACTTAACAAGCATTTTATAAGGAGTGGGAGGCTTCTACAGTCATTAAAAAAACCCCAAAACTGTTAAACTACGTGAGAACTTTTCAGATAAAGATTATTCCAGTATTAAAGCATTTTCTCATATCTGTATTTACCTCGGGTAACATTTAATGCCACAGTCCTTTTGTAGAAAACACTCCACAAAATCGAAACAATGCACACAGATAAAAAAGAATATAAGAAATATGCATGCAGTACTGTACTTTTAGTCAATCTCATTTGCTTTCTATTAAGATGCAAAATTAAAACTGTTCTCTTTGTGTCCAGTAAAGGCTGGTAAGGATGCATTTCCATGCTTAACACATGTAGTATATAATGGCCCAAGAATATGAGATCTTGCTCAGATAATGAGCAGAGGTAGAACTTCACTTTCACAGGCAAAGATGAAACACATGCCTTTGTTTGCTGTACATTTTCATATTCCAAATAAGTTCCTGAGGACAGAGTTCCTTCTGTCCTTGAAAACCACTTGATGAGGAGCTCCAGCATGAGAACTATGGTTTAAATCCAAACAGGAGTAGGACAGTTGTTGTGCAGCCTGGCTGGAACATAGGTTCTTCAAAAGATATTTCTGCATTTCCTGTCAGCAGAGGGGCTTTTATTATTGATTTTAAACTGACCTATTATGAAACTGAGTTTTGGATGAAAAACTTAAAACCAAAATTCAACAGATCTACAACTAAACTAAAACAACAGAGATTTAGAAATAAAACAAACGCTCACATGAGTCATCTGATTGCCAAAATATAAACCACACAATCCTGATGCCAGGCTCAAGCACACTTTTTATTCATATGTCTAAATAAAACAGCTCTAGAAGCAGAAGTTACAGTCTGGGATTTCATTGTCCCCCAATAAGAAAATAGAGAATTGCTGTATTTCAAATCCAGTACCAGGAAGTGTCTCAGCCCAGAGTTTCCTTTTACTGTATTGAAAAGCAAATTTGAATTGCTGTATCTGGGGGCTAGTCTTGAACCCCAGGCCCTCCTTTCCACTTAAAACAGTTCCCCACTCATAGCATTTGTGTTGAAAAGGATGACCTGTATCAACACTCAAGTAAGAGGGTCACTTACTATCACGATCTTTGTTGGAGGTAAGGCAAACTGTTTTGAGTGGGGTGATATTCTTTTCAGCCTATGATCTTAAAAGTAGGAAAAAAGGCAAGCATTCATAGAATCAGAGTTTAAGAGACATGAGAAGGAGAGAAGTGTTTTGATTTATGGTTCTAGACTTTATTCCATATGTTTGTCTTTGTTCTTTATGCTGAACTTTGCTTCAAGCACATTGATGCTGCTCTGTTTTATGAGGTACATGATAGGGAGCAAAAATTAATGTCAGAAGTGCCAGTTAACTTCACATTTCATTTGAAAAATGTATAGCTGATCTCTTAGCATACAAGCAATATACAGCATTTCATATCCAGCCCCCACTTTATATGCTGACTTGCAAGCCTAATAGAAACTCTCTCTTGCCCCCTTATGGAAAACAATATCAAAATAAATGACTTGTCATTAATCTACATCTAAAGAGCTGTTTTTCACTCATAATACTTTTTAGATTTTAAAAATTCAAGAGTGATAGTACAGCTACCACAAGACTTCAGAGCACAGTCTTTTTATACTCAGCAAGGGACCAGCACCACATCCTTGTTGGGAAGAACTTATAACTCTTGGTAAAGCTCTAATTAAACTGATTGTATTTTGATGCAGGAGTTTTATTGAGTTTGCTCTTCCTTCTGTCTCCCCACCTACTGCAGGGGTGGGGGGAGTGAACAACTGTGTGGGTGCCCAGCTGCTGGCTGGGATCAACTCAGAATGTTATTTGCAGCTGAAATTGGCCATTTTTATGTCAAAAACCCTGGGTCAATTCCAAAGTCTCCTCAGAAAGAAAGAAAAAACCAAATTCTTACGTTTGCTTTGTATATTGACTATGGACAAGGGATATAATAGTGTGGAGAAAAATAGTCTTATCTCCCTCCAGCCAATTTATATTTAAATAAAACTGTTTTAAGATATATGAGTTAGAGCCACCCCCTGAAATTACTAATTGCTAAGATAAATTAGTTCTTTCATGAATAAAGTGATGAAGTGATAAGTTTTCCCTATTTATTGCCATCTATTTCCAGTATCAGCTTGAACACTATCTTCAAAGCAAATAAATGATTTTCATTAGAACATCTTCCCTTTAATGTACTGCAAATTCAATTAATAATATGGAAGCTTTTCTATATTTCATCAAAGAAAATCTTTTTCTCTTTTGTATAAAACTGGTGAATACAAAACAGTTGTTTTTTAAAATTATAACAGATTCAAACTTAATTCAAACCCAAGCTAAATATTTTTTTATTTTGAAAAGTTAATGTTAGCTGTCTTTTTTTCTTAGCCAATTTATTTCCCTACCTTCCAACTAATTTTTTTTTAACTTAAAATGTTATTATCCATTTGCACCACCTACATTCTGTCAGAAACAGCACTGAGATACCATAATATAACAACATGAACACTAATATTAAAAGGAAACACCAGATTTTTAACAAACTTTTCCTTACAAAATATCAAGGGTATTTTCAGGCTGTGGACTGTCTGAGATGATTGAATCTGTTTTCTGAATCGTAAACTCATTTAATTTCTGGTTACCCTACCCATATTTGTCAACCAGACTCCTTCATTTGCAAGAAAGGATCCTTTTGGATCCTGTCCTATCCAAATACTGAATTGCTCCTTTTTCCTCTTTTTTCTTTTTTTTCAAACAAAGACTGTTTTTTTGCCTAGTTGATCTGATAAAATAGTCTTTAGACTAGGCATAAGCAGTTTTCCTAATGCTTTGCATTCCTAATGCTTCACATTTCGTATCAAAATCTCTGAATAACTGAAGCCATAAACCCTGAGGAAAAGACATTTAGGTGATGGGAAACATCAGCAGTCCCACTGTGCAGGGTGGGCCACAGCAGTACACATAGCCCACTAATCCCTCTGTTACAAGAGACCCTCTAAAGTGCACCCAGGGGAGCTGTTGCATTAAGGCTACTGAATTTTGGCAGAAAATAAACCTCTGAGCATTCCAGCTGTACTCAGACATGAGAAGAGCTGCATGTGGCTTGGCTTAATTTCTAATTATGGTCAATTTGACTTTATCAGCCTGGTTGAATTCAGTAAGAACTTGCACAAGTACTGATTGACAAATAGTGTGGTGTTGTGGCTCGAGCCCAGCAGGCAAACAAGCACCACACAGCCACTTGCTCACACCCCCACCAGTGGGATGTGAGAGAGACCTGGAAAGTAGGAAACCCATGGGTTGAGATAAAGGCAATTTAATAGGAAAAACAAAAGCTGGGCATGCAAGCAAAACAAAACAAACAATTCATTCTCCATTTCCCACTGTGTAATGATCACTGGGGAGGATGAACACCATCATTTTGAACATCTCCCTCTTCTTCCTTTTTTCCTATCTTTATATCCTGAGCATAATGCCATATAGCATGGAATATCCCTTTGGTCAGATGGGGTCAGCTCTCAGATGTGTCCCCTCCCATTGTCTTGTGCTCCCCGAATCCCTGCTGGTGGACAGTACAAGAAGCAGAAAGGGCCTTGGATCTGTGCAAGCCCTGCTCAGCAAAATCAAAAACATCTGTCTACAATCACCAGTGTTTCCAGCACAAATCCGAAACATAGCCACTCACCAGCTACTATGAAGAAAATTAGCACTACCCCAGCCAAAACCTGCACATGCATCTTACCAATCTGATGCTGATCTGGCTAGGTTCAGTAAGGACTTACACATTCTAGATTCACTAGATTCATAAAAAGGATGGTTTATTGAAGAAACAGGGAAGCAGATTCCAGATTGCTCATGATAAATGCACTAACTAGAGAGTGTTAATATGTATTGCAGTGGGAGGTGTAGTAACAGACGTCTATTAGTGCTATATATGTATAAATGAATATTCCCTGGCCGACTCCAATGCCATTGGATATGTAAAGCTCACCTAAAGGTATTCCTACAGTGGAGGAGGACAGACACAGTCCACTGCTGATCCTGAGAAAACAGACATGTTTCTTTATCTCTCTTGTTGCCCTGCAACCTCCCTTCTTTTTCTACTATAGATTTTTTTCAACTGGATGGAACAACCACGTGTTATAGGTGGGGTTTGGTGTCTTTGGTGAAACATGTTTTACATATCTCATTTTATTCCTTGTTTGCATTGTGAAGGGTGTGATATTTAGTATGCAAATAGGCCTTAATGACAGTCTTGGTTACTTTCAGTGTGAATTCATAGTTGATATAAGAAGTGAAATTAACACTTTGGTCCTCCACCCACTGAGACAGCTGAGTCTTTGTGCACATCCCTGTCTTCTTAAAGGGCCAGATTTGGAGCAAATCTTGTTTTTCTGGATGAAGGAAGAGTGAGGCCAATGGCTGGTGCAGAGCCACAGGTCACAGGTGCTCCTCTGTGCCTCACTGAACCAACACTGGGCCGCGAGACCTCCACTTCCCTCTAGACATCATTCCATTGTCCAGCCTTTCTTGAGTCAGATGCGAGATAACTGAACAGTCCAGCTCATGGTTTTCTCAATCAGCCTGATCAATTCAGCACCAGCTTTGGCAGCTCTGTAGCAAGTCTGAAAATTTTCCAGAAGAGGTCCAGAAAACAGTTGTACTTACTCTGTCTAAGAGACACCTTATGTGCTGCACACGTTTCTCACATTGCCAAATGCTAAGTGTGCCTGAATAAACCAGAATTATCACAAGTGGTAGATATAAAAAGCTGAACTGCAAATCTAAATCAAGAAATCTCCTTGGATTCCAAATGGCATGGCATGTATTGATTAAAAAGACCAGAGGGTTATACAAATAAGTGAATGCACAGCACGAAATTTCTATCTTGTAAACATTTAGGTCAATCATTTATTTAATATGGAAATTATGCTATTTCTCTTCTAGTGGAGAAACCTAAGGAAAAAATCTGATAATATTCTACTCTAACTGGACAGTTTTCTATATTTTTGCATGGAACACGTCTATTAAATGGGCTCAAAAATGACTGATGCTGAAAAGTAACACTTCCTCATAAAAGACATCTTTTTGAAAGGAACTGGCATGTAATTGTATGTGAATAACATTCTTCCATAAAGATATTTGCACTTTTGTTTGTTTGAAGCTTTTTCTGTTGCATTATTTCTTGTAAATATAAACAATAAAATCTATAGAAGCAAACTTCTTGTTCCTTTCAGTGCATTGCACAAAGAGATGACACTACAGGGAACACTCCAACTTAGTATATTTCTGAATCAAAATATGCATAACTCAAGGCCACATTTTGAAAAACATGATCCTCCCTTTTGCAGATCTAAAAAGAAAACTGTTAAAAGTATAAAAATTGACTAAATTTAACTATATTGGTTCAATTACAGAGGCAGAAACTGTCTTTTTACTCATCTATATAATTACCATACCATGGTTGTTTTCTAGGAAGTGATTTCAAATATCTCATGTTAAATTAAAGCAAAACTGCCACCTCCTGAAGATCTGAAATCTTATCAATAAGGAAAGCATCATCTATGGTCAGAGGAGCATAACACTTTGCCTGTGAAGAAATCTTCCTTGCCCCTTACAATCCACTCTAGCAATGTGTCTTCATGTTGCAGAACACAGTAGCAAACGAAGCCAATTTATTCCCTTTGTGCAACTGAATTTTGCAGGGCCTCTGTTCTGAGAAACTATTGCTTAGTGTGCTTTCAGTCCATTATTTGTAATGCAAATACTTGCAACTTAAGAGCAGTGGAAAACTGTATAAATCTCCCAACTTGTGAGAAATTAGCAAGTGTTACATTGCTGTTTGATATGCAGCACATAGTCAAATTTACATTCCTAAGTTTTGCTTTGAAATAAAAAGGATATCCGTGATCTTTGAAAATAAGAAAATAAAACATTTAGAGAGAAAACCAGAGGCACCTCACAATTTTTTTTGAACTACATTTTACAATAAATTGTTCTCTGAAGATTAAAAGTTTGGTAATTTGTGTGATTTATTCTGCTTAGATGCTGAGTCTATAAGTGAACTGGTATGTTAGCTTTGTAGGAATCCAATTTTCAATGGTGTTAAATGTAAATGCCTTTAATTGTTACAAATTTGCCAAGTTTTTTTATAAGGCTATGTAATGGTTTGCATATAATACTAAAAATGTCATTTGCCAAAGAGGATTGTATACTTACAGGAAGAAAAGAAGGTATCTATGAAGACTGGGAAGACACAGCTCAGAGAATGAGAATAGAACCAGGAATATTCCAGCATAGTCTCAGAAGTAGACTGAATTCCTGAAAAAAGGCATTGTCTTGGAACAGGAAGTAGTCTGAAGTTCCAGTTACCCCACATATATTATATATACATAATATTTCAATTTTATTTCAATTTTTTGTAAGATACTACTACATTAATGATAAACACAGGAGAAGCAGGAGCTAAGGTCAAAAAGAGGGCTACAATCTGTGGCAAAATGGGGCTGGGAGAAGGCAAAAAATAAATCTTCAGTGTGGTCTGAACAGAGAATTGAAAAGGTTGTTACTTAGTCCTGAATTCTGCCTGTGCTCTGAGTTGGCATCAGGAACACGACTGCAGATGCCTGCTTCTTAAAAGGCTCCAGAGCATCAATCTCATTGTGGGAAGATTCATAATGAGGGCAGCATCTTGAGGTTTGAGAAGTTAAGCAGCATAGCACAGCCAATTCTGACACCAGTTTCAAGTGTGCTATATATTTACTTTGCACAATGCTGATGGGGATATTTAAACAGTATGTAGCTGGAACTACTCCCGTAATAGAGCACAGAACATTTCACACCTGTAATAGTCTGTTGAAACACTATTAAATGTTCATCAATTGTTTGACAGGCATAGGTAGGTAAGCAACAATATTCTTTAGTCAACAGCAACACACGCACAAGCCTGCCAAATATTACCTATCAAGAAAACAGACATTATCCAGAATTACAGTATCTAAACTACCAGCATTAAATGTTAGTTTCTGAATAGAAAACATCAAAATAAGTAAGAAAACCTCCTGTCAAAGGGAAATGAAATCTTCTCCCATGAAGGAAAAACCTGGGGTGTGCATGTGTGCTTTTTTAAAGGCAAATTAAATGGTATCTTTGGCTTTAATCTCACAGGTGCTTTCAGCAAAATCAAAAGATGTGGTGAAAATTCATCTGAAATAAAACGTTATATCTTTTCTGGCTAGAAAGATAAGTTCAGGAGGCTAAAATGAGCATCATCAGAACAAAATTCCCTGACAGAATAGGCAAAACATATATGAATGAATATGGTTTATAATGAATATGGTTTATATGTATGTTGGCAGTGAGAGACAGAACCCATATCAAAAGAAGCAGAAGGCTGTTACACTGTATGCTAACTATTTCTGTGAAAACTTGGAGGTTTGTGTGTTGTTCTTCATAATATTTCAAGTGAAAATCAGTCAGAGGTGAACTGCAGGTGAAGTAAAGAGAACAATTTTTCATGCATTTGTGAGAAAATATCAGAACAATGTTATTTTGATCTGCCACCGGAATGATCTTCATTCTGTGGATGCAAAGATAAATGTACAGCACTTTGTGATACACAACCTCTTGGTACCCATGAGGGATACTTGGCCAAATAAAGAGAGCACCTTTGTGAAACGGTTACATCGCTGTTTCAGAGCCAAATACATTAAATAAAATGAAAATTATAGTTGACAGTTATACTCAAGTCATGGTGAAATATTTCTGACATGATTAGCTACCAGAAAAGTGCTCTACCTGGACATGCCTAATCATCATGATTATCTTTCTCTTATTTGATAGAATATACTGTGAGGCATGTGTGCAAAACCCTGACTCCCTTATTTAAATATTTCAAATATGTCACTGACAATTTAAGTAAACCTCAGCAAAAATATAAAGATTATATTTTTCAGAGAGACAATACCATTTAGTTATGCTTGCAAAATTAAGGTGGATTTTAAGGGCAAAAAAAATGCTAGGTATGCACTGGGTGGAAACAGCTGTTCTTCAGAATTTTTACTCTGATATTTGGATTTCAGTGCAGAACTGAATATCTAAAGCCTTTATATTTATTGCCTTTATTTTCAAAATTTTCCCTAGAATGAAGGGAATTGTTAGTCCAGGTTTTCTTGTTCCAAAACATTGGAAAAAAACTAGGTAAAGGGGATCTCAGAATGGTGATTTCCTGTTCAAAATTATTTTTAACAAATGGTAGTGGACTTTGTCACATACTTAGGAGTTGGGGTAAGACAGTGCTTATTCAGTCTGAAAGACTCTGGGCCAGAGTTCATTCTAAGACCTATACAGCCACTCTCAGGTGTCTGATAGTCAAGGGATCTCACTCTACTCAGCCATAATGATGCCACTTCTGGAGCACTGTGTGCACTTCTGGGCTCCACAGAAAAAGACAGATATGGAGCTTGTGGAAAAGTGAGGGCAATGAAAATGATTATGGAACTGAAGCATCTCTTGTATGAGGAAAGCCTGAGGGAACTGGGCCTGTTCAGCCTCAGAAAAACACAACTGAGGGGGGACCTCATCAATGTCTGTCAGTATCTGAAGGGAGGTGCCAAGAGGATGGAACAGGCTATATTCAGTGGTGCTGAGCAATAGGACAAGAGGCAACTGGCAGAAACCGATGCACAGGAAGTTCCACCTGAACTTGAGGAAGAACTTCTTTATTATATGGATGAGTGAGCACTGGAAGTGATTGCCCAGAAAGGTTGTGGAGTCTCCCTCACTGGAGATATTCAAGAACCAACTGGATGCAATGCTGTGCCTTGTGCTCTGGGATGACCCTGCTTGGGCCGGGAGGCTGGAGCCACTGTGGTCCCTTCCAATTCAGAAAAGGAATGTGCTAAAGCTGTCAGGGGATGACTCTCACCATTCCTGCTCTTCTGTCCCATCTTGTCCAAGCAGCACGTACTGCTCTCCTGGTACTGTCAGCACTGCTGGCACCTCTGCCTTGCAGGAGCTCCCCATATGAACAAGCTTCACCACCAAGCTCTTGCACGAGGCCTGATAACAGATTGTTGAAATTGTAGAGGAAGTGCAGAGCAGGCCAGAGGTAGAGAAGGGGGAAGGGGGTAGGATCATGCACCCCACAGTAGTTTGCTGAAGGAGACTCATTTCCTTTCCAGTGAAAGTGTGCATAGTGCTCACAATGATTTTCTCAGCTGTGAATGTTTTCTCAGTAAGTTGTAATACCATTAACTGTGTGTCAAGAACAGTGACTTTTATAATGCCACTCACATTTCTGGATGTAACTTTGTCTTTGATAGTTTCATATCAACTGCTCAATTACATGAATGCCCATTATATTTAAAGCTATAACCTGGATGTGTAGAATTCCAACCAGTCACAATTTTGTGTTTCAGCTCAGAAGAGAATACACTCTTGGAAAAAAAAGATACAACCCTGTAAAAATAAGAGGTTGTTTCTTTCATTACTTCACAGAGAATAAGGATTTTTTTTTAATTTTTTTTTAAGAAAGCATGAGGCTGAAACATGGCCTTAAAACTAATGAAGCACCAATATAACTCCTGGAAGAGCTCCCAATGTTTCCTTTTTGGCTACTACAGTATATAAAAATCTAATGAACCACAAAATGATGATGGATAAATCCAGTCTGCTCAGACTGGCTTCTGGACACTGGAATATTATAATTGCTCATCACAGTCATTTTGGAGAACATAATAGGTAGAAAATAGCATGACTATGAGATTATTAAATTCCACTTTACTGTTTCTAGATTTAACAAAAGCTTTTTTTTAGCATGTTTAATTTTCAGATGCTTTCCTGTATTACAGATTGTAATTAATGTCTTATCTAGATATAGAATGTAATTATGAATATAAATACATTTTGTTAAGTATGTATAAATATCAGCATACAGATGTATTAATAGATTTTTATCTAATTAATATAAACTCAATTGTAAATACTGTTATATTTCTCAGATTTCTACTGCACAGTATATGGATTGCTAATGCTACGGGCACTTTATTTTTGCTTGCTATGCAAAATGCTGGTTATCATAGTACCATCTTGTCCTTAAGAACACCATTTGCTGAATTTTTCTCTTTTTTTAGTGTTATAGACATCTTGTACATTGCCAAATACCAATTGGCAAGTACCAATGCAAATAATATTTTATTTCAGTATAGATCAGAATGCTGGACTGCAAGGTTTTTTCTATATGCAAAGGTTTATACCTCAGCTATTGCAGAGATTACTTTTTCAACTGTGGCTCTCTACGCAACATTTTGAAGGAGTGTAGGATGGGAGATATGAATGTTAAAATAGTCTTTCAAGTTTTTTCCTTAGCTGCTTCTACACAGATGAAAATGTGTCAAGAGTTACAGCACATTTGCCTCTGTCTTCCACACTTGTGCTTCAGTTCCGCGTGCAACAACTGTCATCGTAACAGTGCAGTCCACTGGGTACCTAAACCATGTGTGCACATCCTAACATGAATTTTCAGCCTTAACATTGATTTCCAGCTAATCTGTATCACGGCATAACATAGATAGTGGCAAGAGAAAAGGATTCAACACCAGCAGAAACATTACCATGATCTCCAGCTGTAGCTTTCATTGAGCACCCTGCAGGTGTTTAAATGAAGCATAGTTCACCTCCTTCAGAAAAAGTAATTTCATATTTTTACATGGCATCTATTTGGTAATTAGCACATTTTTAATTATACTTCTTAACCTAATTTTTAGATAGTGATTAAAGTTTGCTAGACACAGAATGATGTTACAATGTTTCCCATATTCAAAAAATGTTTATGTTTAGGAGAGACTGAAATGAATCAGATCCTCCTGTTAACAATCAGAATATTTTCCCTGTTGTCAAAAAAACCTGCAGCATTTTCCAGTTACATTTTCAGCAGCTGAACCAGATGTGAATAAATTTAGTCTCTTGTATTAAATTGCCTAATTAGGATAGAAGCATATTGTTTCATCTTGCAGGGAAACTAGGGGTGATTTATCACATTATAAAAAAATTTAGAATACATCAGACTTCTGATTAGTCTTTAGCACCCTTCTGGTGTATATTACAGACTATGACATTCAGAGTTTGCATCTGCCTACCTATCTGCTAGATACCTTTTCAAGGAAGTACTCCAAGCATCACAGAGGAAACTAATTTTTCAAGGTTTTACTTTAGTAAAAGAAACAATATTCTACATGCTCCATTTCCTTTATTTACTACAGACCCTTATATGTAGAAGCCTGCTGTATAGAGGATTACAGAGGGCCCTGTGTCAAACTAGTCTCTTTTCCTTAGTCATTCTCTTTAGATAACAGATTTTCTAAGTCAGAATTTCTTAGGGAAAATTTCATAGGATTTTTTTTCCTTCTTGGACTATACAGTCTAGGCCTTATAGTTACTGCCACATGGATAAAAATATCTCTGCTTCTAGATACATCTTAAACAGAGAAATTTTAAGGACTGCCATTGCCTATGTAGAGCTTTAAGAGCAACTTTTAATTTCAGTAATGTGAAAAGCAACCATTATTTTCTAATTCTTATCAATGACCAGTATCACTGCCATTATAAACATCACTTCTATTCATTAATGCTCTGCTTGGCTTGTACATGGTTACTGTCATGGGCACTCATGTTTTGTTTAAAACAATTCCTTGTAACATTCAAATCTCTGCATCATTGACACCAAACTTAATGTGTGTTTTAGTATCAGACTAATCATGACTTTATGAACTTTCACTAGTATGGGAGGACACTTGCACACAGTTCTTGTTTGAAAGCTCATCCTGTGATAATACCCTGAAATATTTTCCACCACAAGATAATTGCTGAGACTGGAACTGGGCAAGATAGACCTTTTAAAAATACTTATTTTAATGGCATTTTTCAGGGGAAAAAAAAAAAAAGAAAATCAAGAAGAAATTTTACAGTACCATTTTACAGTCCCTTGGTTTCATCTTTGTGTATGCCTACATATATAAAACATATATAAAAATGCAATGACTGACATTAAACCTGTGTTTGTGAGGGCTTGGGCAATGTGATGTGGAAGGAAAAAGGGAGATGATTCCCCAAGCCCCAACACCCAAAGAGAAGCCTCAGTCAGGCAATACAGTTTAAACATTTGGCAATACAAAAACAAACAAAACGAAACAAAACCCCACCAAAAACCCAAAACCATAAGAAATGTGTTAAAATGTGTAGCCATCTTCTCTTTTTT
The DNA here is from genome assembly GCA_035048155.1 of Cinnycerthia olivascens. Classification (NCBI taxonomy): domain Eukaryota; kingdom Metazoa; phylum Chordata; class Aves; order Passeriformes; family Certhiidae; genus Cinnycerthia; species Cinnycerthia olivascens. Next base: position 32,772,323 of record JAWWMU010000180.1, read on the forward strand.
TTAAATGAGGAAAACACATCCATACAGGTACCTACTGCTGGTAGTTCACTCAAAGAATTACTCTACATTGAGTAAATATTATTCCCATCTGGGCAAATGACTTCATATCCTCGTGTTTACTTTTACTAGCCAGAACTGAGTGAGTCAAATATAGGTTCTGCGAGAAAAAATTCCTACCAAAAAATACTGACTACTCCAATAAATTTACTATTTCCACTTCAATCAATTGAAACCCTAGCAGAGTATTTGCTTCCTTTCTCTGACGTTTTGGAAGCCAAATTTTTGTGCTTCTTTTTATCATTTTTGGATGCTAAAGTGACAAATTTTGTCACAATTTAGAAGGCTCAAAACAAGTACTATCTGATATAGTTAATTCAAATTTCTGTAACTCAAAACAGCCTGGCTCTCAGATGATGCAGATGGTATGGAGGAGGAGAAGCATCTTTTTGGCCACAGAATCACATTTAATACTTTTTTTCCCCCTCTAGCATAACCACATAATCAAGTGATGGGACCAGACTCTTGAGGCTACTGCTCTGTCCCCATTCTTCCCTTATTTTGCTCACTATAGTGTGGGTGTGAGTCTGTGAGGGTTTTCCCTTGGGAATGAGTTTAGCAGAGAGGATGAACAAAGGGCTGTCATCCAAAGAGAAGGCAGAAAGTCAGCCTGCACTGAGAGGCCATCACTACTGGATTTCTTGCTGAAGTACAGCAAGCTTTATTCCCAAAGCACAGGCATGCCAGGTTAGCATCCAGTGCTTTTGATATGGCCAGAGCTAGGATTTCAGGCAGTAATGAAAAGAATAAAGAGGATATCAAGGTAAGTAGAAATATCCTAAACCAACCCATCAGACTGTCAGCCATGTGACAGTTATTTAGCTGTATTTAATATCAACCACAACCCCACCACTCCTCAAGGTGCATCCATGTCATAATGTTACCCGGGCTTTGAAAAATCAGTGGATGCCACAGCAAAAGTTTTGCACTACCTTCTTTTCCCTTGAAACTGATGAACTTTAGTTTTAATCTAATGGTCTTGAATCTAATAAAAATGATAGATACCTAACAGAATTATTAATTGCTTGACGGTTAATCCACAGAGCAATTTAAAACCACAGAGTGACACCAATCACTACACAGTAGCCAAGAAAAGGTAGGCAAAACATTGTATTTTCATCAAATCTATTAATCATAATAATTATTCACAAACTGCATTGCCATGGAGACAATCCTCCTAAAATCACCTGAATTAATGAGGTTGGTAATTAACTTTATTTATCTCATTTCAAACTGGTCCTTAGGTTTTGACATTTACTGATTGGATTCTGCAACCTTTATATCATTTACTTTGGAGTAATTTGTAACCAACTTTGCACAACCCTCTGACAATTTTGCTGAGCAACAACAAATGACAGAAAATCTTTTTCTCGCAAGACATTCTTGAGAGAAATAGGTGCATATACTCATATAGCCAGCTTACTCAGGATATGCATCACTATTGACATTTTATCAGTCTTTAAAAAGGAAAAAAAAGCCACCAATGCAACAAAACCCACCAGAATTATGATCAATGCTGACAGTTGGTTTTCTGTGATCTGATAGTATAGACCATCTTGGGAAATAGAATTTATCTTTTAAGTACCCCTCCCAAAAGAATAATACATGGCATACATAACTAGAAAACTCAGTTGTTGAAAGCTCTTATGCAAGGCAAAGGAAAGCAGATGCATCTGCTAAATGCAATGGTCTAACTGACATAAAGTTGCCAGGGTTTTATAGCCACCACCATGCATTTTTACAAGAAGAAAAATTCTTTAACTCAATGCACGTTACAGCTGGTGGAAGAGAAGCTGTTTAGGAACTTCTTCATGGCTTCTCTTTATGCAAGTTGACAGAAAATTTGCAGGCCAGAACACTGACAGTAGTAGTACTGAGTGCCAAATTATTAATACACATCCAGGAAGATGACTTTCTAACCCAAGGACACAGATTATTTCTGTCCTCCAATAACTTCAGACCTTCAGCTGTTGACCTGTATGTTAAATCCTCTAAAAGCAAAATTTTGTACCTCGTACTTTATTTTATGTCCCATGAACCCATGATGGGCTAGAACGTAAATTCAATCTTGAGCTTAATTGTTAAAATTAAAAACTAAATCAAGTGAGGTATCTTCAAACCATTTTGACAGTAGAGCTGTTTACGAGCTCAGTGATGACTTTGGTTTTCAAGCACTTTTATAACTCCCTTTTATTAGTGTATAAGGTTTTAAAAATGGCACACGTAAAACCAAATGCTACAGGTAAAATGAAACTTTCTTGCAGCAGCTATTCTATCCAAATTCAAAACAAAAGCACTCCTTCATGAATATCACTCAATCTGAAAGTATTAGCTAACAAATTTGTACAAAATAACTATTGTTTGTGTGGTTTACTTCTCTTGGAACACTTCAGAAATTTGAGTTTTGTGTTCTTTTGAGAAGTAGGGAATGCTTTCTACTTCAGCTGTATGAAAAATTCAAGGAATAGGAAATGTTAGAAGGCAAGCCTTGTCTCCTATGGTCACTTCTAAAGGATTAATAAAATGTATATTTGCATGAATAGCTTGTTTTATAGGAGTCTGCATATAACCCAAGAGTGTTTATTTCTGGGTATCAGCTTCAAACTTAATCTTCTATGACTGCAATATTAAATTGCAGTGCTACCATGCATGGCTGCTAAAATGCAAAACCAAATGTGGGTTTTGCATTATAAATTTTACATCTTCTAGTAAAAAGAAAAAAAACAGCCTCCTCATTCCCAAAATTGTAGGAAGTTTTTGACCTATTGTTTGCTAGAATTCCTCTTTTTTTTTTTTTTTTTGCCAGACTGTTTCTGACAAATATTTGGTCAAGGATGAAATTCCCACAATAAGTATGTGCAGCAGAGTTGAGAATGCATCAGCTTCCATCTGCCAAAGTTGAACATATTTCTGGATAGATTTGGCCCAAATAATAGTGCAGATCTAAGCACTAGAATGTGGTAGCTGATAGCAGCACTGCTAATAACACCCTTCCCTCACTTCTGCCCAAGCCACGTACACTAACATCTCAGCCCTCAATCCAATATGCAGAATTAACGTCTTGGAAGTTGAGACAAAAGCGCTGCCTAATGAGGTGGTTACAAATTGGCTTGCATCCAAAATTGTTTCATAGTGATGCAGTTTGCAGTACTACCAAGCATTTGCACACAAGGAAGGGACCCCGGGATGGAACTCTCTGGCCCACTAGCTTGCAAAGTTGTTATATATGCTGGAAGATGTGTATTTAAATATTAACTATTTGTAAGCATTTTGCCAGAAGCGACTTCTAGGTTAAATTGCTCAAAATATGAGAAAACTCATAGGGCCAAGAGTGCCCAAGGATCTGGAAACTAACTTGATAGCATCAGATTATGGAAATCTTGTCATTCTCACTGAGAGATGTTTATCTCCCCTTTGATTGGAAAGCTTTCCCCATCCTAAATTAACAACAAAAACATTTAAAATAAATCCATCCTACTGCAAAGTCCCTGGTAATTCCATTTTAAGCCAGGAATGAAAACCAATACTAAAAATTCCCTATTGTTTTTGAAGTGAACAACAGGTTTATCTGAACGAAACCCACTTGTGTCATACGTAGACTGTTCTTAAGGGCATTATCTGGTTTCTAGCCTGGTTTCTAGGCTGGGTAGCACACACAGACATACTTTATCTCTACCCAGTAAAGAGCTCTAAACTGTTTGGCAAACCAAGTTATGCCTTCTCACATACATCTGCCAGTTCCCACATAGTAAGCATCATCTGCACTAAGCCAAGATGGTAAATCAAAATAATTCCCTTGCAAGATTCTGGAACATCCTTTACGACAGCTGCCATCCAGTAAATTCTAAAATACAGGAATCAGTATAAAAGCCCTGGCAAGCCTTTCATTACTGACACAAGTAATGATGGTAGGTTCATAGCTGATCAAATCTGTCTGCCAAACAGCTAACTAAAATGAAAGTAGGACCATTTGTCAAGTAAAAAAAAAAATTACTTAAGCAGTAGCTGAAAATTGTTGATCCATGCTCCATGGAACTTGGAGTTTAGATGCCAACAGTCTAACTGTGGTTGTTCTAAAAAACGTTAATAAAAGAGTGACAAAAAGTAAAAGACACTAAATATAGTAGGTGCTTTCCCAAAAAAAAAAAAAGAAAACACTAACCATGTAATGTATCATTTATGTGTTTTTCTTACCATAAATCTACACACCAAGGGAATGTACTTTGTGATCTGTAATCTGTATGAATTTTAAGTATCTAAGAGAAAGAGGTTTTTTTGTCCATGCCCTATGTCCATTAATATCCAAATAAATAAAGTTTAATATTTTAATTTCTTCTCAAAGACAGGTGAAATATACACCTGCTTTTTAGCAGGTTGAAGAGCCAAGTGAGGTTTTACTGTGAATTTCTAGAGGGTTTTAGCATTGTACACCTCTAGCTTTAATTAATAATATTTCTTTCTGGCTTTGTTACTAAATAACTCTTGTTATAGTTTGTTGCTCTGAGTTCTCTCTGTGATTTTCCTACTAAATATGGGTTGAGAAGGACTTGATTCAATAGCTGAAAGCAAACTTGTTATCCATAATGACCTCACACAGGTGCTTTCAGATAACTGAATCAGCACAGGGATAGATCATCCCTTAAAAACAAGACTATGAAAATGAAGATTGAACTGTGTTACATCTGTGTAAGAAAAAAATTTTGTTGACTGATTATCATGTCCATGCCCAGGGCGTCATAAAAGCACAAAAGCCCAGGGTGACAAAAAACAAATGTGAACGGAATCCAAGCCACTGCATTAAACTCTAAAAGCCTTTATCAGCAGACCAGATACAAAAATGTCCAGACGTTATCTTCGATTAGTTTAAAAAATTATTCCAGTTCATCTTGTGCTTTCAGTGTATGTGGATATCTAGAGTACTTATTTTTAATACAGACCTTCAGATCACATCTCCCAAGCAGGAAATATACAGGAGATGGAATTCCTCACAGAAGAGTGTCTTATCTGTGGGAACAGGAAAACAGAGGAAATGCCAGGTTTTGCCATGTTTTGCATTCCCAAGACACCAGGACGTTTAAGATAGAAACCTGAATGCTGGCTCCCAGAGAGCCTGACTCCTGTCAAGAAGGAATGCTTCCTGGCTGGTAAGCTTCTTCTCCCTCCTTTGTTTCTATCTCATCCATTACACCAGAGAGAAAAAAAATCTCATTCTTTTTTAGGATCCTTCTGTGTTGTCTCAATCAGATCTACAGCATCCAGGGAATCCAGGTGTGTTTTGGTATGCTCTTATAATGAACTTTTCATATAGGTTGTTTTGAAAATTGTCTTGTTTTTAATATTCCCTACAAGCATTCTTTCTAACTGGGATGACTTGCTTTGCTAATCTAAATAAACTTGACTTTCTATGTTATATGGTAATCTGGCAGCTATTTTCAAAAGTGCCTTTAGGACACCAAGTATTTGCCAAAAAAGAACATTTTTGTTCTTATTTATGAAAAAATAAGAACAGTTGTCTTGTAGAAAAAAAGAACATGGAAATGTAAATTTTTTTTATTTTTGCCCTGCTTTGGGCCATAAAGAAATAGTTTGATCTTATTATTCCTGTTACAATACTTACTGAGTTATATAGTGTTATTATTACTGGCTAAAATACATTGCATAATTATCATGTATCCTAGATCTTTATTGGAAACTGTCATTTGTATTTCATCCATATAGACTAATTGAAGTTTGTTCAATAATATTTCTTTAAAAATTTGAAGAAAGATTTCAGCAGAGCCAGGGATTCCCTGAGACTTTACAAGAATATTCCTTCTTTCAAACTAAAAGGGAATCCATGTAAAAATATAAGGTAGACAGAAATGCATACACAAAGTTTTGCTTCCAAAATTCCTAGACAGTGCCAACAGTGGTAATAAATACGGCCAGATGTTATTGCCTTTATAACACTTAAGTTGACAAACCTGTAAACTCAGTGTAAATGAAAGGGAGAAAAATCTGCTTTGAGTAAATCTGAATGCGATAGCCACATGGGACAAAAACGAAACAGCACAAAGAATTAGCAAAAGTTCTGTCAAAGACAAACTCATAGCAATTGCATTAGAACCTGTGAAATCAACCTAACATGAAGTATCTTCAAATACCTTTCTATTGTCCATGCCTTTTTAACACAATAAATGCATAAAGGGCTTGCACACGTGAGTGCACAAAATTTTGCTGGATGCAATATCATTTGTCTAGAAATCTTTAGGATCTGAAACAAGAAAGGATCTATAATGAGGATCTTAGTTTTTTCAAGTATTCATATCACAAGTAAGACCTAGAAGCTTCAGTCTGCAAAACTGATATTTGTCTAGAGCATTACTTCAAAACATTCTAGTTTTAGAATCTGTTTCTTTTGGTGTGGTTTAGGGCAAAATAATACACATCAGCAAGGTATGCTGATCCACAAAACGCAGCAGGAGCTGCATATATTTGAATAAAAGGATTCACCTAGTTACTCATATTTAGAGTCCTCCAGATTCTGTGCCTGTATTCAATGCTTTCCAATCTGCACAGTACCCCACTCACATTTTCCTAACAAGTTTTTATGCACTGCTTTGGAATTGATATTTATTTCCTCAACAAGAAGTCGAGTGAGACTTTGTGAATCACCTCAAGATCCCAGACAATTGTTTTAGGATATAGAGATTGAAATAAAACTTCTTTGAAGAAAACATCTTCTTGCCCAACACGAACACCAATTTTTTAGCTCTCTAAATAAAGGCCTTCTCTTTCGTACTACAGATGTAGTAACTAAAATTGCCTTACCTCATGAATATTACACTATATTCAGGCACTTCCAAAGAACTTGTGAAAATTGCAGACAGCTCTATGGAAAAAGGAAATACAGGCAATCATCATGTGCAGATTGTAATACTTAGGCTACTAATCTTATTGTGACCTCTGTTCAGAATATATCCACGCATGACGCAGAAAGAGAATTTATCGGATGTTCTGCACTCCACTGAATGGCATGGCAAACTGGGCATGAGTTATTACAATTTCTTCAGAAGTCATGAGCAAGGGATGAAGATTAAAACCTGATGAAACTGTTTAATGCATAGAGTTCCATATGAAGCTGGAAGTTTGTACAGTATTTTAAGGTGCCTTTCAATTGTAGCAAATTATTTTCTTCCTGCACCACAAAATGAAGACGTTGCCGCAAAAGGCAGTTAGCAACAAGTTACAGCTATGGAAATAGATTGCAAAGTGAAAGAAATGCAAGTTTATTGTAGTTCTCCTTTTCCAAACAAGGAGTCAGAATTATTTACACAAGTATAGAATTTCTTTTGCAGGAATTTTTAAGTCCTTCTGCCATCATATTCTTAAAAGGAAAGATTTCTAGAATCTTACACTCTTTAAAATTCAGCTCTAAAAGTTGTCAAATAATCCTAACTCTGAAATAATCTATTTCAAATAAGGATTCAGGGAAAAAGCCAACAAAAAGGAATCAAGAAACCTGTTTCATCAGTACTATGTAGTTTTCTGAGAGGAAAGTTCATAGATTCTTTCTCTGGAGGGTTCCTTTCCATACTTTGATATATATATACCTATAATATATCGTCAAATTCATGGCAAAATCTTACTGATGATTAATGGAATTTTTCACACAAATAAGAGAGGTGATCTCCTCAGGTTAGTAGATTAATAAAATTTGGTTTATATAATTTTAATATCAATATTGTTCAGTAAAATTTACAAATTCCTAAAATAGGGTACCTCATAAAATTAATTTCTCTATTTCTGTGAACAATTCTTTTTATGAAACAATAAACAAAAAATAGCTGATGTTATTTTATGTTATATCATGAAAACAGTCATTGATCCATGGGAAAGTAATGTTTGAAGTTAGACATTAAAAAAAATCTTCTCCTGAACACCACATTAATTCTGGTTCAGGAAGTTTATTTTTCAGCAGCAACTTTTATGTGCTTCCCTCACTTCGTTTCAGCACACCCTTTAGATGACCCAGAACTTCATCTTTTTAACTGGAATATACCCCAGTGAGTAATTTCTGAGAACACAATCCTCACTCAGCTAACAGTAACTGCCAAAAGTGCTCTAACAAATTAGGAAAATCAGAAAAAATGCAATTACTTTTATCTCCAGCTACTGATTAATGGTACTACAGCCACAACTAGAATTTGGATTAATGAACAGTAACATTCTGCTACCATAGAAAGGAACCTAAATAGCAAAAATGAAAGCTCTAAGCAAATAAGAAAATGCAATCATGACTTCAGTCTCATGCTGTCCTTTGCTATGGAAAAAAACTGGCTGATGTTTTCTTTTCCTCACAAAGCAGACCTATATTTTGGTTTCTGGATGAATTTGATCTTTTGAAACAATCAAGGCAAACGAGGGCTAGGAACAGGAGGTAGTGCATTACTGCTTCTCTTGGCATACAATTTTCAGAGATGAGATTGATGTTCTCTCTTCATATGTCAAGATGTAAATAGTCTAGAAAGATAAAAATATATATTCATGGAAATTGCACGTGATGGGGTGAAGGGAGGGTTTACTTGTGTCTCTACTGTGGGGTACATTGCAAAGTTTATCACTTTCCATGATAAACCTGCCTCAGCCATAACCAGGTAAGGTTTGTGATTCAGTCAGTAGTAATTAAAACACACATCTGGAAATGGACTCTAAATGCACTTAGTGTAGTCTCCGGTGGGGAGCTTTGCATGGCATATTTGCTGAAGCTGAAACAATCCTTTGTGCCTCTTGTCCCAAGAAAGAGGTAGCAGAGATAACTATGTTTGGGAAAGGACTGTGAGCTGTTCCTGATTACAGCTGACCAGAGGCAATTCAGACCTAACCCGTCTCTGTTCCTGTGTTTAGTCACACACCCTGCCAGCTCATCTTTAACACCTTGTCCCAAGTCAGTGTTTTGATCACAGCACGATAAATAAGCATGTTACATTTTGTAGCTGCAGATTCCTTTGGATTTGAATACAAGGGTGAGGTAAATAAAGATTATCTCTGTGCTCTTAACCACTAATTTTTTCCCCAAAGAACACAGTTTAAGATAAACAGCTTTTCATTATACATAGCATTAAAAAATACTTTAGAACCAAAACCTGAAGTTATCCCTGTACCTCTACCTCCCAAGGGCTAGAAAATTTGTCCTTATAACGCCTACAAGGTGAGCCATTATTCAACATCTTTGTTTCACTGATAAAAAGCTTAAGCACAAAGCCCTGCCAGGGTAACGTGAACACTTGCATTTATCTTGGTGGTATTAAAACAAGTCCTGGATTCAAAAGCAGCACTCAGGCACACAGATAATATATGAAGTAGAAAACAAACAGAGAAACAAAAGCCCAAACTAAAAAAAAAAACAACCCAAGCTTACCTACATCTTCTGAATCCCAAAGAAAAAAAAAGGAGCACCAAGCTGTATCTTTTCAGTTTCCATTGTACTCTGTATCACGCTATTCTGACATCTACTATGTTATTCATATTACATGTCAAATGTTAAATATTCTTTCTACATAGTCTGAGCATGCAAAGTGCAGAAAAATGCTAGCTTACTAAAAGAAAGAATAAATTCAGAAACACAAAATATTTTGTAAGCCCCAAGAGAGTCCCAGGTGTGTTACAATAAGCAGGCAGTGTTCCTGCACAGACAGGTCACTTTGCTACTACATAGCAAAACTCCAAACTGAATGGGATGCATTAAACCCAATTCAAAACATATTTAAACCTCAATACACACACAACCATTTCATACAGAAACAAACAGCACTGTACCCCTCAGATCAAGCTAATTTGCCCTAAGATTTGCCCTAGATATTCCTTTTTTTTCTAAAGGAAATCACTCTCTTTTTCCTTATCAAATATTTTTTTCTAATATTAATGACCTAGAAAATGTGGATAATACTGAATACTGGAAAATACATTTTTATTTATAATAAATTGCATGCAACAATCTATTTCCAAGTCATTATTAACATCAAGAAAAAAGTAATTATGATCCATATTCCAAGTAACACCTCAGAGCAGTGGAACACAGGACGGCTCTGCCAAGTGTAGTTATATTTTCCTGTCAGCCTCTTGGTTGTAGAGACATTTATTGATTTAGTGTGTATGGAGACAGAAGGTGTTGCCACTAACACTAAAACTGAAAGGGTGGGAGGAACATGGTGCAGGAATACTCAAGCACACATGCAAAACAAGGATATACTGCTCCACCCAAGGGTGGATCCCGTGCAAGCTGATACATGGAGATTTACAAACTGGGCTTCAACTGTTCTAGTTGAAGATGTTCCTGCTCATTGTAGGGACATTGGACTAGAGATGGCCTTTAAAGGTCCCTTCCAACTCAAAATGTTCTAGGATTCTGTGTTTTTACTGCATGCAGTGATGTGTGTTTTTAAAAAAATATTTATTCTACTTACTAGCATATCTCACAGATGGTAATTCAGATCACCTTGCATTTCCTTAGCTCTTGCCACTAAGGGAATGAGTGTCATTTTTGCCCTCCACATCTGAGTAGTATGCAAGTTAAACTTACCTCACTTTTACATATGTACACTTAGTAATAACAAACTCTGAATCAAAGTCTTTCCTCCCTTATTTTTGCCCCTCCTTATCGATCTTCGTTTCCTGGGATAGCCAGCCTATTCACAATGGAGTTTAAAATACTGAAAAAATATACTGGAAAATATCCAGGCCTGACAAAGATTAGGAATAGGCTCAGCCACATAGATAGTTAAAATTCAGTCACAGTTCTTTTTTCTTTCCTTTTTCAATCTGCTTTCATGCTACCAGCAAAGTTGAGAGAGCTGAGTTAGCTGATGAGACAAATGCTCTGTGTCTCTCCTATATTTCATAAGCATGACAGTGATGTAATGTGAAGCCATTGCAGTGTTTGCATCTCAGAAGACGTTAGGTTGTTTTTCACTTCTGCCTTGATAACTTCACTACAAGGACTTAAAGAGCCCATAGACATGGCTCACTGCACAATTTTGGCAGCTTGCATTGTAGTTTCTTACCTTACACAGCTATGAAGACTGGGAGAGTCATTAAAGAATTGATTGCCAGTAAACAGTTTTTCTCCTCACACAAGACAGAAAAGGGAAGAATAGAAATTGCAGCTATTTCACAGTAAAAATAATGTTTTCTATTAGGTAGTTGAATATATATTATTATTGACATTGGTTATAGGTTAAAAATGTTTTCATTATTTGTGCTTATGTCATGGACCTGTCATTTATTTGGCTGCCCAGAGACAGTCTTTATCACTAGCTAACAGACCAGGCTTACAAATTTACCTGCCTGTGTCAGTGAGGAAGGACTGCAGATAACAGTTCTGCACCACGTCTTCACCTGAGCCAGGAGGAAGTGAGAATAATGGAAAATAGTAGAGAATTCAGGTACTTATCCTCTCCCTGTGGAGCGACCAGAGAAAACCCAGCAGCACCGATAGTGATGCTGATGGGAGAGAGCATCACGGCTTTGAAGTGGTGTGGTCTACACTGCTACACTGGCAGCTGTCAAAGCAGATTTGCTTCTTTTGTTCAGAGAATCTCTCTCTCGCTCTTGCCTCTCTATGGGCAGCATTCAAAGTGCAGACAATTCTGTCAGGGAATTTTCCTCCCACTTCTGAAAACTACATACTGTATCAGCAAGAAAGTATGGCTAGTGTTTGCTAATGACTAACCTTGAATTCCTACTAACAAATCAACAGTGGTAAATAACAATGAGAGGAAGATTCAGTGCATGCAGTTAAGTAATGCAGGGGGTTACCAAATAGAGACTATGATAAAAACCAAATAAAATGTAATAACATATGCAGAATGTCATCCAATATTAATGTGAATTTTTCAGTCGAACTAGGGAAAAAAAAGACATGCCTTCTTTTCCAGGAGAGCAAGTATTAGCTATTAAAATTTTCTTAGAGTTGACATCATTATGAAGAACTGAGAAACATTCATGAGCGTGCACACGCACACACACACTCAGACATGCAGAGAAATAAGGAAACATCCGAACATAACTGCATGAGCAGACTCAGTTTACAGAAAATTCTAGGGCTTTCTGATACCACTCTGGTGATCCAAGGATGTTTCGGCTTATGGTGTGAACATCAAGATATGGGGTCTAATTTGATGATACTTTAAAAGTAGTTAAGCTTAAAATAAGTTTTTCTAAGACTGTACCTAGTATGACTGATGTCTTCTTTTTCTTTCCTATCTCTTCTCCTTCAACAGAAAAATATTTAGTTTTTATTAGTTATAATATATATAAAATAATATTAGTTTTAGTCTTTATGAATTATATATATTATATATTTAGTCTTTATAAAACTTTTGTTTTCGAGAAAAACTGTAAAAATGAAAGAGAATTACAGATTTTTATTGGTTTATAATATACTCCTCAATAGGTTTAGAATTTGATGGGTACATGCCTAAGGGAAAGTGGCAATTTTAAATACATACTTAAAAAATTTCATTATCAATATCACTATCTTCAAGTATTTGCCTTTGAGTCAGTCTCTTAAGTTTCCATACATTGTTATCTGGCAAAAGGAAAAAGAGTTGCACTGCTTCTACAGCTGCCTATCTGCACTTCCTTCCTTTTGTTAATGCATTTTTAAGACAAAGACTGTTTCACCATTCATATACAAAATGATCTTTGATGTTACTAGTTCTGGATGTTTGTATAAAATTCATTATATACTTTCTAGAGTTACTCCAATAAACAACGAAATGTTGTTACTACCCTTTAACTCTTGGTTCTCCCTTGTACTGATTTCAGTTTTATTTATGTTCCAAAATTTATGTTTAAAATTCCAAGAGTGGTCTGACATCTGTTGAAATCAATTCTTAGCAACAAAACCAAATCCAATCACCATGCAAAGTTATTTCAGCTCTTTCATAAGACAGTAACACCACCAAAAAGATGCAATAATAAAAACATCCAACTGCTAACTCAAAGAACACTTCTGCATTTTGGCCTCCCACAAATGCCTTACCATTAAGTTGCTTTTGAAGTACAGCTCAAAGGTCCAGGACTTATAAGGAGTATACCTAAACCACAAGTTTGGGCATCAGAAGCAGTTAGTGTGCAGCAGACTGAGTCTCCATACAAGCTAATTCACTATACCATGCTTGTGCTCTGAAATATACTGGGAATTAACTCACACAAGCCAGGGTTTGTGACTGAGAATACTTGTGGTAGCCAAGCTGTCTTTTTTTACAGATAAATCAACACATCATCAATGCTGCAGGTTGCAAGATCTTGAACAATTCCAGAACAGGAGCCACCCTCATTCAGGAGCACATCCTTACTTCAAAAGGAAATTCTCCAATGAAATCCATGAAAGATCAGCGCATAAATCAGTGCTTTCTCAAAGATCTCGAGAACCATTACACACTTATTTTCCCCAGTTATCACCACAGAATATCCAGCTAGTTACTCATTAATTAGACAACTGGCAGTACCACCGTGCATAAGGTTCCAGACCAAGTAAGATTTTTTAGGATCAAAAATATTACTTTTAGCTTTACTGAAAACTTTGTAATGAGGCAGTCAAGGAGTCCTGAGCAAGGAAACCAGTGAGAAACCCCACTAAATAAGGAGCTTATCTGATGGATTTGAGATTATATGCATATGAAACACAATAATGATTTCCTCTCGCTTTGGTGGAAACAAGTGAAACACGAGGTAGAGCACTGAGAATATTGCACCAGCATGGCCCAAAGGAAACACAAAGGTCTGTAACTGAGTGCAGACTGCAGAGCAAAGCTTATAAAGACCTGAAAAATATAAACCTCCTCCCTTTGGGTTTAAATTACCTTGACATTTTTCTTTCATGTGGCTTTTCCTTTCCTCTTGGAGCTGGATATTCAAACCTTGCAAGTAAATAAGGAAAACAGGAGTTTTAAAGATTGACACAATTTGTTTGATAAAGAGCAAGTTGTCAAAATTATGCATAGAAGCCCTAAGGCAGAAAAGAAAGAGATTTCAATCACAGTGGTAAATAAAATCCTTGACACAGTCTGACTAAAGGGTCCAGCTAGCAAATTCAAGATCTAAGTTCTTCATTGTGACAGAAAAATCAAGGAAGACATACATAATTATTTTTTATCAAAACCAAAGTGACAAAAGCTTTAAACCTGCTGAGGTTTAACTCTGTGTAAAATAGTTTATTCAGCATAGCCTCTCCAATGTATTACCATGCTTTATATCAGATCAAAATGTTTCATTCACATGCAATAGAAACCAAAACCAGGTTAGGTCAAAAAGGAATCCGTGAATAATTTTGATGCTAAGAAAATGTGACTTGCATTACCATAATACACACTAAAGTATATTGCAGGTTCCTGCAACATAAATTCAAAATAAATGCAGTATAATTATAGCTACTGTGGTCACAGGAGCTGTTGCAGTCCCAAATTTGAAACAAATTATTGAAATATGCCCTGTTGGTGGTCCTATAGGACAATCCTGTCAGGCCCTGATATGCAGATGTGACATGTGGAGGATGGATTTGACTTTAATCACCTGCAAAGCCATGGACCCTGTATGCATATGCTTTTTTAATAGCACAAAGCTTTCAATGCTGAATTTCTAATTCAGGAGGTATGAAGCTATCCCGCAAGCTGATACATAGTCCACAAAATACTTGGATAGGAGTTCCATTGTATTATGTGTCAGTAACTCCTATGTGGGAGGCTTCTATGCTATTATAAGACAAATATCAGCTAAAAGAATTAGTTGTCAACTTCCTTTGCATGCCAATTCATGGTGTTTTTCAGATTCAAGGAGAACTTTGTATCCCTACTTGGTATGCACATGAGCACACACAAACAGATTAGTTTGTTTATGACTTAGAATCCTGTTTCATATTTGCTTTTTTTTGAGCTGGTTTATTTTAACAGATGCTGACTGGTGAAGGAGCACAATCAGCAGAAGCTTCCTGCATGCCTCCCTGCGCATTTTCCTCTCCTATATATCCTGGAAGGTTTTACTATCAACATCATTGTCACACAGAACACGTAAGGAACAGTCAAAGCCAGTGATTTCACATTACATAAGCTTTAACAAACAAGGAAACATAGCCTGATATCCACCACAGACATCTTTAGCCCTCAAAATCCTGCTTCACAAAACAAAAGGTGACCTTTTATTTCTGCTGACAACTGAGATCTTACATTTCTAAATCAGGCACACCATGCAGCTATCACTTGAATGCATGAGTGGGGAATGCACCTTTCTGAAGGCAAAACATCTAAAGTTCTATGAAAGTAAAATAAAAACATAAATGAGATATCACGTAAGTATAGAAAAACAATCTGAAGCTAAAATCTTCGCTGTATGTTTACTTCAGATGTAAGATGAAGAATTCTGAAAGTTACATTTTTACCCATAACTAAAGGGGTTTCCACCATTAAATATTTTCAATTGTTTTCTTGATTACCGTAGAAACCATTGAAGAGTATTAGGAAAATAAAAAATGAAACAAACTAAGAATTTGAAACAGTGGTTGTTCTCTAGCTCATAATAGGGAACAAGCAAAACTTTCAGGTGGATTAGGCATAAATCACTGTATTTGATTTGAGGTTTTGTTTATTAAGCAATAAAGTAATTACTGTTAAATATGAATTAATTTGGATGATAAAGATTATTGTGTGTTGAAGGTTCTTTGACCCTAGGAGAATAAAAGATGAAAAATGTCTCATAAAAATAGAGTCCTACCTCAAGGATTGCCTTTGGAGTGAAATGGGGATGTTTTCAATAGACTCACAATTTTTTTTTCTTTTAATGGTAATTGCCAGTATTAAATAAAATACAGAAGTGTTTTTGCTGATTACCTCCTGCACAAAACAGGAAACACTAGAAAGATAATGTAAAAGCAATGGATTATCAGAACTAATACATTTGGAAAATTTCTGGTCCGTTTTTCACACTACATTTACAACAGCAGGAAAAATAAAACTACTTTCTGTTCATTCAGCTCTAGTAATCAGGAATAAGGCAGATTTTATGCAGGTTGGTTGCATGCATCAATACTAATGTAATTTTCTTTTTGTATTGCAGGAGAGCATAAGGACGAATAAGGGCTTCACATTGCAGATGTTGTGGACAATACTGAATGGTGACTGCCAGTAAGTGACATCCTGAGACAGTTTCACAAGGAGTCATACACAGAGAAGTGGATTGAGAAAATTACAAGTTGGATTCCTTTTTCAATTGCTTGACAGATTGAATGCAGATTCGGTTAATAACAGAGTCTAATTTAACAAATACGAGAATATACGTTGCTGGGAAAAGAGTGTTAGAGCTAGATTTATAAGATTAAAAATACATAATGTCCTTATATTTATATGATTGTGTTTAAATACTAATACTAGAAACTTAATTTTGAAACATGAAATAAAATCTTCATGTATTTAGCAAATGCATGCTAATGTCCTGTATAAATTCATTCTGCTCTCACAATTTTTAGAGCTACTGGTCCAGTGCAAAGGGGTTGCCATGGCTACTGCTCCAGACAAGGTCCATTAAATTGCCCATTGCAATAAACTATTGCTTTTCAGATGCTACAAGCCTACACATTGGAAAACACTATTTCCCCTTTCCTCCTCCCAACACAGCATAAACTGAATATTAGTGCACACGTGTGTGAAGAGCCATGTCTGCTCTTTCATCAATTCTTCAGCTGTGACCATTTCACATTTACTGTTGGCATAAACAGGAGGCAGGATCATGGAATCACAGAATGGGAAGGCTGGAAGAGACCACACAGTGGGTCAGTCTGGTCCAACCTCCCGGCCCAAGCAGGGCCATCCCAGAGCACACGGCACAGGATTGCATCCAGACAGTTCTGGAATATCTGCAGTGAGGGGAACTCCACCACCTCTCTGGGCAATCTGTTCCCATGTGCAGTTACCCATATAATGAAGAAGTTCTTCCTCAAGTTCAGGTGGAACTTTCTGTGCATCAATTTCTTCCCACTGCCTCTTATCCTGTTGCTTGGCCCCATCAAGCAGAGCCTGGTTCATCCTCGGCACCCTCCCTTCATTACACTGGGGAGTGCTGCAACTTAAATCCTGCAGAAAATACAAAGGCTTACAGGAATTTCTCTTTATAACAGTAAATCTGTTTTTAAAGTGTTTAGAATAGATGATGCTTTATAAAGATGCTTTTCATTTTGCAGAAAATCAGTCAGGTTTCATATTTTCCTTCAAATCTATCACCTTGTAAGATGAATTGTAGGTACCTTTGGATTGCTTTAGTCATATTATGTTATAGTTCATTGTGATATGACAGCACACGACAGATTAAGCTAACAGCACTTGGCATGCCAGATCATCTCTATCCTGTTACATTTCAGACATTTTATTTTAGCTTTTACTCCTACACAGTACATAGGATCAGGATTCATAGGATCCTAGGCTTGAAGGTTGGGAGGGACCTCAGAACCTCTCTAGTCCAACCTTCTGCTCAGAAAGGGTGAACTACAGGGTCAGACAAATTTACTCAGGGCTTTCTTTACACATTCAGGTCTTGAAAACTTCTGAGAGCAGAGACTGCACAACTTCTGTGAGCAACTGATTCCAGTGCTTGACTTTTCACCATGAGGGGAAAGGTTTTCTATCTATTCCACCCGAGCCTTGCATTCCAACTTTCAATCTTATCTCGCATCTTCTCACCTTGCCCAGCTGTGAAGGGCCTGGCTCCATCTCAGTGGCCTCCTTGTGTGTACCAGGCAACTACTATTTGGCATTACTCCTCTCTAAAAAGTCTTCTCCAGGCTGAACAAAACGGATTCCTCCCAGCCTCTCTGCATTCCCCAGACCTTTACAGTCACTCTCAGTGAGCTTGAGTTCTCCCCAGGCACTATCACTGGTGCCCATATAGACACAGAGGAGAATGAACAGTCTGAGGGCCCCAGAAACCTTTGCAGAATCCTGGGTCTGAACCATGGCCAGAAAAATACCTCTGGGGATGGCATGGTCAGGTCTGCAGAGGACCTCAGGTCCCCTGCAGGTCCAAGTGCCAGCTCCACAGCCAGGAGCAAGGGCTCCATGTGCTGGCATGTTGTCTCGGGCTGGGCAGCAGGTGCCTGCATCCCAGGCCTGCCTTTCCCCGCCGCCTTGGCCTGCCTTTCCCTGCCGCCTTGGCCTGCCTTTCCCCGTGACCCTGGGCCTGCCTTTCCCCATGACCCTGGGCCTGCCTTTCCCTGCAACCCTGGGCCTGCCTTTCCCAGCCGCCTTGGCCTGCCTTTCCCATGGCCTTGGCCTGCATCAAGCCCACCCTGCAGCCACAGTCTGTGCAGACATGCAGCTGCCTCTGTTCCATCAGAAGTCACAGCCCCCAGCCTCCCTCACCATGCCCCCAGTCTCCCTGACCCTCCAGCTTTGCCAGCCGGCCTCTCCTTCTTGCAAAGAGTCCCATAAAGACCTGCATGTCCTTTGGCAGCTGCTCCCTGCCTGGGCAGTGCCATAGGCATGCTGTCCACCTCACCCCTGCCCCATAATGGCAGTGGGAGGCCTTGACTGCGCTGTGTGTCATCCTGGAGGTTTAAAATCTGCTTTTTGTTACCTGGAAAGTTGTAAAAATAAATTGCAGGATCATTGATAAATGGTGGTCAGTAAGGAAGATCATTGATCACTAAGAGGAGCAACAGAAATAATAAATAACACACTATTATGTATATGTATATGTGTACATTTGAACAATTGAAGACTGTAAATAATCACTGAGGATTTTAGGCTGTAGATAATCCCTGCAACTTTACAGGGTTTTTTTGTGTACTTTTTCAATCATTACTAGTAAACCTATGAAACCCATAACAGAAAGAAAAGCACAACTCACAGTCAAAGGACAAATTATACTGAAGAATTAAAAGCTTCAATCAATATAAAAATTAAGTTGCTTTGATCTTGCAGTACATTTCTCAGTAGTCCTAGAAGGTCAGTCAATAATGTTATAGAATTTTCCCCAAAATATTACATCTCAAAAATCGTGAAAGAAATCTATTCCCTGCAACAGGTCACAGTTCTAGTCTGTGGAGATATTTTTTTTCTTGCAGCATGCATACCACTGATACAGTCATAGGTGAATAATGTGGATAAGATAGCAATATAATCACGATTTTACCTAGGCCATGAGAGAATCTGTGTACTCTTTCAAGTTCAGGCAATATTCTCTAGCTGCCAATCCTTCATTTAGAAAAGAATAAAGCTGGTAATTTAGAAAAAATCTTATATAAAAAAAAAACCTTTCTGTTCCTGATCATGTTTTTTACTGGTTTTTTTGTACTTATCTCACACTTCAGTTAATACAGACCTGCAAACATTTGTGTTCAGTCTTCAAATATCTTTCAAAGGGGATGGTTCTGGTCTGCATCCATTTATAACTAGTCTACCATGCAATTTAATTTAAATAACTAATTTAATTTGATTATTAAAAAGTTTCTTAGATTCCATTTTCAAAGTAATATGTTGCTACAGAGGTTTTAGAATGCAGAGATTGTTTTAAACATATCACTTACAGATTTTGTTTCCCTTCCTGCACTTACCTTCTTCTACTCACTCCTGCACTCTCTCTGACCTGAAGAGTTTGAAAAAACATTTTTACTTTAAGAACATAAAATTAAATACTGGTGCCCATTAAATCTAATTTTGAAAATACTACATATTTCGGCTAAGTACTTCCCTTCTCAATATTATTGTTCAGCTGAACAGGGAAAGTTCCATGTTTTTTCAAACAAGACCAGAATTAAAGTAATGACTCTAAAAACCCTATAGCACTCCTTAGAATATGGTATGTGCTCTGAAAGAACAAAAATCTGGTCATAAGGTTAACATTGAATATTTTAGTCTCCTATAAAATGTCTCCTTCATGAATTTATTTAAATAAGCCTTGTACTTCTGACTTCCAAAGGATCAGCAGCTCTGCCTACCTTGGTAATACAGACCAGTAGGAAGAGAGCAATGGAGCTGAAGGGCTGAGGTCTGTGCTGTGCACACCAGAGCTGCTTTCTCTTGGACATCATGCCAGGAATTGCATGCCCAGTTGTAGCTGGAGTGCATTGTATGGGCTCACAGATCACAACTTCCCATTTCATTTTATCCCAAAGAGGTTCACAGGATGTGGTCCAGGTTTGCTGCGAGATGTGAGCCAAGGCTTAATAGGGGAGAATGAGCAAGAGATGTGTTTCAAAAGGACACTCCTGATCCTGATTAATGCAAAAATTCCCAGGTGTGCCTCCATTATCTTTATTTCAGTGGCAAGTGATTAACTAATTTCATTACATTGTTTGTAAGTTATTTGGACCTAGGGGAGTTAAAGGATTTCTAGTGTCAACACGCAGAGTATTAATAATATACAGTGTTAATACTTTTCAGGGTACTTGAAGAAGAGAACAAATTTTGTAGATCTAAAGCATTTGAATTTTTCTCTCCCACGATGGTATCAAGTATCATCAATCAAATTCATAGGGGAAAAAAGCAAACAGTAAAGAAAAAGTGATTTTTTATTATTTTAATGTTTTTGCCATTTACTATGCATCTGGAAAATACACATTCTTCACTTATTTGTTTTACATTCCTACTACATCTGAAAATATACAAACATATGTATTGTTCCCTGACTCTTATATTGACATCCTATTTTGCCACTAAGCCATGTAAGAGAGAGAAAATACATTATTTCAAGAAAGTAGGTAGTCAGAGAACTTTGCATTATACTGAAAAGATAGATGTGATCATCAACACTAGTGGAGTGAAAAAATAAATCATCAATTAAACATCTACATTTGCAAATTATAAATTTTAACAACCAAAAATAGTTTAAATGAGGACATAAAATCCCAACAAACAGACAGTGAAATATATTGTAATGGAAAAAAGAATACTAAAAAGATAAAAAGGGGTGTGCCATGAAGCCTGAACATGAAAAGTGAAAGTAACTATAGAACAAGCTCATGTGGACCCTATGAGAGAAGTTAAAGTGGTCAATTTACTAAAGAAAATAATAAGAAAAAAAGAATTGAGGCATTTTTTCAGTAAAGACAGCCTAGAAATGAGTTAATGGGGTTTTATGATTTGGATTGAAATGAAAATTTTGCATCAGTTTTTCATAAGGATTATGGTGTCCAATGGAGTGTCAAAGGTGCAAGGGCAAATAGTTTAATAACAGTGAAAACAAAATTATGATGCAGTAAAATCAAACTGAAGAGGATTTTACATCTCAACTATACCATAGACTCTCCATCTCAAGACAAAAAATGAATCTAATATAATTTTAAATCACCTATTAAGGCTAATAATAAATCTACCAAATCAGGAACTAGGTATAGAATCAATGAACAACAAGCATAGAAATTATAACTGAAAAAATGAAATGTGATCCAGACAGCTACATGTCTTGCAATGTGACCTTAGTTGTAGGCAAGTCTCAGATATATTGTGTGCAGTAGCATTAATTTTAGATACAAAAGTAAATAGGAAAAAAGGATTAAATATTATATCACTTTTTCACTGCTATATTATGACAGGCTAATCAAGCTTTTTTTTTTTTATAAACTAATCCTCTAAACCAATAAAGTTCATAACCATCCTCCATGTTATTGTTGTCATGTCATGTGGGTATTTCTAGCTGCATAGAGAAAGGTGGAATTGCTAGAAGAATAGGAAACATGCCTGGGATAGGATTGAAATTCATTTGGTGGAAAAGGCAATAGAGCAGTAAGGAGAAAAGTGTGAATGCGGAAGAAGGAAAGCATGAGAGATCAAAAAGAGATTAATTGTAAGTAATTAATTGCAAGTAAAGCCACCATTGATTCTGGTTTGTGCTATAAAATTAAGATATTATTAAATTAAAACATCAGTAGTACACCAGGTTGCTTTGAGCAAACCTATATTAAATACCTCAGTCAGACAGAGCCTCTTTTGGGACACAGTAAAATATGTCATTTGAAATGCAGCCTCAGTTTTACTAAAAGTGTTTTTAAAAATCTATTTATGTTTTGATTATAAGATACTTAAAAGGCCAGGTAGGATTTTTTTTTTCAGGGAATATTTCACATCATTCTTCAAGCAATAACTTGCTTGGAAAGATCTATCTTTGAATTCATCTCGCTGTAATTTATGTTGGAGTAATGTATGTAGGGCACAGCTTAGTAAATAGGAAAAAACGGTTTAATCATCTACATTTTTGTATACTTTTTCTTGGACTGTGTCTGAAATTCAAAAAGTTGTCTTCTTATCAATAACATTTGTAAAAATTAGTTCTGGAGAATTTTGTAGCCTACCTACAAACATCCTAGTCCCCAAATAATAAAGCTGCAGCCAAGCAGAGATTACTTCCTGAAATGCAGCATTTGGTGAAAAGCAGCTACTTCAGGGAAAATGCATTTTGTTGATGTATTGAAGAAATATCTCATCAGGGCAAAACTATTCAAGAATATTTCTCAAGGCAGCTATTCCATATGGCCTTTTTCTTACTGCTATTTAACATCCTCATTTTCCATAAGAGAGGTAGATGGAAAAATACAGAGAGCATATTTGTCTAGATGAAAAACTGTCATCCCTTCAAGACCATTTTGGCATTTAGTTTTTACAAGTATTTCCTAAAAAATTGTGCTTCATATAACAATATTTTAGCAATGAGAGCAAGCAGGCATTGAAGGAAGCATAATAATTAAAATGCTGCCCAACAACTGAGTGATTTTTGGGGTTGTGTGCAGAGGAAAAACAAACAAAATATTTTTTGTAATAAGTTCTACACAACCATCATTCGGGTTGGAAAAAACCTTGGAGATAAAGTACAACTGTAAACAAAGTTGCCAAGACCACTACTATATTGACCCTAAGCATCAGCTCTACACAAGCTCTAAATACCTCCAGAGATGGTGACCAATCTACATTAGTAGTGAAGACAATTGTAGTAAAGCTAAGAAATCTTAGTTTTCTTAGTCAATGACTTTTCTCTAATTTTTTTTAGTTTCTGCTAAATAGCTGCTAGACAAGAGGATTTTCTCCTAGACAAGAGAAGTATAATTGTTTTGAAAAGACAGTAGGAGAAGTTGTAAAATGTGGGGAAATATTTCCCTTCACTTTTTCAAATGAAAAAGACAGTTTAATCAAAAAAGTCACAGTTCTTATTTGTCACTTAACTGTATTAACAACCTCATCTTAACGCCAACACAAGCTATATACTGTACATTTTAATCAAAAATTAGTCCTAGTTATTTTTGCCTCCCAAAATGTATTGTTCTAGTTGCCTTTATGGGGACAGGAAAAGGTGTAGGTATAGCTGTGAAAAAAAAGTAGGTATAGCTGTGAACAATAATTTTATGTACTGCATATTGTAAAGCACAAGAGGATGAACCAATTCTTTCATAGAAACTTATCTTGTTGGTGGAGATCACTGTCATCAAAATTATGATTATCTAAGGCACACCTCCCTGGTAATATTCTAAGGCATTGTGGTCCTGGATGTTTCCAGGCCCTCTGGCAAAATATCACTGCACTAAAAGTATAGGAAAAAAGTATGTAGGAGTTTTATACCTCTTCTTTTAGTGCATGGATTAGCTTGCCATTAGCAGTCAGTCTCCAAAACCACTTTTACCTGCTAAAAATTTGTATTATTTATAGAATCCTTAAACCACCTGCTAAAAAAATTTTAGCCTTGTGGGCAAAATACATTTTCCAGTTCATTATCCCGGAGAACTTTGAAAAATTTATCACTCAAGTCAGGACAAAATACACTGTATAAGCTTCCTCCAAAAATATTAACTGCTTTAGATAGGACATATATATAGTAAGTGTATTCTGTATTCTTTCAGTAAGGATACAATGCTTTTCACCTCAGTAAATCTTCTTGGGTAGCAACAAGGTATAACAGATAGAGTTATTCTGTCAGACATAAAAATGGTGTGAGAACTGAAAATCTATGCCTTCTGCAATTTATGATTGCTGCCTAGCAGCAGCATGGACACTTCAAGAAGATATTCTTTCTCAAAATACTTTGGAACTAAAGAAAGTTTCCTTGAACTTCATAAGATCCCTCAGAAAAAATATAGTTTCTTTAGGGTATTTGCATGTTCACATACTTAGGAATTTCGTCCTCTTGTTGAACAGCTAGTTAGCATAAGATCTATAGAAAACTACTCATACATTTTTTTTTTTTGCTGGGATTTCATAGCAAATGGAGGAGGAAAATAAGCCTTGGGTATTTTATTTAAATTGACTTTTTTTTTCTTTTTGGTGAGTTTTTTAAAGCTTGCGTGGGATCTTGTGAGATATGGGGAAAAAACTGCAAAGCAACATAATGATTCATCATGGAAAGCAGAGTTCATCCTGCATAGATGAAGAAAACAGTAGATGACTTTTCACACACATATTTCTTAATAAGTGTTACATAAGCCAACCATCCTAATTCTTCATCACCCTAAACATAAACAAACAAAAGTAGTGCTCCCAGGATATCTAGGTTTTGGTACTTCATATGTTCAAGGAGAATATAGCAGTGACATTTGTACATTTACTGAGGTGCCAATAAAAACTTCAACTTCAGCTGACATAAGCCAGAAAAATATGAAAACAGTTCTGTCTCCTATCTCAAGCAGAACAGGATGGTAGGAAGAAGTCATTGAGTTCGAAATGATTGCTTTTAATGCTGTGTGTTATCTAGTGCATAGCAGAAGGCACTTGAAAAACACCAGGGCAGTATTGCAAAAGAAAGTGAAAATATGAAGTGATGAGTTTTTACTGGCAAGGAACTGACCGTCATCATGACCTTGTTCCATAGGGAGCATGGGAATTCATACAGGCATCTGGGTAAAACAAGAAATGGTGCATAAGGCTGCCCTTTTGTGCAAAGCAGATGCTAACCCAGAAAATCCCATGCTAAGTTTTTCCTTCAGGTTCATTTCTCACAGGATGCACCTACACATATGCATACATATATTCACACACATAAGAACTATTTCTGAGCTCACAAGAAACTCCTTATGGTTTTACATCTCTGTGTTGAACCTCAGGGCATTTTGCATCTTTGCAGCAGATGAAAGGAGAAATAGATGTAGTTCTCCATTTCAGAGCAGAGAAAGCAGAGAAACATTTTGTGACAGTTTAATTTTGCTGCATGAGTGTGAAAATGGTGTGAGAAAGATCTGACTCACGTATTTTTTTGAAAAAGCCCATCTTGTAAAAATTAAAACAAAGATACACAAACTTACAGTAGTTATCTACAGAAGTATTCTCATAGAGCTTTGTTGGACTGGAAGCAAAAAAGACACAAGACATTTAAAGGAAAGAAGAATGACCCTGTGCACGCTGCAAGTTGTTCACTGTCTTGGGCCATGCAGGATTGCATACCTACAGGAGAATGATTACACACCTACTCAAGAGAAGGCAGTCTAGAATCAAGACTAGACCTTGGGAAACAAAATACTATTTAAAAAAAAATAAATTTTTTTTGTACAGTTCCATTGAAATGTACTTCTCATGTTTGTTCATAAGCTGCCCTCACACTAAAGAACAAAATGTGTTCTAGTACATTCTGTAAATCTTTATCTCTGCTCTACCTGATTCTTCCATAGGTAGCTGAAATAGTGGGAACCTGCCATGCCACTGATTTCATTCATCTAAAATGACAGTCTTAGCTGTCTTGAGAAAAAACATTGAGGCAAATCAACAAGTTTTCAAAATCTCAAAAATGCTTCACATATCAGAAAACTTAGTTTTAAAACACTTCTGTAGAGAGCTTGCACAAATTCCTGTGCCATTCCCATTATAACAGAAAGTTTAAGAGAAAAACAATTCTTTGTTGAATATTTTTTGCACAGTAAATATTCCAACTTTTGCAAGTGAAAGCCACAAACAAGCTTAGAGGTGTACTTCCAAATAAGGAGTGTGGATTAAATTGTCTTACTGAAGACAATAATTTCTGTTGCTGTTCAGAAGAATTATCATTTCAATATATCGTCTCTCTATTATCTTTTTCCAGGTTAAATTCTTTGGCTTTGATTATACTTTTAGCACAGGAGGTGGGGTGATGGAAGAAATTCAATCAGGATGCTTAAAATACTGTATAATTTCTTTGTGTAAAGTTCTTTCCTCTGTAAATCAGTGTTAGAAAGCATCTAAAAGACCTCATGGGATTCAAAGCATTTTGGACCAGCTCCATCCTGGTCCCCTGAGATACGTGGCATTCCCAAGATTCTGCATGTATGCCATATATCCCGTGAGATACATGACATTCCTAAGATTCTATGTCAACCTCATGCCATTTGTATAAGTCTAAATGGATAGCTAAAATGCAACAAGAGATGACAACTTACGGGAATTCTGTTCTGCCACTCCACTCAACATTCAGCTTACTGTTAAAATTTAGCAGAAATCTGCAGCCCTGATGTTTTTGCATTACCTCTTCACATCCTGATCAGTCTTTTCCTTATGGATGCATGTTGGAGTAGAGCAACTGCATCCAGCTAGGGTGGAGCAGAGGAAATGTGGAGCAGGTTTTACAGCTCGTGCCAGCAAGTGGATGTGGAACTCATCCAGGCATGTTCTTCCACAGCACAAACTGCTCTCCTGATTACCTCATCTCATGTGCAAAGACAAAACGAGCCAGGATAGCCTGTATTCTTTGCACAGGCAGACATAAAGATCTCTTGATGCATATATAATCACAGTTGGAAAGCTGGTATGATCATTTTCCGTGGCTTGTTTAATAGAGGTTTCCTAGTGCTTCCTAGTGTAGACAACTTTTGTAATCAAATGGACATGGGAAAGAAGGAAACCAGGGGTAGAGGATAAAACTGTTTGAGCATATGTTCCAAGAATGCAGGGATCTTTTAGTCTCTGCAAACATATAGAATGAGTCAGAATGTCTAGATTAGGGTGGGTTTTTTAAATAGAAGGAAAGAAAATGTAGTTACAACAAATATTTAGCAAACTGCTGCAATGTACTTATCATTCTCTCAATGCTCAGTTTTAATGCACACAAAGAACACCTGCAACCAGTTGGATGCAAGCCTAATCAATTCCAAAATACTAAAGATATTTTTTTCCTTCTCATTTTCAGATGTTTACAGAAACGAGGCTGGGAAGACTCTGTCATGCACAACATCCCTCAAACTTTGTGTTAATCACAAGATTTGCATCAGTTGTGAGGCTTTGTTCTCAGCACTTTCAGCTCCATTAAAATGAAAAACGATGTGAGTATGCAGAGTTCCTCACACTGATAATGTTTTACAGTTATTACACTTCAAAATACACACCAGGCACAATTGTGTATAAGAACTACTGAATTATTTTCTAGATAAGGTGGAGTGACAGGTAGTATAAATAACTCATTATTTACAAACCTGTCTGACGTTGTGATGCTGATTTAGAGAGTTAAAATTTCATTACAGGTAGGTTTTTTCCCCCCATAATGTACAATTTGCTCCAGTATTTTAGCAGAACAATAGATTTCACACTTCAAAGAATTAGTAGTAAAAGGCTACATACACTGAAATGGAAATTACTATTTAACAGGGGGGACCATGTCTGCAACATAACTGTGCTGATAAAATCTGCCCTATATTTCAGCAGTGTTTTCTACTAAAGAATGAAGATAACAGGCAAAAGAGGAAAACAAGCAGCATGGATAGTGATAGAGAATTGTACGGCAACAGGGAATAAAAACAAAAAGGGTTGATAAAGGAGGTAAAAGGAAGATAAAAGGCAGAAACTTGATGAAGAAGTTAGACAAGCAATAAGGACACAATACAAAAAAAAAAAAACAGAGACTGAAAAAATCAGAGTGAAAAGAAAAGTAAGAAATAAAAAAATCAGAGTGAAAAGGAAAGTCCAGGAAGCAAAAGGAAATGAGAAAACTGAGAGGCAACAGAAAAAAGTAGTTGGAAATAGAGTAGGCAGCGTGGGTTGGTGACACCAGGAAAGTATGGAAAGATTGAGGTAAAAAAGAAACAGGAAGGAATGAGGGCAGTGAACAGGCAAATGAGCTATGAGTATGGATGAGAGGGGAGCAAGAACCAAAATGGGTATAGAAGGCAGGATAGAGATGCAGAGACTATGGAAGGGTAATAGATACCTAAGGGAGCGGTCAAGGAAAAAAAAAAGAGAAAGAAAAGCAGGAAGAGTGTGTAAGGGACTACTCAAAATGCTAGTGGTAACAGATAGAGCAGGATGGTCCTCAGCTCGATTTCAGGTTTTGCTTTAGACTTCTGTACCTTCTCTGTTGCCTTATTTTTTTTTTCTTTTTGTTGTCTCCTTTTTCCTGTCTAGCAGGATAGATGTGCTTAACCAATGTGCTTATATTTGAGTGGATATAAGGGATTTCACACGAGAGATAACAGGAGGGCTACTTCTGTCAAATGCACAGTGAATGACTCCTTTTTTCTGTAAGTGTGCCAAGATTTAGATATTTCAAGTTTTGTAAGAACAGACTGTTCTCTACATTCAAAAGGAGAGGAAAGAGACAAGATTTTACTCTGCTTACCGAACCATGCCTCTGTTAAATACTCTATTAATGTCTCCTGGGGTTGTTCAGGTAATATGTTCAGTATTTAAACCAAACAAACCTTTTGTGAATTTTACATAAATGAAATTCTCTACCACAGATCTGCATATTCAAAATCTGTATGTGTCAAATTTGGATGCTACTTGGGAAAATTATAATCAAAATGAAGGAATAATACAACTCCAAATAAATGACAACACATCTTCATCTGTTAAATGTGATGAGCATAAAAATACTGTGTTTGTATGGTGGCATTATGGGTTGTCAAAGCAATTAGTTATTATTATACAGGTCAAACCATAAGTTTATTCATTTCTCAAGATAGCCAAGTGTTCTTTTTATTTTTAATGATAGTAATTAAAATGTTATCCCTGAAATTGACTTAAATAGTGTTGTATTATTGATAGGATTTGTAATGAGTCATCTCTTTTCATTTGTATTCTAAGATAAGCCTGGTCAAGTTATAATTCTTCATTGCTCTGATATTGTTTCTAACATTTTAGTATGCAAAACTATGGTGTTTTCAGCATTATGCAATCTTTTAAATACACTTTATTAGTTTGAAGGTGGCTTTTTGTTGTTCATCAACTAAGTTCAATGTGAAAATGACCTACACACTGACATAAGAGCAATCCACTCCAGGTGCCCTTTCGGATTATCTTGGCTTCCCTACTTTGCTTTACTTTGCAGCCATATTGAAAAGCAACATTTATTTTTCTTGTCTTTAACTCCTCAGCTAAAGTGCTTCAATTCATCTGACCTTTGTTGGTGTGTCTTCCACCCATGTATTTTTAAGCAAACTGCTGCTGAAGTGTGTGTTCAGCTTAACACACTGAAGTGTTGGGTGTTTTGGCTGTGTAGGCACACAGTGAAAGAGCTCTACTGGCTACTGATCAGTATATACATACATTTAGAATTAAGCTACTCTTGGAATTAAAGCTGCTTCTTCATTACAAAGTAATTTTTATGGATTTTGATGGCAATTTAAAGTATTAAATTATTGTTAAATATAAAAGGTAGGCTCATATTACATGTAACAAGAATATTCTATCCTAGTTTATACTAAATATGGTGAAAACTTATTTCTGATTTAGCTTTAAGGATGAAGCTATAGCTCACTACAGTAATGAAGTAAAAAATAAAGGACATCCATTCTTCAAATTTGATTTGGTTATGTTCATAGAATATGCTGAGTTGAAGGGGACCCACATCAAGTCCAACTCTTGGCCCTGCACGGGATACCCCAGGGGTCACACCAGGTGACTGAAAGCATTTTCCAAATACTTCTTGAACTCTGTCAGGCTTGGGGCTCTGGCTACTCCCCTAGGAAGCCTGTTCCAGTGCCCAACCATCCACTGCGTGAAGAACCTTCTTCTAATATCCAACCTAAACCTCTCCTGGCACAGCTTCAGGCCGTTCCCCTGGGTCCTGTCACTTTCATCACAGAGAGATCATCAGTGCCTGCCCCTCCTCTTCCTCTCACGAGGAAGTTGTAACTGCACTGAGGTCTGCTCTCAGTCTTCTCCATTCTGAACAGACCAAGTGACCTCAGCCACTCTTCATTCAGCTTCTCCTCAAGGCCCTTCACCACATTTGTTGCCCTCCTTTGGATGCTCTCTATGGGCTTAAGGCCTTTATTTTGTATTGTGGTGCCACTGCTCACTTCCACAGGCTGCCATGTACCTAGAGACAGAGCTATATACATGGATGGAAAAAGTCTCACCTGTGAGAGCTGGGAAAGAGCTTTGTTCTTCTAACCTTCCTACTCACACTGCACAAGTCAACAGAGAAAATGAAGATGAGAAATAAGTGTTAGTCATGTTTGGGATATTCATGCTGCATCAGCAAGTGTGAATCTGTCTGAAAAATCCCTGTAAAAGTCTGTTTCATAGATTCTTACATGTTTATCTGTCAGTTAGAAAAGTGTCAAGTACATACATTTTGTGTGGCCTCTCGGGAAACCTGTGTTGAGCTCTGTTCTGAATCTAGGTTTTAAACATGCCAAATTATACAAGTGATATAATCATTTTAACTAAGTACTGGTTTCATCCAGATGTACTTTTTTGCTTATGACCTTTCCCAAGATACACATCAATATAATATCAGGCAAACTTTTTATCAGAAATTACAATATCTACCCAGTATACTTGAAATTAATTAAAAGACAAAAAGTGCAATGAGCTTCCCCTTGAAATTCACAGATTTTTTAAAAATATTTTTTCGCCATGTGAATTTTTGGGACCATTTATTTTTCTGATATTCCATTTTAAAAATGGGAATTTTATCTCCTATATTGGATATACTTGTATAAACATTCATTTAAGACTGAGGAGAAATTAACCCAATTCTTTCAGAAAGCTAGTTATAGAGAAGTAATTACTCAGAATTCAACTGCTTGTCATGGTGCAGAGCCCTGCAAAATTCCCAGCTGCATAAATCTGTGTATAAATCAATTTCAGAATAATTAAACAGCTCTGTTATTTTAGCCAGAACCCTCTGGGACACATGCAAGCCAACAGCAATATTTGTTTTTTGGCTAAGTTTCTGTCAGGCTTTTTCTAAGGAAAAATTTAACTGATGCTTTACTACTCTGTTGTTAGTGGTGGCTTTTGCATGGTGGGCATTCTCTCAAAAAAAAAAGCATATAAAAATTATTTGCCTTACCTAGGTGATTTCAAGGCAATATGTGAACAATATGTCTTACTATATGTCTTACTATTTACTAAGTAATAAGATTTTGATACAAAAACCCATTAAGTTATGAGACTTAATTTGTCCAAATTAATTCTTACTTTAAAGCTGATGTATCTACCTCCTTCTTAGGCTCAGAAATATGCTGCTACAGAGAAATTTTGTTCCCATATTCCTAAGGAACGGAAGCAAGATGCAAAGCCAGGCTGCAATGACATTAGTTAGACAGTCTGGTGCCATGCAGACAACTGATTCAGAAAGGTCCACCAAAGCAATAACATAAGCATGTCCTCTCCACATGTGTTCCATGAATAATTTTTTTCAGGGTTATGTCTCAGCCCAGTGAGGAACATGATTAGGACTCTGAGTGAATAGTTATTATTTTTTCTATAGGATGGTTTAAATTCAAACTAGTGTGATGAATGTCTCTGTTCAGCTAGCTCTGTGAATCCAAATGTTGAACTCCAGAATTTAACGTGAAGATTAGCTTATGCAGAAAACTAACAGCGGTCATCTAAGTGGTCTAAAACAAGATTTACCATGAGATTTTTGTATCCCATCTGGATCAATTGTGTAAACAGTCTGACTAGCTTTAAAATTCCTTGTCAGGATCTTAAAAAACCTTCTGGCAAAGACCTTGAGTTAGATAAAACGTTCAAAAGAAATGGATTTATACAAAGTTCCAAACAGGAAGTCAATCTTGAAAAGAATGTGCAGCAGAGACAAATATGACTGTAAGTCCCACTATCAGTTGCTCAAATATATTTAAGATTTGCCATTCTGCTGCAATTTAATTGACACAACACATACATCAGCTTTTGTTACTTAACCATCTTTCAGGCTTATTATGTTCCTAGATCAATAAATAATTCTTTGTTTTGAAAACTCTATCCAAAGTCCCTGCCATTTCAAAGTCATTGCAACTCCCTGAAAAAGAGCCTGCAGTGGTAACTGAAACAGTTTTATCTGTCAAGTTCATTCCTTAGAAAACCCCCGTGTCTGTACCTTGGTAGGTCCAAGTCACCAGTATAGACAATCAATTTCCATTTCTGTTTTGATACTCTGGATTTGGGAAATCTGCTATAGAACAAAATAAAACAAAGGCAGAGGAGGAGTTCTAATTCAAGTACAGAAATTTTAGACCTGAATGTGTTTTCGTGGGTGATGTGAACAACCAAAGTCATTAAATGAATATTTTGACTGGTTACTTTCTATTTTGTCTCCTATTTATGATTTCACACTATATCTAACTTTAACTTAATACTTTGCCTGTAAAATATTCTGATGAGATATTGATGGGCTGGCTGCAGTATTAGTCATCAAGTAATCATTAATTCACCTTGTGTAAGCAAATTATACTTGCAAAAGTGACTTAAATATATATACTTATATTTTTTAAATTTTATGTGTATACACAGACATATGAAGTGGCTGGGTTAGCATAACTGTATTTCACCTCTTCATGTGATGGATATATAGAAAAAAAATGGAAAGTTAATGTACTAGAAAGTTTGAGAAATCTACACTTCCCTTCTGCAATCCCCCCAAAATTCTATTCATAGTGAAAAACTCTTAAACTTCGGAGATTCCTTCTCTGTGAGATTTTTCCATTACTTTTCAGCATTTTAACTGAGATAATAAACTTCTCTCTCTCAGTGAAAGTCACCACATACATATTCTTCAAAGTTTTGCAGAGCATTAGGAATTTTCATCTTCTCCGAATATATTGCACCACAAAATCACGACCCTTCAAATGTGCTGTGGTTCCCAAGGAGCTGATGGAAGGTGTAGATACATAATCCTGGCTGAGAAGCAATGCTCCTGCTCACAGCATGATTACCGAGGTGCCTGTGGCTCCTGGCTTTATTCAGTGGCAGTGTCCCTGCATCTTGCAGGAGAACTCTGTGGCAGCCTCCTGTTCTGTGCTGGTGTTGTGCTCCCTGAAGAGAAAAGCACTGTTTCTTTATTGGAGTAGCAGTACCTTCTGCAAATTGCAAGCTGTGAGCACCATTGTACTGGCATGACCACAGAAAGTTCTGTTCTATTCAACTCTGCAGGTTATGTATCATATTGTCCTGTTCACACTTGTATTTAAAAACAGAGGTTTTTTTCAGAAAAGCTCTGTGAGATCAGGGGAATCTTTATGCCATATAAGTACAAGATAGTACTAAAATGGTTTTTAAAGCCACATGCAGAACTTACTCTTGATGACACTGAAGTCGTTGAGATTTTGCCATGCTTTGATGGGACTAGAATGGGGCTCATAAGGAAGTTATTTTAAATGTTTTAAAGTTATTTCAAATTTACACTGTGACATTTCATGGCAAATTTTAACTTGGAAAGGAAGCATGTGTATGTCATGTTCTGAAACACTGTAGTCCAACAGGTGTGCCTTTAGGAATAGTTTCTTGCAGGGGGCAAGGTAAATAAATAACATCATTCATCTGGATAACGGGGCATCAGGAAGGTAAGGTTTCTGTGTCAGCCTCAGAACATGAAGACTTTGAATCTAGGCTAGGTCTCTGAATAATCATTTTGGTTGAAATCAGGAAAAATACCCAGACACATACTCTTCAGATATGTAACTTGTGTTCACTGACATGGCCTTCTCAAAACATTGCAGTCTGTCTCTTCCATCCAATCCAAGTGCCAAAGGATGAATCACTTAAGAGAGTGCTGGAATATACCAGTCACTTAAACACTGCACTGGCTGTCCTGAATGAGGAGGAACATGGTTTGTTGAATTAGAAAAACTGGGTTTTCCCCAGACATATTTTCTGTCTCCTCATTATTATAAAGTTGATAAGTATTAAGGGAGAGGGCACTTGCCTACCTTTTCTGCAGTAAATGTGTGATTCAGGGCACATTTTCTTTTCACAAAGGCAGTTATGAATTATAATCAGACCCAATCTTTCCACTAGTAAAGGATGGAAGGAGACCTGAGAAGGAGCTCTGTAATTATAATTAAAGTGGTAGAGAAAAATAAAGATTCATGCTGAGTTCTGCATTTCATAGCTTTTCAATGTTTGGCTTTGCAGTCTTGATGTGTTCTTTAAATGAAATTTGTCTTCAGTCATATATGTTACAAAATACTATACTGAAAGTTCACATTCTTTCATGTACCACATTGAAGCCTATTTCAGTTTCATTACTGTATTATGTAACTTTTAAAACCACTGCATGGATCTTTCCTACTTGATCAGATAAAACAACTTATAACAGTAGTAAATTTTATTAATTTTATAGTAGTGGACTGTTTGCTGTAAACTAGTCATAAAAAGGAGATGAGGAACTATTTCTCTGTACAATAAAATACTCCCTTGGAGCAAAGAAATGACAACTGAAAATTCAGGTTACATACAGGTTTTGGATGTGAATACTGAGTGCAGTGATGAGACTTTCTGCTACTTTTAACCCTCTAACCTTTCTGAACATTTTTTCCTTTGCTGATTCCTTACTCCAGCTTCAGCATCTCTCATTTCCATCTCTGAATCAGGAAATATAACCTCTCCTATTCCAGCTTCCAAACCAAAGCATCTCATGCTCTCCTCTTCCTAGCACGGAGTATTTACAGGACCTGTTTTGCACTAAACCATTAACATACTATGGTGTTTTTGTCAATAGAAACCTTTCTTTCTCACCTGTCTTGCTCTTTTCTTCCTTATGGCAATATAAGAGGGCCTTTTCTCTAGTGAAACTTAAGGAGATGAGTAAAATCAGGGAACTCACCTCCTTGTTTTCAAGGGTTCAGTAACACGACTTGCTTCAGCTGTCAGAAGAAACAACTTTGATAGAAATCTTGCTCAGCACCTACATTCTTGAACAAGGCACGGGCTTGATCACTACTGGCAATCCTTCATCTAACATTAAACATATCTTTAATGAATATGTTTCAAAAAGGTTATTTTTAGACTAAAAGGCTATTTTTGAAAAAGTTAACCTTAGAAGGAAGAAAGTAAGTTGCAGAATAAATGCAGCAGAGCAGTAGTTTTACAGATTCGTGCAAAGAAATGATTTTTCACCAAAAATATTCACAGACAGATGGTGACTAGGTGGATTAAAATGAAAACGAGTTCTCCAGTCCTTTCCCTATTTAAATCTTTGAAAGAAAGGAGCCACAATCAAGTATAAATTAAGAGACTTCCCAAGGGGAAGTCAAACCAAGGGGTTTATAATTGATTTCCAGTTCACTCTGACCTCGATTTTTCAGCTATACAGTTGACTATTTACTAACAAAAGTATTTTCTTTTACCTACAAGGAGACTCCATCATCACTCAAAAATAACAGAAATACTTCACAACACCTCAGAAACTAGAACTTAGATATTTACGGAATTTTTGCCAATTTTCAGGACAAAGAGCACCGGTCATTATTTTTACAAAGTGCATATATTTGCCTGTACTATACTTCAAGCTTATAAAATAACTTTAACAGCCCATACATAAACATGAGGGTAGAACCTGAGTATTGCAAAAATCATACGACACTGTGCTATTAAGCATCCAGAGGTTTCTTTTCCTACCTGAAGAGCACCTACAGGAAGCAAAATGTTCTTCTTATATTCCAGGTGTGATGCTTTGTCTTTGATTACTTCAGACATGGCATAGGAAGATTCAAATGGGCTTTTGTTGTTTTTTTCACACCTCCAGCTAATCCCATGGCAGGTGTATTTAATAAGGCCAAATTTCACCGTCTCCAACAAATTGTACCTCTAGAGAGATGAGCATGACTGCAGAGCCACCACAATGAACAGAAAGAGTTTCACCCTGAAAATCACTCTCATAGTCACATTTTCCAGAATACTGTAGTAACACCAATGATGCACCTGGATTAAGCCTCATTATATCAAGCTTTGAATAAAAATGGCTCTGCTATCACAGCTTTCATATTGCTGGAACAGAGGACAAGATCCCCTCTGGCTGTGACCATCTATACATAAGAAATTGATTGACTCATCAGAAAAATAGAAATACACCTAAAAAGAGATCAAGGAGTTAAAATATGATTTCCACTTGTTCTTGATCGATGTAGTCAGGTGCCCTCATTTTTAACAGATGCAAAAGTATAGCTTTTCTCCACCTAGGAAAATATAAGGAATTCATTTCTGCTGTGTGAGCAAAGATGTTGAATGCTTTCTATGAAGAAATGACCAATATCAGCCTTATTCCCTTGTGTCACAGGTCTGAAGGAACTCATGTCTGCAGAAACAAAATGTTTCAAAACGCTCAAAAAAGGATTTTGCAAGTCATGCTCTGAACCCAAAAAATTGTAGGAATCTAAAAAAGAAAAAATTATAGAATCACAGAATGTTTTGGTTTCAAGGTGCCTTAAAGACCCTCTAGCTCCAACCCCAACTTTTAGTAGACCAGATTGCTCAGAGACTCATCCAGCTTGGCCTTGAACAGCTCCAGGGATGGGGAGTCCACAACATCCCTGGGCAATCTCTCTGACAAAATAGGAGATGTAAATTCTGGAAGTTAAATTCTTATATAGTGAGCAAAAAAGTTGTACTGACAATGAATCCTTCAAACTTACCTTTTTTTAAAATGTATATAGATTGATTCAGCAGAGAGTAGGGGAAAAAAACAGGGAAATCACAGTGACAGTCTAAAATTTAGAATATAAGATGCTAAGCATTTATAGTAAAAGCAATGAATCAGTTGGGAGAGTATATGTGACAAGTGTTTTTCAAAGATTTTCCCGTTACATACAAGAAAATAAAAAGCTATTTCCTTGGTTTAGTGAAATAAATACAGATGGATAACAATTTTAGTAAATATTTTTATGAACTTTGCACTCTCTGAAAAAACTTCTGCCACCCTCTGGTTGTTGTCTGGGGAGTTGGTTTGAATTTTTTTTTCTGGATCCTCACATAATATCATATTTGTGTAGATTTATCAGGCATTATTTACTCATTCTTTCAAATAAATCTGAGTAAAACAAGGAGCCTGTCAAATGCAGCTATAACACAAAATTTTTCTTCTGACTGCATCTTCCTTCCCTATAAACAAGAACAGTAATTTGTCACAGAAAAATGGAATTTATCTTCATAGCACATGGAACAAATCTGACCATGAATTCCCTTGACAAATCAGAAATTAACTTTCATGGGCTTATTTCCTTTATGGTGTTGGCTCAGATAAATTTAAAATATTGTAGAACTATTCTGTCCATTTTTGTGGTCACATTCTTTTACCTTATCTTCCACATTGCAGCCATCTTTTGTATCAGCTTGAATCTTTCTAGCAAAATGGAGCTGGTTCCTCAGATTTGCCTTCTCCTTATTTTTGCAATATAAACAGTGAATAGAAAAAACATGGTATTTCTTCATTCTTACTCTGACTTCCCTTTCTAGGCATGTTTGGTTTTTTTCCTTTCTCTCTACTCTGATATCTAAAAAGATACTAATTTATATTCAATTCACCAATTTGATCTTTTCCCCACTCATACATCTCTGTTTGCATCATTGCCACATGAAAACACAGTAAGAAAATGTCAGCCAAACTGGTTTTTTTGGCCAACACAATACAATTTATTCTAAGCATTTTATTAACCAATGAAGTACCTTACACAATATTTTAGAATCAACAAAATGTTCTGGCAACATAAAAATAGTCTACTTTACCCATCTTTTTGATTATTGCTAAGCTTTTTTTTTTTTTTTTCTCCCAACTGGAACAGCAAAAAACCTTGAATTATTGAGATACCCTGGAAAGAGAATTTTCAGTGCATCATGTGTGGAGGCCATTTTCCATTGCTGAGAAACAGCATCGAGGTACCAGGAATATCTCCTGATCTTTTCTGTTCGACAAACTGTTGTTGAGCTGAAACACTGTTCCTGAGGGAAAATTTATGTTAGTTAAATAGTATTCTCTGTTTTCTTCTAGCAGTCTCATTTTCATTAATCTAACATGGATGTCAGAGGATTTCTCCTTGTTTACATTGATATCATAAAACTTGCCTTGACTCAAGAGAACAGGTGTTCTTTATTTTTTAAAAGATATTAATCTTAATCTGTCTGAATTTGCTGTGAGAAATATGTAGTTATAAAAACTGAAAATAAAGTACTTGGGCATAGTAGAATGAATGTGTTATATTTCCCTATTTGCAGAAAAAAGAAAAATTTAGGAGCAAAATAACCACTGATTACCAGGCATATTCTACTTTGTTTTCACTTACTCTTATGGATTTAAATTATATTAAAATAATTTGTAGCAAAAGTAGAGAAGTCCCAGTGACAATATTCGGATTAATTTATTGAGAAAGGAAATCTGATAGTCCTGACTTAGTGCTACCTGCACTAAGGATGTTACTGAATGTGATGTACCTCCCTATGAAAGCAGGGCAGCATAACTTCATTTTAGTTGCATGGCAGATAATCAGCTCTTTACCAAAGGCAGACACAACAGGGTACATACCTCAATGGTTAATGTCAGATTTTTTTGTGGCTTTCTTACCGTAGAAGATAATTTAAATGACTGATTTACGATGTTTACAATGGCCTCCATGGTCTGGTGAAGGATATACAAATTTATTTCTTAAAACAGTAACACATTTTTCAAATAGTACACTACTATACTCTGCATTCAAGTCTCTAAGTTCTGTCACCTTAAGAAAATACACAAAAAAATTTGTGAAAAAGGTATTGCCAAATAATGGTTTAGCTCTAACATAGTCCATAATTTCTCCTACACACTCCTGGGAAAGTAATTTTTTTATTGTTTGACAATTCTGGTAAATTCTGCTCAAGTATTAAAAAAAAACCCCTGGATGACACAACACTGTATGTGAGACGACTTATTCTTTGAGTTGATGTCTAATAATTGAGATTAATCTTGTTCATCCTTTACTATTTGTTAAATGATGGTGCAGTAACAGCTTGCTCACCTGCTACTTAAGCCAGAAAACACAATTCTGCCAAAATGTGCCTGAGTTCTCCAGAAGCAGACCTTGAACCAAATTATGAGAAAACAGAGGCAAATTCATGAAACTCACCCCTTAAGGTGTCCAGAGCACAGCTTGTCTGTATGCTGCCACAGGACGTCACTTATGTTCCACTTACACATCACAAACAATTAAAAGTGATCTTGGAACAGAATGCGCTCTCGCACGTGTGTTGAGACACCATTGATAAAATCTAGTTTAAAACTAAGAAGGGTTGTATGGGGTTTATGTGGCAGGAGGTTGGTAGCAGGGGGGCTACAGGGGTGGCTTCTGTGAGAAGCTGCCAGAAGCTTCCCCTTGGAATGGCAGCCAGTTCCAAGATGGAGCCGCTGCTGGCCTAGGCCGAGCCCGTCAGCAATGGGATTGCAGATCTAAGAAGGGGGAAGTGAGCCACACAAATGGCACTTGGAGCCAGTGAAGAGAGGAGAGGGAGAGAATACGTGAGAGAAAGAGCCCTGCAGACACAGCGGTCAGTGAATAAGGAGCGGCAGGAGGAGCTCCAGGTGCCGGAGCAGAGTCCCTCTGCAGCCCATGGGGAGGCAGCTGTGCCCTTGCAGCCCATGGAGGCTCACACACTGGAGCAGATGGGTGCCCGAAGAAGGGTGACCCTGTGGGAGACCTGTGCTGGAGCAGATTCCTGTGGGACCTGTGGGCCCATGGACAGAGGAGCACATGCTGGAGAAGGCTGGCTGGCAGGACTTGTGTTCCTGTGGGGTTACACGCTGGAGCAGCCTGTTCCTGAAGCACTGAACCCTGTGGAAGAGAGCAATGATGGAGCAATCTGTGGAGAATCACATCCAGTGGGAAGGAATTGTGTTTGAGAGGTTTGTAGGGGACTGTGTCCTGTGGAAAGGACTTCATGCTGGAACAGGGTAAGAGTGTGAGGAGTCCTTCTCTTGAGGAGGAGGGAGCAGGGGAGACAATGTGTGATGAACTGACTGCAGCCCCCATTCCCTGTCCCCCCAGACTACTGAAAGGGAGGAAACAGAAAATTGTGAATGAAGTCAGGCCTTGGAAGAAGAGAAGGCTGGGGGTGAAGGTGTTTGTTAGATGTGGTTTCATTTCTCATTACCCTAATCTAATTTGATTGGTAATAAATTAACCTTGTTTCCTCAAGTAAGTCTGCTTTGTTCATGATAGTAATTGGTGAGTGCCCTTATCCCAACTCATAAGCCTTTCATTGTATTTTTATTCCCTTGTCCAACTGGGGAGGGGAGTGGCAGAACAGATTTGGTGGGCATCCTGGAATCCAGCTGTGTTCCAACCCAGCACAAGAGTCAACTCAGTTGGACAATAATTTAGAGGTTGATTCTGCAGCTAGGAGAAATCTCATTTTACACTGTACCATTACCATGTTAGCAGCATATTGTGATATGAGATCCTGACCTCCCTAGCTCCCTGAATTCCCATTTCCAAAAGCTGCCCATTGGTAAAAGGTAGCTGCTTTTTTGAACCTTACTATTTGAGGCTAAGGGAGAAATCGTCAAAAAATAGCTAGAATACCGCATGTGGAGTAAAAACTGGGCTGTTACAGCCAAAATAAATACTTTAAATAAATTATTCTCTTCATAAATGTGTCAAGGAGTTTATAACAGTCCTATTTTATGGGCTCTGAGTGGTTTCTGATTTTTCTTGACATTTTTATAACTTCTATGGGAAAGAAAGAACATTTTGTCTTTAAGGAAAAATTTTGACATCTTCATTATCTTACAAACAAGAAATGAGAAGCTAAGACAGCAGTATGAAAGTCTGTCTTTAAAATTCAAACTTCTTTTCTTCTACTTTGTTCAATTTCCTCTTTCCATTATTACTTTCCTCACAGATTTTTTTACTGATAAATTTTGAATTAACCATTCAAGATAGCACAGTCATACTGAAACATAAGTTATAGCACACCATAATGACCTCCTAGCACAAACCTCACTCAGGGTTTAATGCCAAAATCCAGATGTGCCTACCTTGGATTCCTGCCCTGAAAGACCCTGAAAACCATCACTAATCTTAATAAAACATTTTCACCTCTCAAGACTAGGTGCTTAAATTAACCATAGTGTCTGTGTGACTTGTATCATTTTTGCCAGTACATTTATACAATACAATCTAAAACTATTTTGTTACAATATATGTGTTTACCTATCTCAACCCCAACACCCCACGCATCTGTTTTGTTTAGCACTTCAAAACTGACAAGAACCCAATAAGGATTCTGGTGGTATCTATACGGTACGGTAGCAACATCTTCACTGCTCCTTTAATCTGACCTCAGATTATATAATCCAGGCTACTATAAGGAAATAGGAGTTCCTACGAAAGACAGAAGCATGTGTCCTGAGAACTACTCACAACAACTGACTTTTCAAAAGATAGTTTTTCCTTCTGGGAAATCTCCCTGAAACCTGTTACAGCAGCTGAGACAAAGGGGGTAAATCAGATATCAGTTATTGCAGCATCTTAATGCATCGTGAAGCATTGCTCTTTGGTTTTACTGGCTGCTTTATCTATCTTGTTGGGCTGGTAGTTGCACTGGTAACTGCTGATATTCTCAATCAATGGTTTTATCTGCTTCCATGGTAACGAAGAGCATCCGTGTGCATTAGAGTTAGAAATGTTTCCAAAGTTGACCTCTTACGTGCTAGGATCATTGTCTCAAACCTTTAGAGGCAGATGGGAAAAGTAAATCAAGGAAAACAATCAGCACAATTCAAGATTTAAAGTATCTTTCCTTCTGCAAGATGTTTAATGGGATTTTTTCTGTTTCTTTGAATGGTTTGACATGAATGGCAAAGAAAATGCTGAAAGGGGAAGGTCATACATACCCCCTCTCCCTTCTCTTAGGTAGAAAGAGAATATAATACTGAAAGTTTCTCTCTTACAGATACTCTTTTTTTTTCATTTTTTAAATGGTTGTAAGGAATCTGGACTATGTTCTGTATTGTCCATCTCTAAGAAGACTTTTTCATCTTACTGAAAATCATTATTTTCTTCTATGATTTGGCTGTTAAGGAAGAGATCAACTCCTTTTCAATTGCCAAAATTGCTGCATTTGTCAGTCCTTCTTTGCACGCTTAAGACAGTGACCAAGAGATTATCTCAGTTAAGGAATTTAATATTTTCATAATTTATTTGGCCTTAACCTACCTAATCTATGTACCTTCCTTTCTAGGTAAGCACAGTATATGGAATAATTGAAGTTACAGTTTTCTGAATGCCTTTTCCAAATCTCACATCAGTATCTATGGAATAATCTTGTTGTGCAATGATTCAATTGATTTCTATGATGTACCCAATGTATTAACAGGGCTACTCAGCAAAACAACCAAGCAAAAAGTACATCCAGCTTGGAGACTCTTCTGGTATGTGGAGCAAAGAATGGGTACCTGCAACAAGAGTTGAGCCTAGGATCCTCCTGACGGGAAATAGGCTTAATTTTGACATGGAAAAGGCTCACAAACCAGAATCAGTGTAAAGAAGCTCTTTGTAGGACGTGTAGAGTGTTGTGTGAGGGTTGTGCAGCTCATGAAGCTCATGCTTTTGGACTGAGGACAAGTACCAGCTTTCAAGGACTCAGTGGGCAGGGAAATTTATCCTCAATCATTTTTTGTTTCATGTCTTAGTCAACAGATCTTTATTCCTTTTTTTCTCTTATTATTTGTTTTTAAAGCAGTGTTTTGGAAACTGGAAACATTTGAGCATACTCACTAGAAGGAAATGTTCTGAATTGCTACCAGTCATAAATTTAGGGGAATCAAATGAAAGAAATTTTATTCAGTTCTATTGTGTGCATTTCTTTTAATAACTAAGCCTAGCTATACAATGTGTCTCTGCTCCACTAGTAGATAGCAAGTACAGTCAGATGTTCATGCCATTGTGAGGGGGGGTTTAGAGAATCATATATAATTTAGAGACTCATATTTTAATGCCAGAGGAGAGTATTAAAAATTTCTTGAAGTTCTATATACCCTGGGGTATAAGAATTCACCTGGCAATGGGCACCCTGCTATTTGAAATCTGACATGGCAGCTTGCATTTATCATTGGAGGTTAGTATAGAAGCTTAGGTACCACTTCTTAAGACTCATTTTTGTGAGCATCTCCAAATATAAAATAGAAAAAAAAGTAAAAATTATACAGTAAACACAATTTTTACTTCCCATTTTTCAAGAGATGACTTAAAAGAACTTTTCTATAGGCTTGCCTCATTTTGACCTAAAAAGGCAGCCATTATCTTTATTATGATAAAAATTATCCACTTTGCTATACTTGGAATCTACAGTGAAAATACAACTGAACATGGTGGCATTTTAAAATTTTAAATTTACTTTTCTATTCATAAAGTTCAGGGATTCATCTACAACTATTAAAATCCCCCTTTTGTCTGTTGTAATTAGTCAGATAATTGGAGCTACTGTAATATGGGATGTGACTGGTACTGCAGTGGTAGAGGCCATAAAACCAAACAGAACTAAGCATCTCAAGAGTTTAAGAGATTGAAATCTTTCTCTGGTGCCTAAGGTGGTTGTAATCCCCCAATTAAATTCATCAGTGTTAGAGAAGTTTCATGTCCTTGTGTAATAGT
Source organism: Cinnycerthia olivascens (assembly GCA_035048155.1). Classification (NCBI taxonomy): domain Eukaryota; kingdom Metazoa; phylum Chordata; class Aves; order Passeriformes; family Certhiidae; genus Cinnycerthia; species Cinnycerthia olivascens. The sequence goes on from JAWWMU010000180.1 coordinate 32,816,130, forward strand.
TAAAATTAAGTAAGTTGAAAAACCCACATTAGTAAAACGAAGAACAAACTTAAGAAAAGTAAAATACTAATTCAATCTGAGTTATTTTACCAGATGACATAGGCAACCAAATGATAGAATGTAGTGTCATAACCTTCTGATTTACATAGGAATACTGAGACCTTAGTCAGGCTCTTTTATTGGAGTTGATGTGTTTATAAAACTGGAAACAATTTTCCAAAAATAAACTGAAAAGTGTGGCTTGTATGTATGTATTTTGGAAGAGTTTTAATCAACAGCTTTTGGGACAAATCCAATTTGCTCCCTCATTTCGGGTAAATACACAACATGGCATTCATAAATGAAATAAAATGGAAGAGATGGCCCACAGTACAGCTAATTCTGCCTTTTTCTGACAAGTACTTTGTAAGCCTGATCAAGCCATCTCATTTAAAATTTTAACTGAGTCTTTATCCAAAGAAAAATTAAGTTTTCTAAAGGGATGCTTTTCACATTATGACTTTGAACAAGCTTATAAAAAGATAGCTGAATTGATCCTGGCTTGCAAAAAAGCAAGTCCCACTTGATCTTCCCAGAAGTCTTTCTTTTGGAAAATAATTTTGTGCAGAGCACAAATAAGAAGCAAGTTTACAAGAGATATACTGGCTCGATCTGAAGTTGATAAAAAGAACAATTTATCCAGTGTGACAGTGGCTAGGGAATGAGTTACCATCCCTGTCTTCAGAAAACAGAAACCTGAGAGAAAAATGTTTCATGTTTAACTATAATAACAATAGTTAGACCTTTCCATCCTTCTGCTACTATTAATCTTTGTATTTTATTTCTGTGATGTTCCTTTAATTTGGTCATGGCCCTTCAGCTGAACATCTATATTATATTTCTGTCATCTCCCACACATGCAAAATTCCTCCACAGAGGCACATCTATAAAGAAGAAATACAAAATATTTCTGTTAGGAACCTCACCACTTTTTCTTCTCTTTTCTCTTGTGCACATATGATGGCATAATATGGTTTCATCACTCCAACAATTGCAGCAAATGAAAAATTTGTACTCTCCCTGAAAAATTTTGGTAGCTTTTAAGAACACAGTGTAAACCTCTGTTCCTTTAAATACTATCATGTTATGTGGGACTAAAGAGATAAGCAGAGAGCTTAGGCAGCTTTGAAGTTATCAACTCAACCTCTTGATTCCCTCTGCTCAAGTGTATATTTCTCTCGTGGAGCTGAGTCAGTGGCGCAGATTGTGTGAGTCCTCCTGCTCTTCTGCACGGCTCCCATCAACTCCAGTGAGCCAAGGCAAGCAGCTCTCCTCTTCCACAGTGCACAGCCCAGCTTCTGGGACCATGAGCTCGATCTGAGCACACAGAGCCAGTTTCCCTCATATATTCCTCAATCACACACTTCCAGACAAGAAGGTCACAGGGCCAGTCTTGTTCCTAAGCAGGACTTTGATCCAAACTGAGGATGGCTGAGACCCACTTCCTCAATGAGCCCCAGAGTCACTACTTTGCTTGGTGACAGAGCTGCTCCCAGTGACCTGGTGCTGAGGAAAGGAGGGCTTGTCCCTGTTCCATGCAGCCTGTGCTCTGAACAAACCATGTCTGATGGATCTGGCACTCCAGTGGCATTAGGGCACTCTCTGTACCTCTTGGTAAGAAGACACGAAACGCAGCTGAAAGCCAAAGCTGGTGCAGTTTAATCCAGCAGGGAGTCAATCACCACACAACTACTCACTCCCTCCCCACAGTGTAAGGTGGGAGAGAATTGGAAAAAAAGGTAAAACTTGTGCATTGAGAGAAAGGCAGAGTAGTGGGACAGTAAAGGATATGAAAATAATAGAAATTATAAAAGAATATACAAAATAAGTGAGGCACAACAAAATTTCTCACCACCTCCTGAGCAATGTCCAGGCAGCCCCCAAACAATTCCCCTCAGTTTGTCTTTCAGAACAGTGACATATGATGTAGAATATCCCTTTGGTCAATGGGGGTCAACTGCCTTGGCTCTGCCCCCTCCCAGCTTCTTGTGTCCCCCACCCTCTCTGCTGGCAGTGCAGTGTGAAAAGCTGAGAAATCCTTGACTTAGAGTAAGCACTGCTCAGTGCCAACTAGAACAGCAGTGTGTTATCAACATTATTCTTATCCTATATCCAAAACACAGCACTGTGCCAGCTACTAGAAAGAAAATTAACCATTATAAAATCCATGCCTGGGAGAGGGAGGGAAAAAGTAAAATATTTACCTGTAGCAATAGCTGTCGATTTAATATTAAATTTATGCAATTTAATAGTAGCATAGCTGCCTATTCCATATCTGTCTCTGCTCTATATCTTTGTAATAAATTTGCCGTTGAGGGAAATTCCAAAAAATTGGGTGAAAGAATTTTAATGCTGCAATTCAACCTCAAATGATCACCTAAAAGAATAAGATTCTACATCCAAACAGTCCTACCTTAAAAAACTGGTGGGGAAATGTAGGTATTTTCTGGAAAAGGAGAAAATATAAAATTGCAGACAAGAAGCTTACCTAAAATGTTCTATTATTTAATATTTACTTGGCTTCAGCATTTCCTTGAGAATGTCAAAACAATTTTTTCTCCAAATGTTTTTTGTCTCTAAGTGAAGTCACTTGTAATTCTTTCTCTTTTGATTTCAGTGAATTGTAGTCTTTAACTCTCCTACACTAAAAATGATCCTTTCAGAAACACAAAAGTAAATTAATCA